>NJDC01002822.1:114419-199902 GCA_002245475.1 Calephelis virginiensis | reverse complement strand
GATTCTTGGTATTTTATATTCGCCTCAACCAGGAATAGATGAATAAATGTATAAAAACATTTGAAAATGTGAAGTAAAAAAATTAAATGGCTCAGAATAACTACTACATGAAAGAATGTCATGTTAGTTACAATATTTATAACTCAAGAACGTCTGAATCGATTTGGGAGATAATTCATAGAAAGGTAGCTCGGAACCGGGAGACGACCATAGGGTTTTACCCCGTGTTGATCCCGGCTCCATTGCAGAATAGACTATTTGCCTTCCTGTCAGGCAGCTCATAAAAGGCGAGCATATGCTTACCGTCACTAACACCGTGACATCTGACTAGGTGGTAGAGGTTCGCAGAGACTCGCCCGCATTGGTACCATCGCCTTACCTATTCCTGCTGCAATAACGTCAGCACTTGACGTTGACGTTAACGTTGACGTATTCGGGTTCGGAGGACAAGGTAGCCGGTACATTTAATTATCTTTTAAAATATTAGAGTAGAAATGTAATGATACAACTAAAAAACACAAATAACATTGAAAATAGGTTTTCACTAATCAGTAAATTAATTTCCAGCCCTGAATTTTTTTTCTGAATGGCTAATTTGTTGAGGTTTTTGCAATTTCACCGGGCTATGGAGAAAAACCAACGCAGAATGCGCGCCGTCCGCAAAATCGATTAAGGGTAGCAAAAGATTTCAACGCACCAGTAATCATTATGGTGTCTATTATACGCTTGCCTCTTCCCATCAAGAGAGCCGCCTAAGTTTGTTAGCTATCATATAATATAAAAGTATCTTCACGCCCATATCCCCGAAGAGGTAGGCAGAGGCACAACCAGGGCACCCACGACTAGCCGAAGATACTAAGTCCCACAATGTGATAGGTGGCAAGCCTATCGCCAACCGGACACATATCCTATCCCGAGCAACATTTTTTTTTATTAGAAAATTGGAAAAACCCAATTTTCTTTTTGTTGCCCGACCCGGGATTCGAACCCGGGACCTCATGCAGTCAAGTCCAACAACTGAACCGCTAGACCACAGAGGCGAATTTATATTATATGAAACTTATACATATATTGACTTATAATATATAACTTAACGTAAAATTTTGTTCAATATTTATACACTAAACTACTATTTACTTACGACGAGCTCGTTAACTGTTCACATTTGATTCATTAATTAGAAACCCATAAAAATATATCAGTTTAAAGTAACATGCGAAAATCGGCAATTATAGCTTTAGAACTCGTTTATGAACTGTGAATTCTCGCTCTTAAATGTGTGTTTGCTCATAGAAAGTGCCATAAAATAAATTGCAAACTATTTTGAATGTCTTTGGAAGTTTAACATACCAATGTTATTGAGTTGGAAGATGTAAAGAGCAAATATAAAAAATGCGAAATTTCACTTTTAATGACTTACTCTACTTTCAATTTAGTTTTGCAAATCGAAAGCGTCTCTTCAACAATAAGAAAAGAACATACTCACTTTAAATCTGCATTGCTCATTGTTCAATTAAATAAATGCATGTATAAAAATAGCTACACTATTTTTTCCGAGTTGGTCCTGAACTCCAAAGCCAATTGACTTCTTCTAACTCAGTTACCAGCTCAAAATGGATGAGTGTACATCGAATCGCTGACAAATGACGTGTTTTGTATTTGCTATCTCCAGTGACCAACAGAAATACAATAGAGATAGCAAACAAAAATGACGTCATTTGATGTACACTTTTACAGTTTGAGTTGACAGCTGAGATACATAATCACCCCCCTGGAGCTTCTAACAAGTAAGTTAGTTCTTGTAGGTTGTACATTACATCGCCCCAACACCACCGTGTTTATAGGAGGTATTTCTTTTATTATCCCCCAGACTTTGTATTCACTGATAAATAAGACTCTTTGTTTCTTATTCTATGTTATTTTGTATAAATAATTCTTATACCGATACAAGTTTTGTCCTATAGAGCGATCGATTTCAACAAAGTAATTTTTGAAGTGAAAACTTCTTTAGCGGCGTTGCGCACTTTTTTTGGAACGGGTAAAAACTTCTAACTCGCGTCAGGACACGTGACCTGATCGAAAATTCGTAAGATGGCGCGGGGCGCTTGCGCGAATGTTCGTGTTGTCATGTTTGTGTACGATAGCGCAATAAATGAATATTGTATTCTACCATATAAATGATAGTACTTTCAAACTGATATTTTTTACAAAATTATTCCCTAACCATTCCAAACTATCAATAATGCACAATGTTAATATTCAAATTTTTACTTCTGCCGGAACTACCGGAGTGCAACCCGTTTTTTTTTTAAACCTGTGGGTATCTACAGTTTAAATTGTCTCTTAAATAGGAATAAACTTTATTCAATAAAGTCTTCTTTTAGTGAAATGATGGAACATTCTGCAACACTTAGGATAGGTATTTAGGGTACTACGAGTGTTCTTCATGCGGCATAGCAGTGGTGTATTAAAACAATTTCCGGTTTGTAACACTTATAACTCGGGAACAGCTAAGCCAATTTAAATGATTGTTGGTATTTTATATTCGTCTCAACCAGGAATAGATGAAAAAATGTATAAAAACATTTGAAAATGTGAAGTAAAAAATTAAATGGCTCAGGATAACTACTACATAAAAGAATGTCATGTTAGTTACAATATTTATAACTCAAGAACCTCTGAATCGATTTGGCTGAAAATTCATAGAAAGGTAGCTTGGAACCGGGAAACGGACATAGGGTTTTCCCCGGTGTTGATCCGGGCTCCATTGCAGAAAAGACCATCGGCTTTCCTGCCAGGCAGCTCGTAAAAGGCGAGCATAGACTTACCGTCACTAGCACCGTGACATCTTACTAGGTGGTAGAGTTTCGCGGCGACGCGCTCGGATTGGTACCACCGCATTACCTCTCGCCATAACGTCCAATGCTTGCCGTTGGCGTATTCCGGTTCGGAGGGTAAGGTAGCCGGTATACTAACTTTTGCTCGAGGCCTAAAATCCCAGCCTCAGGTTGGCAACACACCATTACCACCTAACACCTTTGGTGTCTCTAGGCGGCGTGAATTTCTTACCATCGGGAAATCCGTCTGCTTGTTTGCCTTCTAATATCATAAAAAGGGTAATTATTATCCCGTTAGAATGCAAGGAAACTAGGAAAAAGAATATTTTAATTTTTGCGTACAAACTGAATATTTAGTACAATGTAAAAATACATTAGTTTAATGCACCTTCGCATTAGTTTTCAATCAAAGAATAGTTATTTAGGTAATCTAAATTTACCAATAGTGTACAAATGTTGATTGAATGAATGAATGAACGCTATACGGCATTCTCGTTTTGAATTTAATGGGTTGAACAAATGAAATTATAGCTGTTGCAAATTAAAACATTTTGACGTACTGTTTTAAATTTTGCCGAGTTTGGGATAAAAAGCAATTCGGCTCTCATAGACTACCAAGATGTTTATTGAGGATATGGCTCTCGTTACGAAATTATCGAAGTCATTGAAGGGAAAGGAAATAGTTATTAAATCTTTTAGGTATATTCATTTTGGCACAGGCAAATGCTGAAGCCCAATGTCAAATGAATAACCTCTTTTGTCTATATATTACCAGTCTAGTGTCAAATGGCTGACCTATAAATTTAATCTAATTTAATCGCTAATCACTTCGGTGTGATTTAGTTTGTACGGAATTTAATTTTATAATTGACTTGCTTCGGGCAAACTTTATGGTGATCCGGACAATTACACATAAATTCGATGGCCTTGGTAATCCTTTGGACTCGTCGTGGTGACCTAGTTTTGTAACCGGAGTTTAACGGGATACAACTTTATTGATCGGTGGCGTCGGACATACCGATTGTGAATTCGGGACTCAACGTGTAGTGCTTGGTGTACCATCGAAGGACGACAGGCTTTTCAACCATCTACGGACAGCGTTTTCCGCACGGAAGTAACCTTCCGTTATTATATATATCGAACCATATCCTACACCTTACTTCCTTCGTTGAGACTTACACTGCGCGAAGAATTGAATCGAACCTGCTAGGTAAGTAAACATTATTCATGTCAGCAGTCGGCTCCAACAAAATCAATAGATAAATCTATTATATAATATATGGATGTTTTAATTAAAAACACTAGGTCACATCACTATTTAAGAATGACAATATACTTGCAATAAAATTTCCTAATGTTATCTTTGAGGTTCAAACCAGACATTTACATGTAAATGACATAAAAAAGTATATGTACACCCATATACCCGAAAAGGTAGGCAGAGGCACAAAAAGGGCACTCACGACTAGCCGATACTAACTCCCACAATTGATAAGTGGCAAACCTACCGCCAAATGGGCACATTTCTAATCCCAGGAAACATTATAAACATAGAGAGTTATTAGAAAATTGATAATATATTATATTTTCGAATTTTTTGTTGCCCGACCCGGGGATCGAACCTGGGACCTCTAGAAGTCAAGTCCGACGCCGAACCGCTAGTCCACAGAGGAGATGTAAGTAACATAATGTTTTTAATGCAATAATTAAAAATAAAAATCATGTTTTTAAAATAAGATTGATAACAAACTGGCAATAAAACTAATTTCATTAAAAAAAACAGACTACATAATTTTCTCAATACAACTTTTAAAAATAGTCACACATTCTTAAAATAAAACCTCGTTGATATATAGCAATTAAAAGTCAGACAATGTGTTTCAAATGAAACCTAGGTCAAATAGAATAACTAGAAAGCAGGCAATGACCGCGGTGATACGTGGATAGCACAATATTGATACATTCCTGGGAGCAGGACGGGTCTCCTTGTAAGGAAGCGCCCTGGACGTACTAACTGTAAACAGCAAAAACCCTCTGTATTTAATTGGTGACGTTCTTGAGCACATCTGACAAGAACGAGAAGCCGCGCAGAGCATTTCCGATATAATTCGATTCAGCTTCATCTTCTGAACAAATAAAAGGTTTGTAGTAAAAATTATGAATGAGCTGTGTTTTAACCGACTAAACGCAATGGTTATGCGTTTAGCGTGTATTGTATTATCAAATATCAGTAGATTATATTGTCTTTGGTATTATTTAAACAAGATTTTTTTAACGCAAACAAGCAAATAGATTTAATTATAAACCGAAAATAGGTACCCTACCTACCTCTTCGGGGATTGTGTGTATGCGCGCGCATATGTGTGTTTGAATATGTGTATGTGTGTGAATGTGTGTGTTTGTGTCTGTGTTGTACATGTTTGTGTCTGTCTCTAACATCATAACTTTTAAACGGGTGGACTGATTTCAATGCGGATTTTTGTTTGATAGCTGATGTGATCAAGATGGTTTTATAGGTTTTGTCGGTAGGTATTGAAAATTTTTAATTTTAAGATTATTTAAACTTTAATAACACGTGCGTAGACGCGAGTATCAATAAATGTTATTACAAAATGATATACCAACATCGCTAAGTTTGTAGTTTAATCAGTTTTGCCTTTCAACCGTCCATATGGTACAGTCAGCGTCAAATTGATATGAGCTCTTAAAGTAGTCGAAATTCAATTGAATAGTAACATTATCGTTTGTACCTGAACAATCAATTGTCGTATTAGCGGGACCTACAGGAATCGTATAAAATATCCTTCTCGTTCGTCTTATTAAATTCCCGTTCGTCCTACTTGTGGAACAAAGCTTGTTGGGACGAACGGGCACAACCCATATATACCTACTATGTGATCCAAAATTTCTTTCCAATCATTGTGTCATATTTATTATTCTTAGCAAACATTTCTTTAATTTTATTTCTATTTATGTTAACTATCCTATGTTACATTTAATTTATTTTGTTTAAAGACACAATGTAAATGAATAACTTCTTGTATTTTATTATATTAAGTACAAATAACTTGTAATTTTTGATAAATTTATTTTTTAAGTAATTTTGAAAATCCTGACTGGTTATATAAAACTAGGAACGTAACGTAGTTAATTTCTTCGGAACCGAAGTCAGACTCGGGTCTCGGAGGTTTTACTTACATACACACATGCATACATGCGTACATATCTTAAAAAAATAAAAAGGGTTGAAAAATGTCTTTTTTTAAAATAACTTAATAACGGTAGGAAATAGAAAAAAAAGTTTCAAGTAAAAGTTGTGTAGAAAAAAATCTACACAAAAAAGTTCCTCTATATTTTTTGCTATCTGTTTTAATTTTATAAGCAAAAAATAAAAATTAAATTTGCTTTGTAATTAATTATAATTGTTTTAAAAATAAAGTATAATTAATTATAAGTGTTAGTACATGTTTATGTGATGCGCGCGCTGCGTGGTACAGGGCCGTAATCATTCTGGTAAGTTTTTATAATAGGTAAGGCGGTGGTAACCAATCCGGGTGAGTCGCTGCGAAACTTACCTCCTAGTCAGTTGTCACGGTGCTAGTGACGGTAAGCCTATGCTCGCTTTTTACGCGCTATCTAACAGGAAAGTAGATGGTTTTTTCTACAATGGAAAGGGGGAAAATATTACAAAAATGACATCATTTTATATTTAGCTTAGTAACATAAAGTAGATGCATTAAAAACATTATTTTTGAAATGGAGTGTTCAAACGTTTTGTGACTATGTTGCATCAACTTTAATTTACTCTAATAAATTTAATTTTATTGTAGTACAATACGAGTAGTACTGAACTTGAGCATCACATTTTTTAAAAAACGCCAACAAGTTACATAGCCCAGGCCCAGCCAGTGACCAGCACATTAGCAGGTAGATAATTAGAGACAAGGAATATAAATACTCCTTAGCAAGAGGTTATAGATGTCCGACATCGTATTCAGAAACAACGACGTTGACAACGGATGACAATTATTGTTTAATTCACTTTTAGCAAAAGAAATACGCATACAGCCACATTGCTACCAAAACCTACCAAGTTAAACAGTATTTAACTAAGCATTGTCAAAATGTACTTTTTTAAACAATGTTTAAGGCTTAATCAAATGATTAGTTAAGCAATGTTTAGGAGGTTATTTAACTACTTTTTACGAATAAGGCAGTTTGTTAGTTTATTTTAATTATAGTATATGTACTTTTATTACGACGATTTTAGCCGCTAGTCAAAGGATCGCGAATCAAAAGGATTTATTGTTTTGTATCTTATACAACTCTAGAAGCTCAAACTGATGCTGGCTGTAGCTATACACCTAAGAATGACCCTAAAACTGACTCCGCGTCCCTAAATATTGTTGGCGTGTGAGACAATACGATCCGTAAATCGCGATAGTGGCAGGATCGTGAGTAGGTCATAGGTGCGGTCAGGCAGTGGTCGGACCTGTGTTTCTATTTATTTATAAAACGTGATGCTCTACATCGGTTTGCGAGAGATTGGCTAAATATTTAGCTTATAATATAAAATATTTATATTATTTATAAATTACTAGCCGACCCGGCGAAATTCGTGTCCCATAACAATTAACAGCTAGGTACTAACAGTTTCTACAGATTTTTGTTTTCATAAGAACCTTCTCCTGACAAAAACTAACATAACAAAAATAATTAACAAAATTGGTCCACCCTTTCAGGCATGATGCTATGACCACGCAAAATGGGGATTATTGGGAATATTACTTTTATTTATTTTTCTACTATAGTGTAGTGTAGTTTCATATAGGAATTATAGTTCATATAGTTTCATATACATAAATTATTAGATTTGACTTTGACTGCCTCGTTGGTCGAGTGGCTAGCGTACCTGCCTAACTACATCGACCGACCGCTAGGCTGGGGTTCGATTCCCGATGGAGGCAGGCATTTATGTGGTGAACATTTAGATGTCTGCATTTCCGGGTCTGGGTTTTTATTAAATTTATTTAATTACTTTGGGGTTGGATTCAATTCGTGTAACTTGTCCAGGTATATTTATATTTATTTATTTATTTCGTTTTTTTTTTGACTTTCCTAAATCATTAATTAAAATCCTAGACTGTCTAAATACAAAACTATGTCAAAAAGTTATAGCCGTTCTGGAGAAACTAATTACACATAACGTTCAGACAGTAAATTTTTATTGTATTCCAGATGATCCGATGAACTTCGTATCGCTTACGTAGTTTTTATTTACGACGCGGGATTCGAACCGGGGTAATGTCACGTCGCTCTCCTGCGACTAATGGTGCTAGGCCTATTGCGCCTACAAGGGCTAGGGTAGACTGACAGTCATTATGGCGCCAGTTATATGTAAGGTGGTAGATCCCTAACCAGGTAAGTTGCTGCACAGCGCTCTATCACTAGTGTTCCTGTTGGTACTGAGTTATACTTTTAATCAATGCTCACCTCTTACGAGCTGTCCGGCAGAGAGGTAGTTTATTCGACTCACAGACCAATATGGGGGGTTGTTAAAAATTGTTATTTCAGTGACATATATTATTAACAAACATGGACTAACGTGGAAGTAAAATTAAGCTGATATTAAAGTATTAACGAAGACTATAACACCAGGTTGAACAAGAGCCGGATTAACCTTAAGGCAGAGTGGTCAACTGGCTAGGAGCCCAGGATCGACAGAGGGATCGATTTTATGGATCGAAAATGATAATCAACAATACTATTATTTTTTTGTCAACGCTTGATACACTTTATACATACAGAAATATTAGAACTAACATAATCCTTCGGAACGCAACTGGACCTCATTCACGTTTGAAAATAGGCCACTCCCAAACTACAACTATTATCATCAAGGCAAAAAATACATCAGATGATTTTGTCAGTCAGAGTATTATAGTCTAAGATCCGAAGTTTGGTCGACCTACACCGAGCTGAGTACCGGTTTTGTAGCAAATTTATTATATCAGAAAATATTTTAAAAATGGGTTGCCTAAAAAATTCCTGGACATTTTTTTTTACATTTTAAAATGTAATATTTATTTATTGGTGGAATATTAAGATTTTATCCCGACTTAAAGTACGTATAAGGCGAATTTGGTTAGGTTTGGTTGCTGGTTATTCATCTGGATTGCCAGGTATAAACAGATAATTGTCGATGCTAGTTACTTTCACGGGATCCGACAACAGAAAAAAAAGTATCAATATATGTGCACTTTTATTACAACTTTAATTACAATTTATGTTGAAATAGAGGGTTGCCTGAAAAAAAATTGGAAACATGAAAAACATTTTTTTTTTAATAATTAAAAATAATCGGTCCAGGATTTGTTTAGGCACCTTTTAATATGATCGCTAATATTATACTTACTTGACTAAATATGTTTTATTCAATTATCAGATCGGTGTAAGTCGATATAGGTTCGGATCTTCTACTAGTAGGTTAAGAAAAGGGGCCCGAAAACTGTATTGCCTTCAGGCCCATACAGGATTAATCCAGCTCTGAGTTAAACCTTGAAGTACTTTACTCCGTGTTTATTAATTAGACGGATGGTGTATATAGTGAAAGTTGTTTCTTGCTTTTCGCACATTAAATGTTCTAGAAGAGTAAACATGAAACAGCTTCGAAAAATCACAACATTATTATACTGAAAGGACGTCTAATTACGAAGTGCTTAAAATTTTACGCTCGCGCAAGCAATTACAAAACCAATAAATAATACTGCGAAAGTTTATGAGAGATTGGATGTTAGTACTTTACTTTTTCCTGTCAACGTATCGTCAGCTCTCGGTACTGTCGTATTCTAGTTGGAGAATGGGTTAGCTAGGAAACTAATTAACGCAAAGCTTCACATTCAAATTCCAATTTGGTAAAGCACCTAGAAAATCTTTTAAGCTTAAAGGCGTTGCGTTTTATTATCATACAAAAATCACGGGTCAACGCTATAATGGATACAGATTGGGAAAAAATTAGCAGGCGGGATATCAATGACTCGAAGAAAGGTAAGGGCCAGATTTTGTACATATTATCAATTATTATATAGTTTTAGAAGTTAAACAAACTGATTATCCAAGGGTTGCAGTAAACATTCTAAAATCGACTTCCATTTCCATAGTATTGTTAAATTGAAAAAATCTTGTTCCATATTTTAGGGTTGCCTAGAAGAGATCGCTTACTTGGCGATAAGGCCACATTTGCGTATCTTCTTAGTTTAAGTTATTTTAATGCATTTGTAATTTCTCTGTATTTGGTGCACAATAAAGAGTTATTGTATTGTATTGTAGATCGTCTATTATATAGAGGTTTTTGTCGATCTTCCTTGGATTCCATCATTAGATCCTGATCCGCTGGACCACCTACGAAGTACGCTCTTTCAAGTGGAAAATCAGTTTTTAATATTGTTTCGCAAATTACAGTGTTAGTCCAGACTCCCTTACAGAATAGACCATCTGCCTTCCTGCTAGGCAGCTCATAAAAGGCAAAGGCTTACCGTCACTAACACCGTGACATCTGACTAGGTGGTAGAGTTTCGCAGCGACTCACCCGGATTGGTACCGCCGCCTTACCTATTCCTGCCACCATAACGTCATGACGTGTTCCGGTTCGGAGGGTACGGTAGCAGGTAAACTTACTTTTGCTCGAGGCCTAACATCCCGGCCTCAGGTTGCCAACGCACTATTACCATCTTTAGTGTCTGTGTCTAGTGTCGCCTAGAGAGGCGATGTGAGTTTCTTACCATCAGGAAATCCGTCTTCTTGTTTGCCTTCCAATACCATAAAAAAAATTAAAACAAAAAGTAGGAGTCAAACATTTTATAATCTTCTCCTTTTTTTGGAGTTAAAGAAGTCTTTTAAGTAAATAAGTTTACCAATTATCTGCTACCTACCATCCTAATTGACACAATAGCGAACACCGATGTTGATAAGCAAAGCAGTAGGGACCAATTGGTAGGAGTTGTTTCCAGAACTCTACCTAACGGGGCTCTTGCAGATTTACCTAACTATACTAGTTTGATGAGCAGGATGATAAGGACATCTCTATGTCAGAAAAAGCTGAGGGAAGAATCATCCCAGACATCAGTAATGTCGATCAGTAATCTGGCCAGCCGACAGCTTCCTACGCGCTCCCTTCACCGGTAACCTGTGCAACTTACTGCTCGACCATGAAGGACACTTGAACTAAGGCTTCTTGATATCTAATATTGAGCCACATTCTATGATTAGGACGGTTTGCAAATCTCAAAATATCACACGATTTCTAACCTATTTTCAAGGTCACCATTGGCACCTCTTTCTTAAACCTTGACATAAATCTTAATGAAAACCAAGATTAAAGTTTTACCTCATTGTAAAATGCACTGTCATACTCTGCAGAAGTACTACCCTGATAAATACCGATCAATAATCTCTCCTCTTGATTAAATCAAAGACCCAGTTTAGAAAATGGATCAGAAAATCCACGAGCGATAGTGTAGAATAAATTCCTAATAATTTAATAATTGGTTAAGTTGAATACAAAAATTCTGAAATCTTAAATTTATGTAATTTTTAGTACGTAATGTAGAAAATATATATGTATATACACTTGCATGGTATTATAATATATATAATAATACTTTTTAAGTACCAATATAAGTAAATATATATACCGTACGTCAGATTGATTACTAAAATATGTTTATATATGTCAAGTCTACCATTATCTTTGATTTTGGTATTTAATTATCGTTACTGTGTAGAGTGCCTACTGTACAGTACCTACTCTAATGTCATTATGTAAATATTTAGCTCTAGCTATTTATGTATGTTCACTCCAAGTCCCTTGCTGGGCAGGCAGAGAGTATCGATTGCCAAGCGTAACAAGGGCTACCTAACTTAAGGGCGACCTGCCTAACTTTTTTCAAAATTTCGTATCAAGCTGTCGGATGGCCAGATTACTGATCAACATTACTGATGTCTGGGAACATATGGTAGAAACTTCAAAACTGTGCAATCATCATTCATATATGTCTGTTGTAGTTCATTTGGGGTAGAAATGTGACATGAAATATATTCACGCCAAGTGCCTTGCTAATGAGACAAAGAGTATCTAGTGCTAAATCTCACTACCCCTTTAGACCCTTCTGCCTTTAACCACATACATTACCCTTTTCATGTAAACGCTCTCTCGGATAACATTATAGCGATTTGATAGTGGAACATCAACCTAGGTCTCCCTACATCCATCCACATTCGCAATGTGTATCTGCTTTGTCAATCTTTTCAAATTCATAACCATTTTATTACAAACTTGCCGATTCCATCGGAATAAGTCCCTAGCGCTTGGAACGTTTTAACATTTAGTTTTAATGATGTAAAGTATTAACTAGGTAGTAGAGTTTCGCAGCGAGTTGCCCGGATTGGTATCACCGCCTTACCTATTCTTACCGCCATAACGTCAGTCCGGAAGGTTAGGTAGATTAGTAAACTTACTTTTGCTCGAGGCCTAAGATTCCGGCCTCATGTTGGCAACGCATCATTACTACCTTTGGCGGCGTATATTTCTTACCATCAAGAAATCCGTTTGCTTCTTTGCATGTTTTTAATATCATTAAAATACTGTTATTAATATTACCTATTTGTTTTATTAAACTTGCATGAAAAGCATTTAGTGTGCCCTTCATCATTAGTTGGAACTTGGAAGCTCTCATGTAGCCGTTAGGTGCGGCACGATCGCCCGCGCTGGCGCCTGCCGCCTTGGACACGGGGCTGGGGACTTTATGTGGTCAGTGTTTTAATTGTAAGCATAGAGTATTAACTGCTTCCGATCGTAAGAAGTCATTAAAATGACTTAACAAAATAACGTTTTTTTTATGATATTGGAAGGCAAACAAGCAGACGGATTTCCTGATGGTAAGAAATTCCCGCCGCCTAGAGACACCAAAGGTGGTAATGGTGCGTTGCCAAACTGAGGCCGGGATGTTAAGCCTTGAGCAAAAGTAAGTTTACCGGCTACCGTACCCTCCGAACCGGAACACGTCATGACGTTATGGCGGCAGGAATAGGTAAGGCGGTGGTACCAATGGTGAGTCGCTGCGAAACTCTACCACCCAGTCAGATGTCAGGGTGTTAGTGACGGCAAGCCTATGCTCGCCTTTTACGAGTTACCTGGGAGGAAGGCAGATGGTCTATTCTTCAAAGGAGCCCGGACCAACACAGGGGAATATGGTAAGTTATTCTTCCGTCCGTAGCAATAAATAATCAAGTAACTAAGTTTTTATGAAAAACGAAGTGTTTGTACTGTTAAGTATTTATATATTATTCAACATAAAACAAAAAAACTTCAAGAGCGATACTCTTTTTGTCTTCTTACTCGATAATGAGGATAAAAAATGAAGTTTATGAGTAATTATTATTGTGATGGTTAATATAATTTTATTTATGTGCGCGTCTTAAAATACCTGTGCTTTTTATAGGCCACGACTGTTTCTTATCATTAATATCTGTATGCTTGTCCTCGGTGCAATCCCTCAAAAAAATTAAGTATTAACTCTATCTTATTAATAGTTTAAAATATATATTATTTTATATATTTTTGCCTAGGATTTTCCTCTAACGCCTATTCCGATGGTGGCGAGATTCGGAACTATACCGAGCACACTGTGAGCCAGTTAAATATAGACAAAAATCATGATATAGAAGATTTTTATCCTGTATCCTCTTAAGTCCGAGCATAGTAGTGAACTACATCTAGCAATATTACAATAATATGCTTGTAGATGGATAAATAGTAACAGTTTTAATGTCAGCCCTAAAAATGGAAGTTGTTGACAATAATAAAAACTTCCAATTTTTGGACTAAACTGATCGAGCTCTATGACAATGTCATCTAAGATCGTAATCTAATCTCCGTCGTCTGAACATTCTATAACCACAATCTAAGGCTACCTGTTATTTGCATAGCGATCATGTTTAAGCAATTTTTCACGTAGGTTGATGCAATTTAATGCAATGCTAGTCTGCGTACCTAAGTAAATACCTAATTAGTAATTACTTATAATTTATACCTTCTATGTTAAACTGTTTGTGGTCTTAATCTTCGATTAAAGAATTAAACATGCCGTCGTCAACGTTGCTCAAATACCAAATGTAACCTGTTACAAAATTATTATTAAGTATACATACCTATTTATTGGACGTATCAAAATACGTCTTGAAAGAAAAAAGAAAAAACCCGTTTGTGTCGTATTCGCTCAAAATATTACAAAATAAGTAATATTATCTACTTCACAATATTTTTTTTCGTAACTATTTTATTTTTTTCTTTTATTATTTTGGCACGTTTAGTGTTTTTATTACTTACTTATTTATTACCTAATTAAATAGGGCGTTGTGGAAATTGCATAAATATCTATGACAATTACCTATTTTTGTGCCTTCATATTATTGTTTTTTTATTATGATATTTGAAGTCAAACAAGCAGTTGGATTTCCTGATGTTAAGAAATTCACGCCGCCTAGAGACACCAAAGGTGGTAATGGTGCGTTGCCAACCTAAGGCCGGGATGTCAGGCCTCGAGCAAAAGTAAGTTTTCCGGCTACCTTACCCTCCAAACCGGAACATGTTATGACGTTATGGCTACAGGAATAGGTAAGGCGGTGGTACCAGTCCGGGTGAGTCGCTGCGAAACTCTAGCACCTAGTCAGATGTCATAGTGTTAGTGACGGTAAGCCTATGCTCGCCTTTTACTAGCTGCCTGGCAGGAAGGCAGATGGTCTATTCTGCAAAGGAACCAAGACCAACACGGAGAAAAACTTCTGTCTTATTAATAAACATGGACTAACGTGGCACTAAAATTAACTTGATATTATAGCCTGTAACACATTGTAACAAAGTAAGTAATACCAGGTTGAACCTTAGAGTACTTTACTCTGAGTTTATGAATAAGACGGCTGGAGTTTTGTTGCTAATACATTTTGTTAAAGTATCTTCACGCCCATATCCCCGAAAAGGTAGGCAGAGGTACAACCAAGGCACCTACGACTAGCCGAAGACACTAAGTCCCACAATGTGATAGGTGGCAAGCCTATCGCCAACCGGGCACATTTCCAATCCCGACCAACACTTTTTTTTAATTAGACAATTGGAAAAATCCAATTTTATTTTTGTTGGCCGACCCGGGATTCGAACCCGGGACCTCATGCAGTCAAGTCCAACACCCGGACCGCTAGACCACAGAGGCGAAAATAACTGCGGTTAACTTTGCCGTAGATAGGTCTCCTCGTTCGACCGCCTCTTTGGTCGAGTGGCTAGCGTACACGCCTAACTACACCGATCAACCGCGAGGCTCGGGTTCGATTCCCGACGGGGGCAGGCATTTGTGTGATGAACATTTAGATGTCTGCATTTCCGGGTCTGGGTGGTTATTATATTTATTCTGGTATCTGTTTAAGTATTTCTATGTAGTAGTATCGTTGAATAACATAACAATAACACTCATAACACAAGCATATAATTTGCTTACTTTGGGGTTAGATTCAATTTGTGTAACTTGTCGGGTCAAATTTATTTATTAATTAATATTAGCCGTTAGTGAGTGTGGAACTCAGCAGAAGGTATTAAGTTACAGAACTTCTTCTAACACTCCTAGGAAATTCCGTCAACTTGTTTGCCTCCATACCTAGGTAGATAGGTATATAAAGAAGTAATTTAAGCATAGTAAAACTGCAAAAAACTTTGATTTCAATGCTATGCCATCCAACTAGCTACACAAAAATTTGAATACTTTCCTCAATTTTGCAATTCCTTTTAATAATGATATTTTAAATTAAAAAAAAGAAATCGGGTCACAATTAGAAAATCGATTAATATAGATAAAAATGTATTGAAAAATATTTATTTGCGGAATATGTTAAAAAAGTTAGAAAAGTATTTAAACATTCTAACATATTCAACCACATTATGGTGCACAAATATTTTAATTTACCTATGTATGTTAAATATTTAATCAATTACATGTATTTTAATATCTATTTTTTAATTAATAATCATAACCAGTATTAAAATTTTAAAAAAATCACCTTATCTAGCTACCTATACGAAGGAGTCGAACTTATATATAACTCCTTTTTTGAGTCTGTCAAAAGGAACAACCATCCTATATTTCCGTGTTGCCCTCAGGCTTCATAAAAATACACCAACTGATTTTCTGTGGCTAAATGAATAATAACGTCCATTTTATGTGTGAATGTGTGAATGGATTATTTTAATTCAATGTACTGTTTATTTTATGCATAAGTATGAAATAACTAACACTTATTGGTCAACATTAGAAAACTGTGACACCTTGTATTCTATTTATAGATTCCAGTTCGTCTCTTTGTAAATCAAGATTATACAACAAGAGAACAATCAAGAGAAATTACTTACAATGCAAGCTATTTTCATCATAATTTACTAACTTATAGTGTTTATAATAGCTTGTAATAATTTATATTGTGTAATTCCTAGGGTATATTGTACGAATGGGCGTTAAACTATTCAAATAATGTTGTACCACAGCTCAAACAATTGCCCGGGGGAATTTCATATAATATTTGTTACGAAATATAAGGTTCGTTTGGAATATCATTAGGAATTAAAATTAGGTTGAATTGATAATATAACCTTAGTTAAAGTGTCTTCACGCCCACATCCTCAAAGAATCAGGCAGAGACACAACGCACGTCTAGCCGAAGCCACTTATGTCTCACAATGTGATAGGTAGCAAGCCTATCGCCAACCGGGCACATATCCAATCCCGGGCAAAGTTATTATTATAAGAACCTACCTCTTCGGGATATGGATGTGAACACTGTACATTAAAAAACTGTTAAAAAAAATGACCAGTCAGATACAGGAATACAGACAAATATGTTATCACACAAATACCCGCCAATGTTGGAAATCGAACCCAATCCCCGCGGGATATGAGACGAACCACACTGGAACATTAAATTACGTAACTACTATTATACTATTACTTCTATCTATCTCTGAATAAAGTCTAAAATAATTAATAATTTTACTTTAGACAAGTTAATAATCGTCTATGGTCGCCTAATGGTCTAGCGGTTCAGTTGTTGGACTTGACTGCATGAGGTCCCGGGTTCGAATCCCGGGACGGGCAACGAAAAGAAAGTTGGGATTTTCCAATTTTCTAATAAAAAAAATGTTAGATAGGATATGTGCACGGTTGGCGATAGGCGTGCCACCTATCACATTGTGGGATTTAGTATCTTCAGCTAGTCGTGAATGCCCTGGTTGTGCATCTGCCATCCTCTTCGGGGATATGGGCGTGAAGATACTTAATAATTATCTCTGTTTTATTACTTAAATGCATTTTATGATTACATAAATAAAAAAAACTGTAACTTTAAAATAAATTTGGCATACTTATGAGCGTGAATACCATAACTTTTTCCTCGTGTTGGTCCGGGTTTCTTTTGCAGAATAGACTATCTGCCTTCCTGCCAGGCAGCTCGTAAAAGGCAAGCATAGGCTCACCGTCTCTAGCACCGTGACATCTGAATTGGTGGTAGAGTTTCGCCCGGATTGGTACCACCGCCTTACCTATTTCTGCGGCCATAACGTCAGTGCTTGCCGTTGACGTGTTCCGGTTTGAAAGGTAAGGTAGCCGGTAAACTTACTTTTTGCTCGAGGCCTAACATCCCGGCCTCAGGTTGGCAAAGCACTATTACCACCGTTGGTCTCTAGGCGGCGTGAGTTTCTTACCATCAGGAAATCCGTCTGCTTGTTTGCCTTCCAATATCATAAAAAACCTTAAAAGATCTACAAGGTGCGTTGCCAAAATGGAGTTTGAAACTGATGCCCTTCTGCGTTAATTACTTTCCAGGCTACCTCATTTTCGAACCAGAACACGACAGTACCAAGAGCTGACGATACGTTGACAGGAAAAATTAAAGCGGTACCAACATCCATTTACTCATAAACTTTCGCAGCATTAAGGTTTTGTAATTGCTTGTGCGAGCATAAAATTTTAAGCACTTCGTAATTAGACGTCTTTTCATAATATTGTTGTGATTTATCGAAGGTGTTTCATGTTTACTGTTTTAGAACATTTATTGTGCGAAAAGCGGGAAACAACTTTCACTATATACATAATCCACGTTTATTAATAAGTCGGTATACATGTATGGTACTAAAATAAAAATTTGAAACAACCCCCTCGAGTTTTAGCTCGGAATGAGAAGTGCGAAAGTATAAAACTTATTTTATAGTTATGGAACTTTGACTTCCGCGTGACTTCTAAATCATGTCATATTTATATTCAATTCAAAATACATGGCATTACTCCATTCCGACCTTGAGTTTTCTCTGAAACATCGAGTTTGTTATCAAAATGTTTTAAATATATTTTAAATTCGCATAAAATGGTATTACAACAAAATTTCTATCAGCGCAGCATCCTGTAGATTATGTATCTATATATAAAATTACAAAAACTTTGCCTATACATTGAAACATTACACAAAAAATATCGAGATATGGTACTAAAGTTTTGTATTTTTTTTATGATATTGGAAAGCAAACAAGTAGACGGATTTCCCACGAAAGGTGGTACTGGGGCGTTGCCAACCTCAGACCAGGACGTTAGGCCCGAACAAAAGTAAGTTTACCGGCTGCTTTATCCTCCGAACAGGAACAAAGGCAAGAGCCGACGTTATGACGGCAGGAATAGGTAAGGCGGTGGTACCAATCCGGGCGAGTCGCTGCCAAACTCTATCATCTAGATCAGAGGTTCCCAAACTTATTTCATGTAACGCCCACTTTGAAAATCAGTTGTTTTGTAGCGCCCCCCCCCCTCGTTTTTTTCTTGTCAATAACCTCAATAACATATTTGTTGCGCCTAGTTTAAAAAAAAACTTTTTTTTCAAGATTTATACCGCCCCCCTCTAGGCTTCCAGCGCCCACAAGGGGGCGTTATCGCCCACTTTGGGAAAGGCTGATCTAGATTCTGTATTTGTCGAAGATCCATAAACAACCAAACTTTCATCATAATAAATCTGAAAGTTTCTCAGCGGAAGCTTCCAACATAGAAACGATGGGGCTATCCGCTACCTACCATGTAGTTTGGATGATCGTGTTTTTGGCAACTATCAAGTGCCAAAGACGTATAAATGAAACACCTACCAACTTTTGTTTCAATGTAATTTTCATATATTTCCTTCGGAATAACATGGACTAATATTTGAAGTCTGGCCATTGAACTGAACAGGTACATACATATATATCCTTAGGACTAGTCCCTTAAGAGGTAGGCAGAGAGTATCGAATGTCAAACCACACGTTCCTAGCTGACCTACCTGGCTTGTAACTTTTTTTATGATATTGTAAGTCAAACAAGCAGACGGATTTTCTGATGGTAAGAAATTCACGCCGCCTAGAGACACGAAAAGGTGGTAATGGTGCGTTGCAAACCTGAGGCACGGGATGTTAAACCGGAATACGTCATGACGTTATGGCGGCAGGAATAGGTAAGGCGGTGGTACGAGGGTCAAACTGAAAGTTCTTAGAAAATCAAAAACTAAGCATTCTAGCAAGTTATTAGTTTTATTATAACTTTTCAAAATAGCGTCCATTTACATCAATACATCGCTGCATTCGATGGAACCATTGAGAAAAGCACCTTGCCCACTCGGCCTTAGGGGTCTCTTCGACGGCGTTTTAAAACGCAGCCACTGCTTCTTCGGCGTCCATAAAATGTTTTCCTCGAAGTTTTACTTTTATTTTCGGGAATAAATAAAAATCGCAGGGTGCGAGGTCGGGGCTATACGGCGGGTGACCCAGTAATTCCACGTCTGAGGTCGCCAAATAGTCGATCGTTTGCCTGGCGGGGTGCGACGAGGCATTGTCGTGATGAAGGAGGATCCTGCTGCGAGGTCGTTTCTCTCGAACTTTTTCCAAGACAAGTGGCAAACAGTTGTTAGTGTACCACTCTGCATTAACCTTTTTCTGATCCTCTAAGACAAATGTCGCGTAATGACCTGTCTTTCCGAAGAACGAGGCCACCATCTTTTTTCCAACACTTCGACCTCTCTTTACTTTAGTTGGCAAATCTTCGGAAGGAAACACCCACTGAGCAGACTGTCTTTTGGTTTCCGGATCATAACAGTAAATCCAGCTTTCGTCACCCGTTAGTATGTCGAACACAGCATTTGAGTCACCTCCGTTAAATTTTTGGATCATTTCTCGGCACCAATCAACACGGCGGAGTTTTTGAGCCTCGGTCAAATTATGCGGTATCCAGCGGGCACAAAGCTTCCTGACCGCTAAATGTTCATGGAGGATTTTGTGCACTTGACTCATACCTATGCCTAGACTTGTCCGAATCTGCTGATAGGTCACTCTTTTGTCAGTCTCTATCATACGCCGCACAACACTGATATTGTCTTCAGTCGTCGCTGTAGAAGGCCGTCCCTCACGCAAATCATCGGTGAGATTAGTTCGACCACGTTTGAATTCATTAAACCAGTTGTAAACTGTGGCACCAGATGGGGCTTCATCGTGAAAAGCCAATCGAAGTCTATCATAACTTTCTTGTTGACTTATATGACATCGAAAGTCATAAAAAATCATTGCACGAAAATTTTCTCGGCTTAAATTCATTCTGACGTGCACAGACAATTTTCAATTTGCCGCTAAATCGTAAAACAAATGACAAATGAATGAAATGTATACTCAATATTATTGGTAAAGAGTTCCATTTTCAAAATTTAAACTTTTTTTTTTAATATAATGCTTTTAAGTTGCCAGTTCTAAAAACTTTCAGTTTGGCCCTCGTACCAATCCGGGTGAATCGCTGCGAAACTCTACCTCCTAGTGACTAGTCAGATGTCACGGTGTTAGTGACGGTAAGCCTATTATCGCCTTTTACGAGGTGCTTGGCAGGAAGGCAGATGGTCTATTCTGCAAAGGAGCTTGGACCAACACGGGAAAACTGAACAGGTCTCACACACTATTTCGTGTCCACTTAATAAACAAAATATAAAATTAGCGATTAATAACAGCGTGGGCAAAGCTACAGCACTAAATAGTATATTATGTTATCAGTTTCGACTTCCTGTGTCTCCAAACGTCCAACAGAGATTAGTCGAGCTGGAGCCAGGGTAGCTATGCGTTGTCTGTACCTCCTGGGTTTGTTCGTGTTGGTCTGTGAAGGAAGAGAACTTAACTGTAAGTACTCAACTTCTCAAAAATTAAGGTCACTTACTCGACAACAGGCGTGACAACCTCATCGCCCACTAGTGTTTTAAAGTGTTAGATTATTTCACTAGATTCACAAACCCGCACCATTAGATTTGCTTGTATTTACAATCCCCTCCTGCTGCCAGAAAGTACTTGCTCGTTTTTGTAGTGTTCTGGGTTGGAGAGTAGGAGACCGGTAAAATCAATAAAATTCTAGATCTCAGTCTCAGGTTGGTACTGAGCATATTTGGTATTTGAAAGCGATGTGTGTTTCATACCATCAGAAAATCTGTCTGCCATCGCTCACGACCTCGAAAGTTATATAGATTAAATTCCGTTAACTATCTAAATGTAATAAAAGTAATTTAGTAATCGCCTCTGTGGTCTAGCGGTCCGGGTGTTGGACTTGACTGCATGAGGTCCCGGGTTCGAATCCTGGGTCGGTCAACAAAAAGGAAATTGGATTTTTCCAATTTTCTAATTAAAAAAAATGTTGGTCGGGATTGGAAATGTGCCCGGTTGGCGATAGACTTGCCACCTATCACATTGCGGGACTTAGTGTCTTCGGCTAGTCGTGGGTGCCTTGGTTGTACCTCTGCCTACCTCTTCGGGGATATGGGCGTGAAGATACTTTTTTTTTAGTATAAGATGCAGCTACATAATGAGTTAAGTTTGTATATTTAACCCCTGGACGTATTAGAGGAGTGTCATAAGTTTGACGCGTCTGTGTGTGTATGCGAGTGTCTGTCTATGAAATAATTTTTGAATGAATAAACGGATTTCGATGCGGATTTCTTTCGAAAGCTGACGTGATCGGAATGGTTCTTAGCTACATTCGGGAGTTATAGTAAATTTTTAATTGAAGGATTTTTTTGTCAACAATGATTGTGTCATCTATTGGTCTGTTGTTGGCGTTGCTATCATGAGACCTCAGGTTTGAGTCCTACTGAAAATGTGTTTCTTTTTATTTTAAACTAATACAACGTTAATAGGATTGGCGCTTTGAAATATTGGTTTAGCTAATAAAAAGTTCTGAGGTACATTATAAATACAAACGTGTGGGGACCTCAGATTTTTAAGTCGCTTTTTTAAATTTAAACACTGTCTCTCTGGCCTGAATCTCTTCCTTGATCCCGACAATAAAATAAATTTTAAAATCGGTGTCTCAAAATCTCCATGTAAGTAATAAAGATTAAAATCTTTACACTAATTAAAGCTATTAATTTAATTTTGATGACTTTTATACCGGAATTCAAGAGGAGATTTTACCGTATGATTTTATTAATAACTACATTGCCAGGGAATATGAACTTTTAGTAGCATTTTCTTAGAAATTTAAAATACCTTCGCTTAATGTTTATTTTGAAAACATGAATAATAAATATCAATTATTCGGATTTATTTAAATGTATAAACAAGAAAAAGTACACATTTAAACACGATTTTCTTTGATGTGTGACAAAAAATGTACTAAAAAAAGTAATCACCTCTGTAAGATTCTGCAACAGTATCTTAAACTATAAGGTTCAATTTCACATAAATTATTTCGCGAAAAAATATTAATTAGCGTTAAGCACCGATCATCTCCGCGTTTTAAAGCTAACATTAATAATATTATTTAGTGTTCTACTCTCATCATAAATTGAAATGTATATTTTGGCCACCCTTAAGTCCTAACTTTCTCCTTATCTGCAGGGTGTGAGATTTTTTTTATATTAGAGAACATAACAGCAATTGGATTTCTTAACACTTACATAACTTGTTTACCAAAGGGATTTGTTGGGTTTCTTAAAAAATCTAGTTATGGTGACAACAGAATGTAATGAAATTGTGTTTTTTTTTCTGTTTCTTTGATAACTTGTATCCATTGCCTTACGCTACGTTGTGTAATTTTACCAACTATCCTAAGTTTTAAACTGAAAACTGATTGGTTAAGTCTTAAGTCTGTAACCTAGATTATGAATGGTTTAGTTCTAGTCTATATTTTATAACTAGATACATTTAAAAGGAACAAATTTCCGGGTCCGCTGAGTAAAATAGACCATCTGCCTGCCAGGCAGCAGCAGACGAGCACTGGTTAAAATGTAGGTCATCACCAACACGACCGTTGCTGGTAGTGTGCTGAGAAGCAATTTGCCCGGGTAGGGATCCACCACCCTACCTATTCCTGCCGCCATGATGACTGTCATTTTCCGGCATGGAAGTTAGGGTAACCGGTAGACTTCCAAATAGGCCAAACATCCCGGGCAAATGACAGCAACGCACCGGTAGTATCTATGGAGTTGATAGATCCCTATCCCTTACCATCAAGAGAGCCATGTGCCTTTTCGCTGACATCTCACACAAAAACATAATAATAAAACAGTAATAAAACTAAAGCTGTACCTACATGAATTTTTATTCTTAAGTCCGCTTGTCTGTTCATTTTTCACTCAAAATCTGCTAAACAAGTTTTTGTCAAATTTCGTATTAGTGGCTTTAGTCGGGTTTTACTGAGGAAAAATCGTTCCTCTCATCAGTAACCACGAAGTCACTGCAACGAGTAAACGAAATTGCGGGCTAAAGCTAGTATTGAACAAATATGTATTTTATTTTATTAATGAAAAATTCCTTCCGCAGCTCTTCTGAGTACCGCACTTGAAGATCCAGAATGGGAGGACCTGCTCCACGCTGGTGGGATGCACATCGGACATGGCCGAAGTAAGAGATTTGTGGAACTTAACGAAAACCAGGTAATTATGGCATCTGCGACACCCCTAGTGACCTGTCTTAATCTTTAAAAAGTAACAATGTCACACCAAGGATGTTATAGGTGCGTTACTGTTCTGTGGTAGGGATGTTAGGCTCATTGTACAAGTCTGCCGAGACTCTACTTTCCGTACCGGAAAATGATACTGTCACTTTGGCGACAGTAATAGGTAATGCGTCCCCGGAGAGATAGCTGTATAGCAGTCAACCACAATTATTGATCTTGTTAGAATGATCCATTTAAACTATACTGTTATGAGCTACAAGGCATGAAGGCAGATGGTCTATTATACACCAAGGACCAGGACCAACACGGGCAGATAGAGATGACCACTATTATATTATCCTATAATAGATACTTCTACTGATTTTTAGTACATTTTGATAGAACCAGAAGACAAACAAGGAAATGGATTTGGATCAGAAAGATAGTAAGAAGACTCTCTGTTAACAACTAGCCGTTTACCCGCGACTTCGTTAGCGAAGTATAGATTTTCATTCTAATGTTCATCTCATCTTTATAGTCCTTAGGGTGTTTTAGTTTCCTTTTTAAATATATTTAAATTCCAATCTATATGAATACTAAATTTTATTATAATCCATTCAGTGGTTTAGTCGTGACTAGGGATGAAACGATACGAGTAAATCCAAGTAGGTACTCGATACCTTGCTCCGATAGCAAGTACATTTTAGTATCGATACTTTGAAATGAAATATCAATTAGGTGTCGGTTAAAAGTACTCATATCAGTTAATTTTATGGTTTACGGAAAAAATTGAACAATAGATGTTTATCTTTTACCGTTGATAAAAACGTTTATCGTGAATTGAAGTTTCTGAATGCATTCTAGGCTTAGTTTTGTGTAGTTAGCAGCACAGAACAATATTACTCACAGAGGTTAGCAGCTTTGGCAGCTGACAAGCTTGTTTGTCTGTGCCCGAAAAAAGTTTACCTCGAAAACCGACGTTTTTTCATGAATTATTTTGAAGGTGACATATTGTACTAGCGCTTCCCCGCGACACTCATTGTCAGGAGCAACTAAAAAAATATTATTTTATGTTAGAATATTATTAGTACTTTTCAATAAAGAATACCAATACTTGTTACGGTTTTCACTCAAAATTTTCAAAAAACTATAGGATACTAGTAAGTATCGATACTTGGTGATCGATTCTAAGTAAGTATCGATACTTGACTACTGATACCAGTATCGAGTATAAGTATCGATACCCCAGTGGTATCGTTTCATCCCTAGCCGTGACAACGTAACAGACAAATTTTTCAATGTATAATACTAGCTGTTTACCCGCGACCTCGTCAACGTAAAATAAACTTTCAAACAAATTTCTCGTTTATAGTCCGCTGGGTGTTGATTTTTGAAAAAAAGTAGCCTACGTTTAAACTCGTGTCTTTAACTATATTCATTTGAAATTTGACCAACATCTATCCGTTGATTTAGCTGGGAAAGCATAATAGACAGTCAAACTTCAACATATTATAGGTATAATACTTGTTTAGTAAATATAATACTAAGTACGTTGAATAAATTTTCATACAATTTTCATTCCCTATTAAAAATTCCCTATATTCCTTTGGTGGTTGATTTTTTTAAGTAGCCTATTTTTTAACTCGGGTCTTCAACTATATTCATATTAAATTACATCAAAATCGGTCCAGTGGTTTAGTCGTGAAAGCGTGACCGACAGAAAGACAGACTTTCGCATTTAGTATGGATGTAGTATAATATAGTATGGATTATCACTTATAGGCTGTACAACAGTGCAAAACTTTATAATTCACACATTTTCTATCGAGGCCATCATTCAAATGTTAAAGCGCGTGGGCAGCCCGACTTTTAGGCGCCAGTCGACATCTCGAGTTGGAAGTAATTGAATTGGTTGACTCTCTCCCATTTAATGTCTATTGATCATGATGAAACATCTGTGAAACACAAGCGGCCGACGGACTTCAAGAAGTTTTTTTCTTTTCTTTCTTTAAGTTTTGGCCTTCACTTTAGTATTTTGCCATTCGTAAAATAAAAAATTGCTTCAAAATTTTATATAAATTTTAATCAATTATAGTTAGTCATCAGTCCTAAGTCGTCAGTAAGTCATGTCAGGCGCTTGGGTAAATCGGCAGCCTCATTACTTAAGCTCATGTAATGATGAGATGAGATTTGGCGGCAACGAGGAAATACAAGATACGCTAATTTCTTCATGATTATTTCATTTGTGCACTTTCACTGAACAAAATTGTACAAAATGTCACCAAAATTGACTAATTTCACCCAACATAAACATAAAATTCAATAATTATGAAAAAACTTCGACCATCTTTTCTCTCGATGACGCCAAAACCAATAAAACGCCAGGTCTTAGTTATTACTACATAAATTAAACTTATTTTTATTGGGGTCCGGTGTTGGGCGTGACTTCATGAGGTCCTAAGTTCAATTACCGTATCAGACAACTCAAAATGGGTTTTTCAATTTTTAACCGACGCGAACGTCTAGAAAAGGATATGATTAGGTATATGTTCGACTCCTGTAATTTTTTTTTATGTATTTATGTTAATCGATTTCTCCGTAATTTCGGCACTGATTTTAAAAGTTCGTTTTTTATTTGAAAGACTCCACTTTCAAGGTGGTCCCATTGGCACCAACTTTGGATCTGATGATGGAATCCCAGGAAAGTACAAGAAAATATTTGGTTTTTCGATTATAAAAATCGAAGTCGGTTTTTAGCAGAGCTGTTATTAACAAATCGTTGCCTGGGTTTGAATAAATGCCATATTGGTTTGCCTCCTATCACCTGTCACCCCCAGCACCTGAAACGCCAATCAATTTTTAACTACACTTTGTCTTTTCATAAAACAGTTCATTAATGAGTTCGGTTTAGTCTTATTAAAAAGCTATTAAGTTTAGAAAGCTAAACCGAACCCATGTCGAAGAGCTGTTATGACGAGATAAATTTAGGATAGGCGTTTAGGAAACTGGGCATAAGTACCTTAGACTCACGAAGATGCCTGTACCTCTGCTTATATCTTCGAGAATACTAGTTTTTAAGAGTGTTTTCAATGCACCTAAAAGTTTCTCAATTATATGTGGAAATCCAGGATCAGTTTTCCTACCCCTACTTAGCTCAGACGTATCATCACTTAGACTATTTTATTTATTTATTTATTTATTTAACACTTTATTGCACACAAAAACTAAAATACACAAAATACACGAGAAGTTAAAAATGCACAAAAGGCGAGCTTATCTCTAACTAAAGAAATTTCTTCCAGCCAACCCAAAAACAAAATTAAGCTGTGAAAATAAAATGGAAGGCATCGTGTACAAAACAATTAACTATAGCTATACTTAGAACGAATAAATAAAAATATACTAATAAAGTAAGTAAAAAAAAACAGGTACAATTATAATTATTAAAATATCTTAGTAGGATAATATATGAGTATGTTATTGTGTCAACGATAAGTAATGTTCCTTCAATCTTTTCTTAAAAGTAGGTAAAGAAGGGCTGTCACGAATCACGGTAGGAAGGGAATTCCACAATTTGATTGATTGGAAAGTAAAAGATTTAGAATAACAACTAGAGTGCGAAGCGGGAAAACGAAGTACAGAGCTAAGGTTGGAGCGACATGGGGAATTAGTAGAGTGCAGAAAGCTAAAACGCTCCCGCAGGTATGAGGGAGCTGACGGGTTGTACAGAATATTATATAGGAGAGATAGAATATGTAAATTTCTGCGGAGTCGTATAGGAAGCCATTTGAGTTGAGCTCTAAACATGGAGACGTGGTCAAATTTACGGAGATTAAAAATAAATCGGATGCACGAAGTTTGGAGCTTCTCCAATTTATTTAGGAGAGATTCTGTAGCATCAAAGTAACATACATCACCATAATCAAGAATTGGGAGTATAAGAGACTGTACAAGAGAAATTTTTGTTTTCATAGGAAGATTTTTTTTAAAGAATGTAACATATGAAAGGTATAATAGACTTTTTTACTCAAGTTAGTAATATGATCCTCCCAAGAAAGATCCGATTTTTAGATATTTTATTATAGGATGTCTTATAAAAAAAGCATACATTTTGCCCGATTATAACAAACAACCGTACTTGTAGACACAATATAATATTTTATTGAATCAGGCGTCACTTTGCGAAAATCCGTTATAACAGATGTAAAATAAGCCTTTATTTTGCTAATTCCGCTTAAGCAATGTAACTGTTGTGGCAAATAATCCTTCAAACGACACAGAATTTGACACGCCTAACTGACGTTCCCACCACCCACCTCCGCGACCAGAACACGAATATAGGAAGAGCTTGGGAAACAATATAAATTGTCTCGTTCCTTACATGTGACAACCCTACCTAAAGTTCCCACCTCCCACCTCCGCGACCAGATCCCAAATAGAGTCCGAACACGGGAAACAAAAACCACTTGTCACGTCCTTCGCCAACTTTGTCGAAACATTTACCACAGAGAACACAAAATCGCACTAGTTTCGCCTCTACACCGAGGCATCCTCAGGAAATCGACCGTACCGTACAAACGACGACACACGATATTATGTTATCAGTTGGTAGGTTGTTAGGTGGTAACCGGGTTCTACTGACCTCCAGACAGAAATACGAGCTTGTCATATACTGTCATTGTAACGGCACGATAGGTAAGGTATCCTGACAAGTTTCTTTCCTCGTTTGTATTCATATCCTTTAAGGAAGCTAAAAGTAATGATAATAATTTTCTAGCCCAACATACCGCACCAAGCCTGCCTCCTGCCTGATGGGAAGACGGGCCACTGCCGCCACCTTCACTACTGCGTACAGGACGAATTCAGAAGAGACTTCATGAAATTCTTGGACTATCTTTGCATCATACAACATTCGTTAGTATTTTTTCTTTTCAGACATACATAATTCATGTATGTATGTATGTATGTAGAGCAAGAAGAAGAGTATTCACACTTCGTCTTGCTCTAAGGATATCAAAGAAGTTAATGTTGCATGCCAAACCCGAGGCTAAGATTTTAAGATTCTTGCGCAAGTAATCTTACCCACCGAACTGAAACACGACAATAGCAAGAACTGATTTTATGATAGCCGAAATAAGTAAATTGTTGATACCAATACGAGTTATAAGATTCTAGCATTTAGTTCGTACGGTATTAAAGTCCAATATATTTATTTCTGCCAGTAAGCAGAGGCTAATACACATATAGATTAAAGTACTCCAAGGCTTATGCTACATTATAGTCTTTATAACAATAAATTACACTTCAGCTACACTCAGAGACGTCAAATAACATTAAGTCTATCGTTATGTTACAATTTTGTATTGAAAATGTCGACATGACTGATTAAATGCAATTGATGTTTCTGAGTATGGCTGTTATTATCTGCACTTAAACCTAGGAATACTTCACTTTATGTTTATTCATTAAGGTTATTGTTTTTGATATACATACTGATGTCATGTGTTCCTTATCAGTTTAAAATTCGTCTTTTTGTTGCCAATCCAACATTATAAGCAAAATTACACTCTTAACCAATAGCAACACCGCAAAAGAACTTGTACAAACTCCTGCAGCTATTATCTATATAATATACTAGCTGCCTGTTCCGGCTTCGCTCGGATGGTAATTTTTTTGAACATAAATTGAGATGTAAGCAATCCTATCTTTCAAATTGTATCAAACTGCACACGGTGTGCAAATTTGATTGAATTCGGTTAAGTAGTTTAGGAGTCTATCGTGGAAAAACAACGTGACACGTAATTTATATATACTAAGATAAAAGAAAGTCGGGTTTGTTACAACACTTATAACTCGAGATCTGCTGGACCAATTTTCATGGTTTTTGATTCGTTGGATTTGTCTTCGCCCCGAATATCAGAACACACCTTAAAAACAATAAAAACAAAAAAAAATAATTATGAAAGATAAGGCTGAAAATTGATGAAGAGGTAGCTTAGAACCGGGAGAAGGACATTGAGTACATTTTATGCCTTAAAACAGCGAGGAAACTAGGAAAAATGACATTTTAATTTTTTCCATACAAACTGAACGGGCGAAACGAAGTTAGCCGGGACAGCTAGTTATAGATATTTATGAGAGTTACTTTGTTATACATAGAGCGATTGGAGTATGCTGCCCTGATGGCCAAGGTGTCGGAGGTGAAACCGAACTGGCTGGAGACTTGCCCGCCACAGCCCCAAGAGACGAGAACGAGATCACTTTCAAGACAGGAAGAGGTCAAGAAAACAGAGGTCTGTAATAAAGATTAATTTTAAAACTGTTGTTTTATTTATATTCAGTTTATGGAATACTAGCTGTCGCCTGCGACGTTGCCCGAGTTATTAATGATAACAGGAACATTTTTTCGGGATAAAAACTATCCTATGTGTTAATCCTAGTTACCCTCTATGTGTGTGACAAATTTCATGAAAATCGGTTTATTAGATTTTGTCTGAAGGAGTAACAAAAAAAATACTTTCACATTTATAATATTAGTATTCTTGGAATATGGCCTAAAAGAAGCACACAGTTCTTATTAAAGTTTAATTAATAATAAACAATAGATGATTTTATCCGATTCATTAAATTTTGTTCTAACTAAATGTTAGTCATCCGTTATTACTGTGTTCCGGAGTACCTAAAATGACAAATCCGATTCAAATTTTCAATTTGCATGAAATCAATATTCAAGAGTAACCCTACTGGTCTAATGTGGCTACCGTCTAAAATGAAACACGAAAGTGCCAAACTTATATATAACTGGTATTATATAATCTATTTAACTAATGAAATAATGTATTTATTTGGTATATACCCATTTAACCTAAGATCGTATCTTACAAGCTGATAGTTATAGGGCGATCCATTGTACATAGGACACCACACTGTTTTTATCATCGTCATCATTATTTCAGTGTCTTACTACTCGTTGATGAACGTTGGCCACTCCAAATTCCACCATTTAGCAAATTATTTTGTTTTGTATAAGCCCATGTTAATGCTAGAAATGTCGTTAGCAGTAGGATGGTTTGAGTTATGTGTACTGAACCATTACCATGAGTTTGTATAGATTACGTTCGGTAAGTTACATGTGTTTCTTTTAAAATTGATAGGAGAAGGCGTTACTTTGCGGAAATCCAAACTTAAATACAAATAAAATTATTTAATTTGCGATTTCCCGCCACATAAAAAGTATACGTATTATGGCGTGACAAAACAGGCAAAATAGTGCTCTATGAATGAATAGGACTTACCGGAAGCTAAAACTCCCAAATATATCCAGCTTCACACAATACACAACACTAAACTATTGACTAATAGCCTCCACTTAACTAATAGCACCAACAATACACACATTACTAAAAACTCTTGTGTTTCTCTTAGTTACCAGGAGAGGTGCTCTTCAAAGTTTTCATACAAATAATTTACAGAGGCGGTAGCGAGTATAGTCAACTTGAAAAGCCGCAAACTCAGAGCTATAATTTTTGACAAGCCTGACTAATCATCGTTACTATCCTACTGTTAAAAACATCACCTTTCGCATAGAAAGTCTACAGGAATGAAAACGCGCAATTAACAACTACGTCGAAAGGATTTGCGGAATCTGCAGATCGTATATCTAGCATAAATACTATTTATTTAATATTGCTTTGACGACTCCTGTCATAAGTACCTAATAGGAGTAGAGTCTTTATTTTGTTGATAGCCAGATTTCAACAGATAATTGAATTCATGCTTAAGAAACTGCTGAAGCAACGTCAAAATTAAAAATTACAGTGGGAAACAAAGTAACCAATTTATCGTAGAATACCAACATATACGGCTGCTAAAAGATGGGCCAAGTATTATAACTTCATGGTTGCAAGTAACTATTTTCTATAAAATCATCTATATAAGCTGACTGGTTACCAACGATTTGACATCAGGCCACTGTTTCTGGGTCATAAGCTACACAAGTCATTCACTAAAATTTTTGTTCTTTCTCCTCTTGAATATATTCTTCAAATCATAGCTCTTTGGGAAAATCCAATTGAGAAGTTTGTGTAACACTGTATTGACTATTGATGATGACCAAACGTGACCTGTTGGTAACATTTGTTTTCATTGCCTTTTACTCAGGACTTTACCAGAAGTTTAAATGAGAAGAAATAACAAATCTCTACTGAAATAAAAATTAACTTTATTGAATTGCTGAACCATTGAAAAAGCTTCTTTTTAACAAATCAACATTTAACTTTTAAAAGCAAAAATGACTTCGTGCATGCATGTTATGGCCTTTGAGTTGCAACTAGTTTAATGTCTAGGAAACAGTTAGAAGTAAGGATCGCTTTGGTTTGCTATGTCGGGCCGTCAGCGGAAGGTTAGCTTTAGGGTCATGTCTTTTCTTCCTTTAATTACAATGCATTTTCAAAAGATATTCCTGTTTACAGCTTACACAAGAGATTTGGCATTCCAACCTTAAATTAGCAACGCACTATTAAACCTGCTGGATAAATTTTGCCTGGCTATCTAAAAACTAAATAAGTCCAATAAATGAGCCGTTTATTACATACTCTTTGGAACCATTTAGGGATGACAAGAAGTTACAGGGTGCGGTTTGAGTACAAGAGCCCAAGGTCGGGTGGTGGGTTCCCGCCCCGCCAACCCTCGTGAGTGGCCCTGGATAGCGTCAGTCACCCCCTACGGATTCGAGCAGTATTGTGGGGGTGTACTCATCACAGATCGCCATGTGCTGACCGCTGCACATTGTACTAGAAGGTAAGCAATACCTACTTCCTTATCACCTTCATTTGTAACGTATTCACATACATCATAACATTTACTGGTACGTCACTAACTCAAAGCTTGGTTCTTGAGCCACTTGTGCAAGTCTACTGACTCTTCAGTAGGGAATACGACGATGTAGATGTTTGATGTTTTTATATATGGTACTGATGGCAGAAATAAGTAAGGCGATGATATCAATCCAGCGAGAACAATGCTCTACCATCTAATAATGCACCCAGTAAAGCGCTGGTAAAATAATACGGTAATCTAAGTTACTAAATAACCGAAAACGGGCAATAGAGTCGTCACATCCCGATACCTAACACATTTCTATACTATTTATTTTATCGCCACTCTGATCTAGCGGTTCGGCGTCATGACTTCGTGAGGTCCCGGGTCGGCCAATTAAAAAAAATCAGTTAATACAAATAACATTGCCCTGGATTGGCTAAGTGTCTTCGGCTAAAAGAAAAACAAAAAAAAAACAATTCTTACCATCGCAGGTAAAAGGTTTACAATCCCTTGCGGCCGCGGTCATTGAGTTCGTGCGAGCGAGATGCATAATATTTACGCGATAGTGAGTGGGACAGGTAATAACAGGTTAATGTACGAAATTCTTTCTGCTCGGCGACCGGACTTTAGTCGTGGGTGCCCTAGTTTCGCCGCTGCCTACACCTTCGGGGATGTGGGCGTGAAGATACTTTTTTCACTTGTTTCAGATGGAAACCCGAAGAAGTCTTTGTGCGCCTCGGTGAATACGACCTCCGACGTACCAACGACTCAAGAACCTATGACTTCAACGTGACCGAGATCCGACAACACGAGCTCTATGATGTGCCCACCTATCACAACGACATCGCGATATTGAAGCTCCACAAGCCGGCCGTGTTCAACACCTACGTGTGGCCCATATGTCTTCCGCCTGTGGGCTTGAATACAGACAACGAAATAGCTACAGTCATAGGTAATCTATACAGGGACGGCGTTTGGGTATGGCGCGGCTGGGCAACCGCCCAGGGCGCCTAGATGTAAATGGGCTTCAGATCCTGTACGTTATATATTATTTACCTTTTAGTATGGTTTTGAACCCCATGTAGGAAGCGCCGTATAAATTTCGCCCCAGGGCGCTGCTATTACTAAAACCGCTACTGAATCTATATATCGCCTCTGTGGTCTAGTGGTTCAGTTGTTGGACTTGACTGCATGAGGTCCCGGGTTCGAATCCCGGGTCGGGCAACAAAAAGAAAATTGGGTTTTTCCAAATTTTCTAATAAAAAAAAATGTTGCTCGGGATAGGATATGTGCCCGGTTGGCGATAGGCTTGCCACCTATCACATTGTGGGACTTAGTATCTTCGGCTAATCGTGGGTGCCCTGGTTTTGCCTCTGCCTACCTCTACGGGGATATGGGCGTGAAGATACTTTGAATCAATATATATAGTAGCTGTTCCGGCGAACTTCGTTCCACCCGTTCAGTTTGTATGGAAAAAATCAAAATTTTTAGTCAAATCGGTTTAGCAGTGTTTGAGTTACAAATAGTAACATGACTTTCTTTTATATATTTTGACTGACTGACTGACTGACTTTCTTGTACTAGCGGCCCGCCCCGGCTTTGCACGGTTATAATATATATATAACTTCCTCTTCAATCACTTTATCTTTTAAAAAAAACGCAAACGTTTTAAAGATTTAAGCATACAAAGGGACAGATGAAGCGACTTTGTTTTATACTATGTAGTGATGATAGATATATACAAATGAATCCCCACTCCTAAACAGATAGACAAATTTTGCCAATTCTTTTTTTTTGTGTTAGTTTTAGTCAGGACAAGGTTCCTAAGAAAAGAAAAACTAACAAAATAAAATAGCAGGAAAAGGGGGGAAAAGCAATGCTCTAATCCATAGAAACTGTAAGTAGCCGTTGATTTTATGTAATTTGAAACTAAACTAAACTGAAACATCTTTTTTACAGGGTTCCTTAAATTTTAAAATAATATAAAATGCTTTATCTCTTGTTTTACGAGCGTCAGTTCTTTGTCTCTAACACCTCGAAAATTCATTAAGGTTAGCACTATTTAGCCTACTCAGTCCGCCATAGTGTCAGTGCTAGCCATTGTGATGTTCCGATTTAATTTAACACCATTATCTTAGGTTGGTGAAGGGTGTTTTCCGCATTTGCTGTTTTTGGGCGACGTGCCAAAGAATCCAGTAGGCGGATCTTTGCTTTCCAGTTCAACATATACATAGGAACAGTTCTACTATTTAAAATATTCGCTTCGGCTTTACACTTTTTACTCTTTTTACACTTTATACTTTTATTTTTAAATTGGTTGACCTAATCTAAATTTAAGCGAAATGATTAATTATGTGTAATAATATCTCTATATAAATATCTTTAAAATACATTCCGATTTCCGAAGTTTGACGAATATAGCCGGAGCGCATAATTTAAATAGTATTACTGTATGTCATGTTTGGGAGTCAAAGTATACAATAATCTCCAATGAAAACAGAATCACAGTCTGTCAACTCGAAAGTGAACATAAATGTTTATCCCCGTGTTGGTCCATGCTCCTTTGTAGAATTTACCATCTGCCTTCCTGTACCAGGCAGCTCGTAAAAGGCGAGCAAAGGCTTACCGTCACTAACACCGTGACATCTGACTAGAGTCGATAGAGTTTTGCAGCGACTCGTCCGGATTTGTACCACCGTCTTACCTATTCCTGCCGCTATAACTTAAGCGTTTGCTGTTGACGTGTTTCGGTTCAAAGGGTAAGATAGCCTGTAAACTTACTTTTGCTCTAGACCTAACATACCGGCCTAAGGTTGGCAACGGACCATTACTATCTTTGGTGTCTCTAGGAGGCGAGTGTTTCTTACCATCAGGAAATCAGTCTGCTTGTTTACCTTCCAATATAATAAAAAAATGTTTATTAGAGGCTATGCATCAGTGAGCCTTAGACTTCCTTACTAGTTTGACCGCCAATATTTCCCTTTGAAAGATAATCTTTGAAAATATATGTATATACGTAGGCAAGACTGTCCATTTTTAATTTTTTTCTGTCGTTAACTTTTAAAATAATTTAAGCGTAGTAAAACTGAAAGAAACCGACTTTGATTACGTTCACAACAATTAAGTATTTTCTTTAATTACCCTGGAGTTCCATTGATTTATCCAGACTTACTAGGGTCGGACCACATCGGAAGTATTGTCTTTCAAATAAGAAAAATATAGAATTCGAATACAAAATCTTTTCCTTTTTCAAAATTGGTTTATAAGGATATGTGGCTCGTAATGAATCTCAGGTTTCGGCATAATTCGTCCTTGTTCTTGCTAGAATAGGGTAGCAAAAAGAGTATATTGGTTAAAACACAAGTAATTTCCAAAGGTTGGGGTACACAGTCCTACGGTGGACCCCACAGCCATGTCCTAATGGAAGTATCAGTGCCAGTGTGGGTGCACCAGAAATGCGTCGAATCCTTTACCGACTCTATATTTGACGAGACCCTTTGCGCTGGAGGACCGGAAGGAGGGAAAGATGCTTGTCAGGTAAATTTTTGTAATAAATATGGCCTAAGACTTGATTTATTCCACTCCACTTAGTTACACACACAGTCTACTTATTTACGCACGCAACAAGCTTTAGATACCAGCCACAGGTTCTTAACTATACATCATTAAAAATTTATAACGATATACTTATTTGCCTTACTATAACATAAAAATAATTGGACGGGTCGGGATCTACTGACTGGCCTATTTCTACCGCCATAACGTATTTGTCGTGATCTGGTCTGGAGGGTAGAGTAGCCGGTAGACTTGAAAAACAGGCCTTTTATTCTGGCCTCTGGACAGCGACGCACCTGCAACATCTGTGGTGTGTAAAGGATTCGGTTGTCTCTTACCACCAGGAGAGCAGTGTAAGCAGAGCTCGTTCGGCTAACCTATAACATGAAAAAAATAAATGTGGTATCGTGGGACACCAGGTAGGAACAAAGTTCCTTCGGCTAATGTAGAATCGACACAATTCATGAGTATATACTATGCATTGACGGGTGGAGTGAGCGAGATAGTCACGCCTGCGCACGTCTCATTTAACGGTTTTATTCCACAGTTTTTTCTTACGGTTTTTACTATCACAGTTTTTTAGTTTGGCCGTGCAGCAAAATCCCTATCTCCTCCAAGCCTGCCGTAAGAAACCTCGTTCCAAAAAATGTTCACGCTACATGTAATTAAAAATTAATAAAAATATATTTAATTGCCTTCCTATAACATAAAAAGTACTTGCACTTGTCGGGATCCACCCACTTGCCTGTTCATGTATTACACTATTATCATGCCTATTACACTATAATATAATAGGCCTTTCATTCTGGCCTCAGGACAGCAACGCACCTGTAACGTCTATGATGTGTTTAGGCCACGTTTGTCTCATACCATCAGGAGAGCAGTGTAAGCAGTGCTTGGTCGCTGACCTCACATTTATTTTAAAAACATAAAACATATTTCTTTTACCATATTTCAGGGTGACAGCGGCGGTCCCTTAATGTACCAACTGTCAAGTGGCCGGTGGACGGTGATAGGTGTCGTATCGTGGGGTCTGCGTTGTGGAGAACCATCCCACCCAGGACTATACACCAGGGTCGACAAATATCTGGGGTGGATACTACAAAATGCACAATTTTAATGATTTTTAATAAATTTATTTAAGAATCAGTTTTACAGGCTTTTACTTCCAACGTTTCCTTCTTCTCTTGGAATCTTGGACGGTAAGTTTAATCCACTTACCGGAAGGACAAAATTAATATGATAAATCAACCGGAAAGCGGTCATGGGAACTACTAAAATTCCCAATATTATCCTATCGTGTTAGGGTTTATTTTATTCGTTTTAAAAGAAATATGTTTTAAAGATTTTTACTCTACGCAATGAAAACCCTATTGTTCCTCAATCGTCTCTATTTATACCTTTATAAAAAAATGATGATTACCCTGTGGTATGAAATCGAAAAAACTGTTAACATTGAGAATATCAAATCAAATAAAAAAAAAAATTTTCGGAATTGGTTAATAAAGGCCGGCAACGCATCTGTGATACTTGTGTTGTGAATATCCGTAGGCAGCGTATTTTTTTTGAAAAAATATTCAGTGTAGCACAATCATATCCTGGTTATAATAGAAATTAAAAACAGTTTCATAATATACTGATGAAGAAAAAATCCTAGACATATTTTTTATAGAATTTATTAACCCAGTCATATTTTTGACGTTGAACCGTTCTAAATCTGAAACTGACATTTTTATTCCATTTTCGAATTGTCCCTCCATTTTTTACACAGTATGCCATCTAGCACTATTTACTAACTTATAATTATAAGACACGACAAACACATTGTGCTGCACTATCACGCTTAATTTTACTGAGATACTTCTTCACAACTGTTATCGTTCTAGGTTATATCTTTCATCGATCTCAAAGCATAGCCAAAGTGACCATTTCCCCACACTCTTCGACAGACTGAAGTATATCAAGGACTTGTTGCTTATTCATAGTAGGGTGGAAGGTGAACGCCATGCGGAAGAAATTTTTGTGATGACGAAGAGGTGTGTAAGCCACCATAAGGCGAGAATGAAGGGTTAATTGCTCTTTTATCTTCGGAGTAACCTGAAATGTCAATTTTTAATTGCGGGTTTAATAAAAACCTGAGATGAATAAAAAAAGTACTGATTCAGATTTGGCAAATGGCAGACGGATATCATAATGACAACACATACAAATCGCAAAACAATATGGTGTTATTTTAAATATTTTGGCGGATTCGAGAGAAAAGATAGAAGCAGTTTTAACCCACGTGGGAAACAGAGAGGTGTTATTAGCCTGAAGTGTCCGTCTGTGGCATCATAACTTTTGAACAAATGGACCAATTTTATTACAGTTTTTTTTTTTGAAAGCTGTCATGAACGAGGTGGTTATTAGCTACATTGTATGTAAGTTTTATCACGTGCTATTGATACATACATACATATCTTCACGCCAAGACCCTTATGGGGTAGGCAGAGAGTATCGAGTACCAAGCCTCACGATCTGACAAACCTGTCTGGCTTCCTTCACATTCTTTACTCTTTTCATACAAACACGCCGGTTACGGAGACTCTTGACACCACCCTCGGATAATATTCAAGAGATCTTCGAGAGTGCTATTGATGATTAATAATTTTAGTGTTATTTTACAGTTAATTAATTTCGTGTGCATATTGAGTCAACTTATAGCCAATTTGAGTAGCTTTATGAATAATTTTGTTCAAATCGAGTGCACAAGTGAAATATTCATGAAGAAATTAGTGCATCGTGAGTTTCATCGATTCCGTCAAATCCTACTTGACGAGCTTAGGCAAGAATACCACCGCTTTGTTTTAAACTTGACTCAAACGACTTATTTTGAATCATTTAAGTCAGATTTTGTGAAATCGGGTAAAAACTTATAATATCATAATATTAATACTTGAAGCAAAAACTTTGGACCCTTTTATACGAAAACTACGGGAACGGAGCAGTATGAAATTTGGCATACTTATAGCTTGGCACACTTATGTTTAGGGTAATGTAAAAGATTACACATACTTCCATGCATTCGAGACACACAGATAAATATATTGATGATAACGATTAAAGATCACAGATGGCGCACAAACTATATTCATAAAGTTTGGAAACAAATTAGTTGGTCTTGATAAATGAAGATGGCGTTCTGATCAAAAGGATATTAAAATTTATTATGGTAGAATTTCGGCCAATGGGCAACCACTAGTTTAATTAAATTTGGCAAAGGCAGTGGGTAATAAGTATATCTCTTTTAACCGCCTCGTTTATCAAATGATTGTTTTGAAGCAAAAAATCTGTACCTTATGCATCAACTCCCACCACTCGGCATCTTTCTTAACGGTTCTCATAAACTTCGGTATGTACCAGAAGCAAACATTAGGACATTGTATTGTAGAATTAACCAGTTTGAATCCTGGCCTCTGTTTAACAGTTTGTAAGCAGAATTCCGCCAGATCCATCACGTGGTCCAAATTCTGATTTAGGCCGATATCTCCTCTGGCTTTCCATATCATCCAAAGTTTAAACGCATCTATCTGCAATAGTTTGAAAGTTTGGTTATTTATTTTTTAGCCCAAGTAAGCTGAATGGCAGCTTCTTAACAGAATGCTGTACAACAGCTTGCTTGATAGGAACTACTGCTTAACTTCTTCCTGCTACCATAGCATCAGATCTTACCATTGTATTAGGTGATAGATTGTGGTTTATCCGGCAACCTTGCATACGCCCAACTATAAAGCGCCAGCAACATGGACAATGGTGTTAATTTTGTTGCGCAATCACTAAACTAATTTTGGGTTATCGCTATCTTCTGTCAACGATAATAATAGAAAGAGACAAAACACTTTCACTGCTGTCAGATTAGTTTGTACACGACATTTTTACAAATGTGTAATCTATTCATCGGAAAACATTGCTTATAACCGTCACAACTTGACATGTCCGGACTAATCTGACGTGCCTAAAAAGTTACAGCGCTTTTGTTTTTTTTTTATTTAAATGAGATAGCATGCATCTAAAATAATTTAATTAATACACAGCAGAATTACTACCAGTGTCTAAAAATACGGTTATGTTTTAATATTAGGAGAGCCGCCTGTACTAATGCTAGTTACCTTTTGATCTAAAAAAATATATAGTTCAAGTTTTGTATATATTAAAATTTATTGCAACCTGCCCAGATCTATTTATTGCCTTATCAATTCCTAGCACAAATCTTTAATATATGCTTCTATTATGTACAGGTTAAAAGTATCGATAACCATCTGGTTATATTATTATGGTCAAAGAAGTAGTATTATTGATATCATGACTTGTCTACAAGTAATTTCATGACAACGAAATACCTCTAAAAGACCCAAGAAATAAAAAAATCACCTTTCTTCCACACTGAATACTCTTATCCCCTGTATCATAACTCACATCGTAGAACTTGTCTTGGTTAAATAAGTATTGCGCAGCGGCAGAGTTAGATTCATGGAGTAGGCCCTTCTCACGAATCAGAAACAGTGAGCATTGAAGAGGAGCACCAATCATTTTGTGAGGGTTCCATAATATTGAATTAGCTCTGGAAATAGAAAATATAGAAAAGCCGAATACAGTAAGTCTCACAATGTGATAAGTGGCAAGTAGCGTTGCCAGGCGTCCAGATAAAGCCGGACACAGTCAGGCTTTTGGTAGACTTTATATATTTTATGAACGACCAAGTGCCAAGCGCGGCTAAGCGCAGGCGACGAGAGTCAAATATCGCGTCGGTAGCCCACGCAGACCGAGGGGCGCCCCACCGCCCATACATACATATTTTTTGTTGTGCCTAATGATGGGACAAAATCCTTAATAATGTACGGTGTCCGACTTTTTTACCCAAATGTCCGGCCAAACTGGCTGGACTGTCCGGCTTTAAGAATTGGCGACCTGGCAACCCTAATGGCAAGCCTATCGCCAACCGAGCATATGTCAAATCCCGGGCAGCATTATTTTTATTAGAAAATTGAATTTTTTTTTATTTAGTTGATCGACCCGGGGATCGAGCCCGTCCCGGTCGTGGACCGTCGTTCGTCATCCGAGTTAAGTTTGATGCCGGACCGCTAGAACACAAAGACGATAGGTCGTAAGAGCTAGGTTTTTTGTATGTGCGGAGTAAAATTTCGGAGTTGTTACTTTCTAAGTGTACAAATATCTAGTAAATATGGTTTGACCACCCTACTGATAGTACCTCTGTATAAAATAGAAGTGTTGCTTACCTACAAGGCTGCTGCTGCGTAAGAGGCGAGCATCGATTAAATGGCAATACGCAATAATGAGTGCCATGTTCTGTTCTAGACGTTAGGGTAGCCGATATACTTGCAAAATAGGCCTAGCAACCTAGACACAGAACGGCATCCCACCTATAACATCTATTGTGCCTACAAATCATAGCTGTCTCTTACCATCAGAAGAACAGTGGCACTTATACGCTATCTAATGTCATAAAAAGTATTTCATTATAATTAAACTATATCTTTAAATCAGAGTGAGTGAGAACTGAGAATAGAGGATTTGATATAGCTAGGGTGGGTGCCCTGGTAGTGCCTCTGTCTACCTCTTCAGGGATATGGGCGTGAAGATACTTTATATAAAATATAACTCTTACTAAAGTCAATATTATATTTACTAATCTCTGATCTTACCTTTCTATACCTTTCAATTTGTTCCGAAACTTGCGTGATAGCATTAAGCTGCCTCCCCAACAAGCCTGAAAAATGCAAATTGGAAATTATATTTCGCCCGCTAATTTGAGCCTATTGTGCAGAATTTGTGAGGTAAAAGACCACCATGTGTAGCTCTTTCAAGTTGTACGAATTCACACTTTAACTCAATCTTACTTGATTAATTTTGGTAAAATACAAAGATTTCAATTTGAATCCCTACACTTTAAGAGTGAGAACTTGAACAATATTGGACTGTTACCTTGTGGACAAAATATTTCGCCAGTCTATGTAGTGGTCAAACAATTTTCTATGCTACAACTGTCGAGAGCGACACACTAAATTTGAAGTAAATCTTAGATCGCGATATTACAGTTTCTTCGCCTACTACCATAATTATAATACACATGTTTAAAAATTCCTCCCTTAGACTACGGTCCTCACGCAAAATAACGTACGAGCGATGAGAAGATCTTCTCATTACCACTCTTGAGTGACGTATTCATAATAACAAATATAATATATATGTGCTATGATTTTTTTATATGTAAATTATAGAGATCCTAATCTTAAATTATTTGCCTTTCATAAAAAGATGAATTTATCGGTAGTACTAGCAGACGGTGGGGTCATCATATCGCTACGTCACAATAATATTTAGCACTTAAGTAATTCAAAAAACTTACATCGACATTCATCCAGACTTTGTGCTTAATACAGACTTTTGTTATTTCTTCAAGATCATCAATAGCCCCAAGCACAGTAGTCCCAGCAGTAGCATTCACCATTATAGGGTACCTACCCTCTTGCAGCTCTGTCGCTATAGCTTCTTCCAAGGCACTGCTAAGCATAGAACCATTTTCATCAGTTTTGATTTTCCTAACACTCTCTGTCCCAAAACCCAACCAATGTGCTGCTTTCATTACTGAATAATGGCTCTGTAAATGCAATTTTGTATTTGCCTATAATTATTTATACTCATAGATGAACCGAGGTACGGCTGGAGGGGCCGCTTTAAGAGAGTTCTTTTAGAACTCAAACTGTTCGAATGATCGGTCATTCATTAATTACTCAGGCTAAGAACTCACGGCGCTGTTTTTACCGGCGCCCGCCACGTATGCAGGCCCGCGGCTTCTGTACAATGTAGATTTATATGCAAAAAATAAAAGCATATTTCACGTCAAGTTTTACACCCGCAGCGCCCGCGGTTATTTGCGGTTCCCGCGGCACCGGTCGCCCCCTGTAGAGACGTACAAGTTTGCGGGTGATGATTTCAACCGCGACGGTTTTGTGACTGCACAAATTACCGGTCTCGTGAGTTCTGAAATAAAACCGCAGTTCCACGACCGCTGCGAGCGCGGGTATAACCGCTCCATGAGTTCTTAGCCTTAACTGCGCAGAATATTTGTCAAGTGAACCTATTTCTGGCTAACAGGTACATATTGTTTTAAATTGTATCACCTCTACTAGAGTACCTAGATGAGATACTCATATGATAAAAACCATGATTTAGTCTAGAATTTTCCGTGTCTATTTACGTCTGTACAGAATTCTGGCTGTGCCTTTATTGGGGATCATTTCGGAATCATTAGCTAAGTGCCTTAGAAACTGGAGTCGGTTTTTGTAAATTTCACTGCGCTTAAGTCATTACATTAATACCAAGTTAAAAGTTAGTGCATTTTCTACAATTGCGAAAGACAGAATAAAATACAGACACTGTCACCATTATACAAAAAGTATCTACACGCCCATATCCAGGAAGGGGTAGGCAGAGGCACAACCAAGGCACCCACGACTAGCCGAAGACACAAAGTCCCACAATGTGATAGGTGGAAAGCCTATTGCCAACCGGGCACATACCTATCCAATCCCGGGCAACGTTATTTTTTATAAGAAAATTGAAAATACCCATTCTCATTATTTTATTGTTGATTGACCCAGGGATCGAACCCGGGACCTCAAGAAGTGAAGTCTGACGCCGGACCACTAGACCACAGAGGAGATGTAACAATTAAAGGTGAACAAAGGTATTTTGCTATAAATATAGCAGGTAATAATAACACAGAAATAAGAAAAATCAATAACCCCCGAAAAAAAATAATGTAGCTAAGAACCGTTTTGTTTCTTATATCACGTCAGCTTTCAAGCAAGAAAATCCGCATCGAATGATCGAAATCGGTTCATCCGGTCAAAGTAATAATGCCACAGACACACACACAGGCACATTAAAGTTATAACACCACCCAATTTTACCAATTGGGATTAAAAAACTCTTTCTTTTAACTATTATGATCTCTAGTGTCTATAGATCTTTAAAGTCTAGTATTTTTATTAAACACTTACATCTTCAGACGTGAATATGACCATTTGTGGCAGATTCTTCAAGCCTTTGGCCTTGACTTCCGGAAATGCCTTGAATCTCGCAGCTACTAACGCGTATAGCATGGATACACTGCCTCCAGGACAGAATATACCGTCTCCATCTGGTATTCCAAATATTTTGAGAACGTGCTCCAGGATTTTTATTTCTATTAGAGTAAATACTGGCGCTACATCAAACGTGTATCTGAAATATTAAATAAAATAGCATCTTCACTCCCATATCCCCGAAGAAGTAGGCAGAGGCACAACCAGGGCACCCACGACTAGCCGAAGACACTAAGTCCCACAATGTGATAGGTGGCAAGCCTATCGCCAACCGGGCACATATCCAATCCCGAGCAACATTTTTTTTTATTAGAAAATTGGAAAAACCAAATTTTCTTTTTGTTGCCTGACCCGGGATTCGAACCCGGGACCTCATGCAGTCAAGTCCAATACCTAAACCGCTAGACCACAGAGGCGATAAATAATATAATTAAAAAATAGGTCTGCCTACCTACCTGGGAAGGGATCCTAGGCAACTCGTAAGATGTTGAACCTACAATAACACTAGTGGCATTTAAAAATATGAAGTATTGAATTTTTTTTTGTCTATATTTTCCCTAAAAACTGATGAATGTTTTTTAATCAACTAGCTGTCACGGCGAACTTCGTTCCACCCGTTCAGTTATTGTGGGAAAAATTAATCTGTTTTTTCTTACTTCCGAGCAGTTTTTCACTTTTTTTAACAAACCTTTAAGTTAGCCAAATCGGTTCAGTCGTTATTGAGTTTTAGCTTGTTCAATTGATTTTTATTTATATGAAGATGGCCGCGCCAACATTAAGGATACAATTTACTGGTAGAAAATCTTTTGTTACTATCACAAACCACTTAAAATCCCTTGAAGAAGTTGCGGATAAAAAAGTATGTTAGAGAATTAAACTAAATCTATCTAACTAAACTAAATCTTGGCACCAAAAATGTTAGTTTATGTTTTGATTTTGTTTGGTATTTGTGTTAGATTTTGAGGTTCGCCGTTCTGGTTTGGCAATCCGGATTATGACTTGACTTCAAGTAAGCCCGAATTTGATCCCCCAAGTCGGAAAAAAAGAAAACCTGTTTGCTTCACTTTTCCAGTGAAAAACAACACTACCCGGGATTCGGTATGTGCCCGGTTGACGATATTATCACCTATTACTTTGGGACTTAGTGTCTTCGGCTAGTTCTGAATGCAATGATTGTGCCTCTGCCTACCTCTTTGGGGATATGGTATGGAAGATTCAACCTGAGATAAAGATTTGTGGAAAAGTTTCGCGGCTATCCTTGAGATAAAACAGTGATGAGCACTGATATGTAGCTGTAGGAGTAGATAAATTAGTAATAAATTGGACAAGATGTCACATAACCTCAGCTGGATCACAGTAATAGTGTCACTTTCGAAAACTTAGACCGTGTCGCAAATATTTCGTGGCAAATCCAAAATACTGACAGACCACTTTACGGTAACATAATTCACCAAAGTGATATTTAACACGAGAGTTTTGGCGCCATCGTAATCGTAACGCCAAAGGTTGTCGTAATTTTTGCATTATTATTGAATTTCGTGTTTATATTGAGTGAAATTGGTTAATTTAGGTGGGAACTAGATCAATATTGTTCAGTGAAAGTGCACAAATGAAATAATCATGAAGAAATTAGTATATCGTCTATTTCCTCGCTGCTGTCAAATCTCCTAGATGAGCTTTAGTAACGAAGCCACCGCTTCACTCAAAACCCTGACCTGGCATGACTTTGTACATGGTGACTTGTGACTGTATATGAATTAACTAATTAACTAACTTGACATTGGCAAGGTAGTCGTGAAAAACGATCGAAAGCTATATTTATCTCAATCTTATTTCAATATAAGAGGTTTCTTTAGACACACACACACAAACACACAACACAACACACACACACACACACACACACACACACACACACAACACAACACAACACACACACACACACACACACACACACACACGTACACAACTTTCAAGATTACTTATGTTAGTTAATTTTGTTTATCGTTATTGGAACAACTTCCGTTTGGTTTCTGGAGGTGGCGTTAATAACTGCGACACAGTCTCTGACTAATGCAGTTATTATCGTTGCAACATGTTGTAATTGCATAATTGTATAATTGTTTCAAATAAATATTTTCAATTTTTCAATTTCAATTTATAAACGAAGAAGAAGAAGATATTTAACACTCACTGGCTTGTATTAAAAGCCTCAGCTATCCACGTGCCTGCCAGACCATACGGGTCTGTTCCACCATAAAGCTGATTCCTGAATGTAGGCTTGTTGGTCTTTACGCTGTATTTCAATGCTTTCCTAACAGACTTCTCCAAATCACCATCATTCACTGGTTCCGATACTTTTAAATCTTCTTTTAAGATTTCCTAAAACCAAAAAGTTTTTTTAAAATGTTTAAATAAATATTGTTTGATCAGTAACTTGATCATATATGCAAAACTAGCAAAAATGTGATTTAGCCGCCAGAGCGCTTGATATTAAAATTATGCAGTCGCACCTTTCTCATACCGCAAATTTTCGCAATGGGTATCATCATTTCCCCCTTGTTTAAGATATTAATACAAACATTTTAACATTTATCGCATCATGTATTAGCCCCATGAAGCTATACAATTTATTTTTGACGTGGCAACGTCTTAAATTAGGTTGTGGCTCGGAGTCACTCTTGAAAAAGTGTAACGCCCGCTCACGTCTGTTACGATGAGTCACCGAACGAGAGAGAGGCCCGACGAAGACGAATTTACAACAGGAAGGTAGGATAACAATCGGGTATAGCCCATTAATCATATGCGGCCCGAAGTAGAGAAGGGGTTTGGCAAAAATTGCAAAGTCAAGTATCCTCTTTCCTCACCCTCCACCTGTTGATACTTGCGAAATGACATACTATGTGTTTTTTATTAGTAGAAGGCACAATTTCTAAACAGTAACTATTTTATTAATAAACATGGAGTAAAATATTCTAAGGTTCAACCTGGTATTATAGTCTATATTGCAATGTATATCACTACATAGTATGAAACATAGTCGCTTCCTCTACCTGAGAGGTGTTCAAACAACCACACTGGGTTACAGGAAAAGAGAAAGCTTTATGTTTCGTCACGTAGGTAGCCTAAAACCTAAAGAGAAATTTACAAAAAAAACTTTTAACTGTTCTTACACTTTCGGCGTCACGTGCCGGTGCTGACTGAATCAAAACGAATATTAGCAAAATTATTATTTTTAAATTCCCTGTATGCAAAAAATGATTAAAATCTATTTTACAATTACTAAGTGTATCAGACCCCGTTACTAAAGGTTTTCTCACTTGTGGTCACGTGCTCTCCTATGAGGAAGAGAGGAAAAAAACAAAACAGCATGGTTTTAACAAAGACGCAAATAAATTCTAAATAAAATTAAATATATTCACTTTCATTGTTGCCTGCAAACATAACCTAAGTATAAATTTAATTTAAACGGTTTCCCAAAATTTAATACTTAACCATAGTAATGCTCTTGGGAAGTAATTATAGTTTATTAAGTATTATTTTTAAGGAATTGGGTAACAAATAAGTATTTCGATTTTTTGGTGATAACAAACCACATCCACCAAGGACTTATAATAAAAAATAATAAATTTGATTTATTGTAAATAAAAGTAATGTTTTGTATATTTTAAATATAGAAACCGTTAATTATTTATCTGAAGTGTTCTTAACAAATATTCTGGCCAAAATAGACCAAAAAACAAGAGTGATGAAACATAAATTCACATCAAGCTGAAAGCGAGAAAAATTGTTCAAATTTGTAAAAAAAAACCTAATTTGTTTGATACAAAAGCTGAACGCCTAGTTTTGTCACATTTTAGAAATAGTGAAAACTGCATGTGCTTAACAGTAAAACTAAGAGTTTCTTGCAATAAAATATTTGTAATAGTGATAAGTAAATAATTGCAAAAATCCTGGTTGCTGGAAATTTGTTTCGCCTTCTTTTCTCCTGCCTTACTAGGTTTGATACGGTGGTAGGAAAAGGCAGTTGGTTTGTTTGCTTGTGTTTGCCGCGGAGTTTTTTTTGTGCTTTTTCGGTAGATAGGGTTAAATTTATTTACATTTTAAAATTAATTGTACCTATAAGAATAAATCATGTAATGAATAAAAAAATGTAATAGGTATCAAAATATCTAGTCACCAGTTCAAGGTGATTGTAGTCACCAACAAATTTCTATAGTTACCACGGGGACATCCTAAATGTTTCATAAGGTATGTCGCGATTTGATAATTATTTTTTCGAAATATTGCACATTTGAACCATTCTCTGAAATGGTCCCACATTACTTTTTTTAACATCCTACTACTAGTAAGTAGTATAATGTAATAGTAAGTTAACAGTTAAGAAAAGTATACCTCAAAAATTTTATAAAAAGGAAAACCTTTCTAAAAAAAGGAAGCATCAAAATCGGTTGGCTATTGGCTGAGTAATCGCGTAACAAACATACCTACCGTCTAATTGAGACAATTTTGAACTAAAAAAAGAAAAAGAAAATTTGAGCTTTACACCTCAGTCAAAATATTATGCCTTCGTCAATGTTTTAGTAAACAAAATATATTTCTATACTTAAAATTTGTGCATTTTTTATTTTCATTCAATCCTTGTTCCTATTGTGCAATTAAATAATATTCATATCAATAAATATTCTACCGAGAAAAAGACGTTGTCACGTAAAATCTTTGCCCGTAAACCCGACTTTACAGGCAACCATTATTATGATATTGGAAGTCAAACAAGCAGACAGTTTTCCTGATGGTAAGAAATTTACGCGGCCTAGAGACATCAAAGGGTGTGATGGTGCGTTGCCAGAATGCAAGGCTTCGATCAAAAGTAAGTTTACTGGCTACCTTATCCTACAGCACGGAATAGGATTTAAAACAATAATTAGTATAGTAAAAATAAAAATCAAATAGGTGTATTCAATTGCAATTATTCTGAATTAAAGTTATAATTTTATTCTTGGAGCTTTTTGTTCAGCAAATAAATCTATAACCTTGTCATAATTCAACGTGTGTGCTATTCGATTTTCTATCGCCAATATTGTAAGACGTGATAAGCGTTTTTGGCTCATAGACGCAGATCGCAAATATTTTTTTATAAATTTCAATTTGCTAAAACTTCGCTCACAGCTTGCGGATGTAGTAGGAAGCGTTGAGTAAATTCGCACCACAATAGAAAGGTTTGGAAAAGCATTTTGCAAATCATATGTTGCAAGAGATAGAAACCGTTAGCATTTTCTATATCACCAAATAAAATCTTGCTTGGAGTTTGCTGTTTGAAAACGTAGAGTACCCGGCGGAATTCGACGGCGCTTAAATCTCGCTCGTATTTTCGAGCCAGACCTGCTCCATACTTTTGCAGTTCTTCATTTGACATTTTCAAAATATTATATAGTACCATTAAGAAAAACAAAATTTAATTGAAGCCTGGTAGCACAATCAAATCTCTTTTTAATTTCAAATATGATTCAATCAAATACCATCATTATGTCTTTGGAAAATAGTTGAACAGGTATGAGTGTTTGTAATTCGTCTTCACACGTCGCATCGAAATGTCTTTTACGTTTCGGATTTCGTTTGTTTTGTAAAACAGGATCAACACCACTTACTTTTTTTTTTCTTTCGCCTATTTTATCCAATATTCCATTGGATTTTGTCTCATTTTTTTGCAATGTTTTGAGCAGACTATCTACTAGTGCTACGGAAAGGGCAAGAATAATTTCTTCTTTCTGAATTTCTATATTAATTCGATTGATTTCGCGAAGAATATTCGCCCAAATAGTTAAATGAAAAATAAAAGTAAAATTCTTTATAGCAGTTATAAGATGACTTGCTTCGAATTTAATTTCTGGAGCATGCGAAGTTTGCTTAACTACATCTAAGGCATCCGTTATTTCTGGTAAGTTACTTAATAGGGCATTCACAGCAACATATTTCGCTGACCATCTAGTCTGACTACTTCCTTTTAAATTTGTTTTTACGTATTTTTTTCATAATTTCCGACCTAAAAACTAGAAAGCAACATACTTTTTTGCGTCATACCAAATAATTTAATAGCTTCCTGACATGGTGAGGCAGAATGAACACTTACAAGATTTAAGGAGTGAGCTAAGCGCGGTACGAGTTCGCCTAGCTCATTCCATTCTGCAATCCTGGCTTGTACTCCTTTATAAATGCTGGCCATTTTTGATCCATTATCATAAGATTGGCCACAACACTGTCCAATATCTAAATCATCAACTGCCAATTTTTTGATTTCGAATATAGCTTTAACCCTTTCGCAAGTACGGTAACCAGATGCGTGTTGTCTCGATCTATCGTTCCTGCGCGCGGACATTGCGTGCTCATTTTGAAATACGTCTAGAGAGGCGCCTCGTAAATGATATGTCACATGTTCTGTGTGCTGTCTCTGATTATCGGTCGAGTTGATATAGCCACAGTAAAATAAGAGTGAAAGTTGTTTAATTGAAGTTTTATTTATTGTGAGGTCGAAGTTAAGTAGGTAAATTATGAGTTATTGTTATTTGTTGGTAATAATAAATTTGGCCGCCCTCTAAACTTGCCACCTGGGGCATAGACCCCGACTTGCCCCCCCCCTCCCCCCGCTTGATCCCCGGGGCTGCGATTCCTCCGTCATTTCTAAACCGTTTGTAATTATTTTTTTTATTTGATACAGATATGATAATTGAGTCCTTGGGGAAATCGAGAAAAATACCTATGTGTACGTAGATAATTAATGTGTAGCAGATGTATCGAAGTCTTTTTTTTGGAGATTTACTGCGTTTAAATTATTTACAAATAGCTGTCCCGGTTCGTTCCACCTGTTCAGTTTTGTTTTTTCCCATTTTCTCTTCATACGAACCTTCTTCTGACATTATTGTCAAACGCAACTAAAAAAGAATTAGCAATTTCGGTTGAGTCGTTCGAAAGTTATGCGCTTATCAAGACATTTAGCGATTCATTTTTGTATTATAGATTAGGTAATTTTTTTTCAAATTTAGATTATAGTTTATAATATCAACTCATATATATTTCTATTGATATGTGTTTTTTTTGTACTTAGGTTTTCTGTTTTCTGAAAATTTTGATTATGATCAATTTTACTCAAAAAAATACACAATTTTTATTTTATACATACCTAGTTAATTTAACGTAAAGTTATTGAGTTCAGTTGTTAATTTAACATTTGATTTTAATCATCCACATTAAATTTAGTTTATATTCCAGGAATAATAAACATTTGACATGAAATTAATACTGAAATTAATCAAGATTACTTATGCTAATGAAATTACTTTATTGCAATATTTTTTCTAGTCATTTAAAAGGTAAAAGTCCTCGTATGTTATCAATAATTGATAAAATTTCTGAACTAACACTAACACTATATTTGTAATTAATTAAATATTAAGATCGTGATCTAATTTCAAAGTATACATTGATTTTTTTATGATATTGGAAGTCAAACAAACAGACGGATTTCCTGATCGTAAGAAATTCACGCCGCCTAGAGACACCAAAGGTGGTAATGGTGCGTTGCCAACCTGAGGCCGGGATGTTGGGCCTTGAGCAAAAGTAAGTGTACCGGCTAAGTTACCCTCCGAACCGGAACATGTCATGACGTTATGGCGACAGGAATAGGTAAGGCGATGGTACCAATCCGGGCGAGTCGCCCGAAACTCTACCACCTAGTCAGATGTCACGGTGTTAGTGACGGTGAACCTATGCTCGCCTTTGAGGAGCTGGCTGGCAAGGAAGGGAGATGATCTATTCTGTCAAGAAGCCCGGACCAACACGAGAAACAAGGTTGGCATTGCACTCTTAACAACATTAAAGAATCTATAGATGACATGTTTTTCTAAGTACACAGAAATCCGTCCACCAGTTAGCCTTCCGACCCCATAAATATCATAATTAAAAAATCAATGTTCTGAACGATACATATAATTCAGAGGTCAACTCCTCGGTCAATATACTGTCGGACACTAGCTCTAATACGTGTCTTTTTCTGTATTTGAAACACGCTTTAAAACTAAACAATTTCGGAAAAAAGCAATAAACTGTGAACTCTACTTTTATTAGGAAAACTTTAATTAAAACCAATGAAGTGATTTCAATAATTACTTTAAAAATCGAACAAAGGCAGACAGTTGTAACAGAGAAAGAAAATAATAAAAAAAATAAGTTAGTTTGTGCAGTTTGTCCAGTGAATAACTATAATAACTATTTTAATAATGTTTAATTAAAAAAACGAAATGATACGAATGCAGTCAAAACACAATTTTAATATTATGTCATTTATGTAAACTAAAATTGAGGGTTTTCCTCTATACCCATTATCCCTACGATCCCATCATTAAATCCAAACTTGGTGGCCCCATTGACCACCTCGAAAGGACGCTCTTTCAAATACAAAAATAAAGAGTTATTATTAGTATTATTATAAAAAAATGTTTTTAAATCCGTTCACAAATGACAGAGAAATCAACTAACAAAAAATATAAGCATCGAACACATGACCTCCTCATTTTAACGTAGGTTTAAGCCTGAGTTTTATTGTATAGTAATCACACATGCCTTATTTCTTTTTTTCTATATATAATAAACTAAAATGAACAAACATACCTCCAACTCGTTTGGATGTTTAAACAGAATAAGCGGTACATCGTCAGATGTTTCTTCCTTAACAATATTTAAGACTCTATCTAAGAACGACTTCGAATTGGATTCCATATCGTTCCGTCATAAGGACTGCTCGGGACTGAGGTTGCCGCGTAACTGTATGGTTTACTTATAGACACTGCGTTTTAATGAACCCGTCAGAATAAGCACGAATAAGGCTCTAACTTAGACACGACGCTAACTTGTGTTTGCATAACACTTCCAAATGTTTAAACTTTCCTCATATATTCAAGACTAGCAGTTTCACGCATCTTCGCCTGGGTAACTTGGCTCTTACTGCACCTATTTTGATGAAACAAAGCCTATGTCACTCAGGGATAATGTAGCATTCTAAGGGTGAAAGAATTTTTGAAATCGTTCAAGTAGTTTCGGAGCCTATTAATTTTAAACAAACAAAAAATCAAACATTTCCTCTTTATAATATTAGTATAGACTAACAAAATTGTGGTTTAGCTGCTACAAGCGCTTATATTAAACCTATGCGGTCTCACCTTTCAAGTACTGCAAATTTTCGCAAGGGGTATCATCATTTCCCCCTTGTGTAAGATATTAATACAGCCATTTTAAAATTTATCGCATCATGTTTTAGGCCCATGAAGCTATTGTAACTTCTTTTTTTATGATATTGGAAGGCAAACAAGCAGACGGATTTCCTGATGGTAAGAAATTCACGCCGCCTTTAAAAAAGATAAATCGTGAATTAAAATTGATCTGCCTTTCGGAAACTGATTATTAGCATCCTGCCTTACCTTGTTAGTAAGTTTACCGGCTACCCTAACCCCTATCCGAAATACGTCATTTGCAATAACAATAACATTATGACGGAAAAAAGGTAGATAATACTAATCCAGGCGAATCTTCGCAAGACATAGTTTAACTGACTGCACTAGTTGAATAACTAAACTAAAACAAAAACTAAATTATTATTTTCCCCGCGTTGGGCCGGGCAGCTTTGCAGAATAGCCCATCTGCCTTCCTACCAGACAGCTCGTAAAAGGCGAGCATGAGCTTACCGTCACTAACACCGTGACATATGACTAGGTATTTCGTAGCGTCTCACCCGGATTGGTACCACCGCCTTACCTATTCCTGCCTCCATAGCGTCCTGACGTGTTCCGGTTCTGAGGTTAAGGTAGCCGGTAAACTTACTTTTGCTCGCGGCCTAACATCCCAGTCTCAGGATGGCACCGTACCATTACCAGCTTTGGTGTCTATAGGCAGCGGGAATTTCTTACCATCAAGAAATCCGTCTGCTTGTTTGCCTTCCAATATCATAAAAAAATCTGAAAGCAAACATTCCGCTAAAATAGACATAAAATAGCGACGGCTAATTCTCTTCTGGTGGTTCGATAGATAACTTGAACCAAAAACAATCTACTTTGGTCGAGTGGCTAGCGTACACATCTGACTACAACGACCAACCGCGAGGCTCGGGTTCGATTCCCGACGGGGACAGGCATTTGTGTGATGAACATTAAGGTGTCTGCATTTCCGGGTCTGGGTGTTTATTAAATTTATTCTGGTATCTATTTAAGTATTTGTATGGATTAAAATCGGTGACTACCACCCATAATACAATTTGCTTACTTTGGGGTTAGATTAAATTTCTGTGACTTGTGCAGGGATATTTACTTATTATTATTTATTACTTTAGTCTGTAATAACTCGGAGGATCTTAATCTGTGATTACTTAATGCATAACTTCCCCCACAACGGTCCAAGCCTTGTCGTGGTAGGGAGCTGAGTAACCTGGGTCAGGTAGGGCCTTGGCGGAACCAATTGGACCAGGGAGGCTGCTCTTTAATACCCCTCTCTGCGCAAGAGAGAACATGAGGAACAGACCGAGTGGTGAATCACTTGACCTACGCGAGGTGGCGGCTGTAAGGCCTGCGGAGGAGGAAAAACCCACTCCGGTTTTTCATCTCGTCGGTCCCGTCATGGGGTCGTGGCAGGTAAGGGGGTGCCCGTCGCCATTGAGGCCCCGACGTGGTGCACGCCGTGTCTCCGTGCACTACTTCTGATGATCTGCGGATCTGCATGGATGGATGATTGGATCGTGAGCCGCCGGGGAAGTTGATGAGTGCAGAAGTGTTCCCGCAGCCCCGGTATCTGGCGACGGGGAAGACATCGTATGGTTTTAATCGGTAGGAGTCCGACATAACCCGCCATTTTCGGGGAAAGTAAGTCTATGAGGATTTACTTAACTTAATCTGAAAGCTATAAGTAAGTGCTTCTTTTTATATTGGAAGGCATATTAGCAGACGGATTTCCTGATGGTAAGAAATTCACGCCGCCTAGAGACACCAAAGGTGGTAACGGCGCGTTGCCAAACTTAGGCCAGAATGTTAGGCCTCGAGCAAAAGTAAGTTTACCCGCTACCTTATCCTCCAAACAGGAACACGTCAATGGCAAGCACTGACATTATGGCGGCAGGAATAGGTAAAGCGGTGGTAGCAATTTGGGCGAGTCGCTTCGAGACCTTACCACCTAGTCAGATATCACGTTGTTAGTGACGGTGAGCCTATGCTCGCCTTTCACGAGCTGCCTGGCACAGGAAGGCAGATGGTCTATTCTGCATAGGAGCCCGGACCATCACGGTCATTTTCCAATGTTAAATCCTGACCGTACCCAAACCTTTGTTCACTAGGCCAGTACACAATAACAGAATCACGTCACTGATCCTGACATTGCAAAACAGGACATTGTCCTAAAACAATTTTAGTACGTGTTAAATCATTAAGATAAATATAATTATCAAGTTATATGATGATATATATTGCTAATAAATAACAGATATTAACAGTAATTAATAATATTATCTATTTAACCTTCGTATGCACATTATATCATCCTGAGTAATATCACCAGGGATGATACAGGCTTGTTTCCTACTCTTCTCATTCCGTCTTATAAACATAGAGTAAAGTAAGAATGAAGTTAAGAGCGGCCAACCCGGCAAAGCTATAATTACGTACGAGGGCCAAACTGAAAGTTTTTAGAACTGGCAACTTAAAAGCATTATATTAAAAAAATAAGTTTAAATTTTGAAAATAGAACTCTTTACCAATAATATTGACTATACATTTCATTCATTTGTCATTTGTTTTACGTTTGGCGGCAAATTGAAAATTGTCTGTGCACGTCAGAATGAATTTAAGCCGAGAAAATTTTCGTGCAATGATTTTTTATGACTTTCGATGTCATATAAGTCAACAAGAAAGTTATGATAGACTTCGATTGGCTTTTCACGATGAAGCCCCATCTCGTGCCACAGTTTACAACTGGTTTAATGAATTCAAACGTGGTCAAACTAATCTCACCGATGATTTGCGTGAGGGACGGCCTTCTACAGCGACGACTGAAGACAATATCAGAGTTGTGCGGCGTATGATAGAGACTGACAAAAGAGTGACCTATCAGCAGATTCGGACAAGTCTAGGCATAGGTATGAGTCAAGTGCACAAAATCCTCCATGAACATTTAGCGGTCAGGAAGCTTTGTGCCCGCTGGATACCGCATTATTTGACCGAGGCTCAAAAACTCCGCCGTGTTGATTAGTGCCGAGAAATGATCCAAAAATTTAACGGAGGTGACTCAAATGCTGTGTTCGACACACTAACGGGTGACGAAAGCTGGATTTACTGTTATGATCCGGAAACCAAAAGACAGTCTGCTCAGTGGGTGTTTCCTTCCGAAGAGTTGCCAACTAAAGTGAAGAGAGGTCGAAGTGTTGGAAAAAAGATGGTCGCCTCGTTCTTCGGAAAGACAGGTCATTACGCAACAGTTGTCTTAGATGATCAGAAAACGGTTAATGCAGAGTGGTACACTAACAACTGTTTGCCACTTGTCTTGGAAAAAGTTCGAGAGAAACGACCTCGCAGCAGGATCCTCCTTCATCACGACAATGCCTCGTCGCACACCGCCAGGCAAACGATCGACTATTTGGCGACCTCAGACGTGGAATTACTGGGTCACCCGCCGTATAGCCCCGACCTCGCACCCTGCGATTTTTATTTATTCCCGAAAATAAAAGAAAAACTTCGAGGAAAACATTTTATGGACGCCGAAGAAGCAGTGGCTGCGTTTCAAAACGCCGTCGAAGAGACCCCTAAGGCCGAGTGGGCAAGGTGCTTTTCTCAATGGTTCCATCGAATGCAGCGATGTATTGATGTAAATGGACGCTATTTTGAAAAGTTATAATAAAACTAATAACTTGTTAGAATGCTTAGTTTTTGATTTTCTAAGAACTTTCAGTTTGACCCTCGTACCAGCGTTTGTAAGAAAAAGTCTTACAAACGCTGGTACGTAATTATAGCTTTGTAACAAAGATTTCTTTGAAACTTTTGAACTAATTGCAATCTTTTGCACTATACCTCTGTTTCTATGGTAACAAAAAATCTGAATTTGAGGAAACCAATTTACTATAAACCTCCGAAAATCTGCCTTTTTTCACAATTTTTGCCTGAACTTTGGCCGTTTATAATGAACTAATACATAATAAAACTAAAGAAAATATTTTCATAGAAACCTCGCAAATGTAATAGAGATTCCAAATGACAAACATTTATTTCACGAACTTGAAAGGATTTTTGAAAAACACGTATTTCCTGGAATAGTCGAATAGTCAGCTAAACTATAGCCAACCCTTTCGTATTTTAATAGATTGTTCTTTTCGTAACAATATAATTTGATAACTTTGGATTAAAATCAATTTGTTTAACTTATCCGGGGATATTTGTTTATTTAAGCCATGGACAATATATTTTCGTTTAGTCAGGAAAAGGAGAAAGTTTGTGTAGTTGGAACTTACTTAAGTAAATTACATTCAGATTCGAATTACTTTATTTTACTTTACGACTGTCTTTCACTTTCTACATCATGGCCAAATAGTTTTTAGTCTTATCAATCAACATGTAATAAAAAATTAAAGTGTGTCTGAAAAACTGGAAAATGTACATAGAAATTCAGGGTATATAATTCAAAAATATGTTATATTTACGAAGTTACATGTTTAACATATAAGGTAGATATAAATTATCTTTTAGATCCACATATCAAATCTACATATATAAAAGAAAGTGGTGTTAGTTACACTATTTATAACTCAAGAACAGCTAAGCCGATTAGGCTAAAAATTGGTGGGGAGGTTAGCACCGCAAGAAGGACATAGGATACTTTTTATCCTGTTCGATTGTAAGGAAACCGGGAAAAACAACATAATTTTTCCTGTACAAACTGAACGGGCGTAACGAAGTTCGCCGGAATAGCTAGTTTACTATAATTTTGTCTTAATAATTAGGTAATTTTTTGTGTATTAAGTTTTTTTTAATTTAGTACAATTTTGTACATTCATGTTTTTTCTGAAATTATAACCGAGAATAAACTAGTAGTAATTTCACCTTTTTTATTTTTTGTAGTGCGTTCAAGGATTTAATAAATAAAAGATGAATTTCCGAAAAACATCCGCAGTCCATAGAAAACATTCTAGAAATATTAAATCAAGTTCAGAAAAATGGCGTCCACGTGGTAGGAATATTTCTCGCCTTGATAACCAACCATATGATGCTGATCCAGACGAAGATATCAAGAGAGCAAGTGAATTGAAAGACTGGATTGATGAGTTTTTAGTCAGTAGGAGTCAAACGGCCGATAGAACAGATGAAGATGTGGAGGTGAAGTTAAATAAAAAGCAAACACTCATTTTATCCACGTTGGTGCCAGACGAAATTCTTCTAATGGAAAAGTATCTAACCAAACCATTTTTAACCTCTTATAACTAAAATAAATGTCTAATTACAGAGCTTAAGAACCAAACATCGCTTAATCTTATACTAATATGGGGAATGCTTTGTAGCTATTAGTCGGGAATAGTGGCTCAGTTTAAACTATTCCTGGCGTCATAATATCAGTGTTCGACAGTGTTATGTTTCAGCCTGGAGAGAAGGGTAGCCTATAATATTATTTATGCAAAAGGTTTGACAAATTTGCCTTTAGTCTATGTCTTCTAAAGGCGATGAGTATTTCTTACCATCCGGAAATCCGACATCTTGTTTGCTTTCCCATCACATACCTAATAAAAACCGAAACCCTTTTTTACACTTCTGCATATACAACCGACAGACATCGAAGAAGTGACTGACCTAATAAAAGGTCTACACAACAAAAAAGCCCCGGGCCCAGATAAAATAACTAATAAAGTTATTAAATATCTCCCCGCCCCCCTCACATTCCTGCTGGTCAGCATCTTCAATGCTCTACTAGCCGGTTGCGCCTTTCCAGACGAATGGTAAGAAGCCACCGTTATGCCTATGGCATTCACAAGCCAGGCAAATCTCGCAACTTATCCACTAGTTATAGACCAATTAGCCTAATTAACACATTAGGCAAAATATACGAGAGAATTATTCTCTCACGTCTCAAGACAGTAGTTGGGGAAAAGGACCTGCCCTGCTGCAAGGAATGAACAATTCGGTTTCAGAGCCGCCCACTCGTGTACCCATCAAGTGCACCGCCTAACGGAGCATATCCTGTCTGGCTTGAATTCTACCTGTGGCCTTAAAGAAAACAAAGGCGCCATATTCCTGGACGTCGCCAAGGCATTCGACAAAGTCTGGCACAAGGCTTGGTATACAAGTTATACCAAATAGGTGTGCCGGATAGGCTAGTGCACATCATACAAGCCTACTTGACCAACCGCCGATTTCGGTTTCGAGTCGAAGGACCTCGCCCCGCCCGTTAAATACAGGTGTCCCTCAAGGATCAGTGCTCTCTCCTATCCTGTTCTCACTATACTCTAGCGACGTCCCGCGCGTTCCTAACGTTGAGTTAGCCCTATTCGCGGATGATACTGCTTTATTCGCTACACACGTGTCCAATCTCGTTATTTCTAAGAGACTGCAGACAACAGCCGACTCTCTAGCTACCTAGTTCAAAAAGTGGCTTGTAGAAGTCAATCCGGAAAAAAGTAAGGCAGTACTTTTCTGTAGAAAACCGATTCCCACAGCAACCAGAGGTTTCAACCAACTCTATAAAATATCTTTATTCGGAAAAGTTATCCCGTGGGAAAGCAAGGCTAAGTACCTCGGAGTAAGACTGGATAAAGATATGAAATTCAAAGAACACATTAAATATGTGAAAAATAAGGCTAAACATGTCATGTACCGCCTAAATAACATTCTGAACAAAAACAGTAAATTGTCACTTAGATATAAGTTGACACTATAAAACTTGCATACGACCCATACTGTCATATGCAAATGTAACATTCGCCCATCTCCCTAAGAGAACCCTGTACCCACTACAAGTTGTTCAGAATAAGTTCTTACGACTAGCTACCGGCGCACCGTGGTACGTGCGCAACGTAGATTTACATAGAGACTTGGAATTGCCTAGCATAGCGAAGCACTTCCAAGAACTCTCCCTAACATATTTTTCTAAACTAGAAAATCACCCGAACCCTTTGGTGGCAGCAGCCATTGATTATGTTCCCGAGACGGACCCACCTCCGCTTCGCCGGAGGCCCCGTCACGTGATTTAGACCCAGAGGATCCAATCACCGAGGCAAACGCCTCATACAACACTACACATTCACATACAAACTCGCGACACCGCCGCCGCCGGGGGCGGCGAAGACCCCTGTTCCGCCCTGGGCGGAACACAGCCACGATATCCTCTTCCGAAACGAACCAAGATCCCACCCTAAGCCGAGGTACGGTCTCACAGGAGACACCCTTAGGGAGGGGGGTCTAAGGCCCCACCCATAATTCAATCTCTGGCTGAGCACTCTGCTCGCCCCTTAGCCCGGTGACGTTGTAAAAGTCGTTAGACGTACACAACAGTAGTCATTTCGAAAAAAAAACACTTCTGCATATTTTGAAAGAGTAGATAATTGAATTCAGTACCTTATATATTTGGAAAACAATCTTACACATAAGATATAACATACAAGTTTTCATTTTTAGGTTTACAAGTTCCGACCCAAAACGTTTTGTTGGAGTTTTGCTGATGGCGGATGTTTCAGGATACACTTCGCTTTCAGAAAAATATAATACCGCCAAAGGGGGAACGTATAGATTAACTGTCACATTAAATACGTATCTTGGTTCACTTATTGAAGTAATATATAGTCATGGAGGTGACATAATTAAATTTGCAGGTGATGCTTTTCTAGCACTATGGAAAACAGATAAGCGAACCTTTTTGAGCCACACAATTCATACTGCAATAACCTGTGCCCTCATCATACAACACGCTTATGGATCTTTTGAGACAGACGTCAAAGTTAATTTAAGAGTTAAACTAGCAATATCTGCCGGAAATTTAATATTTACTCCAATCGGCAGCGGAATTGACATGAATTATGTCATTACTGGTCTGCCAGTTCTTGAAGCTAAAATAGCTGAAAGTGTTTGCGGCTCTGGTGAAGTTAAATTAACGCCTTCTGCTTGGGGCCACTGTTACTCTAGAAATTACGATCATGTAGTAGGCGACGATGGTCATGTTACAATTAAATCTATTCTCTACGACCCAAATGAAAAAGATGTTTCCAAACCATTTTTAGGCTTTGGAGCAATGTTACGACAAATCAATAAATCTCATACCACTTTGGAAGATTTACCTGATTTTCTTTTAGAATCTGTAAACAATATAAGCAGTGCAGAAATAAATAGAAGGAACGAGTTATTGAGCCTCCGTAAAACTATATTTATAGCACAAGAAAAGAATATTGGTTCTGAAATAAGAAAGTTTATGATCAGGCCAGTACTTACACAAATTGATGCTCATCAACCTTTAGAGTACTTAACAGAAATGAGACAGGTGTCTGTTCTATTTCTAACACTTAAACCAAAGGAATGTCCTTTCCCACAACTAATTACTATTGTTAATAATGCATATCAAATCACTTGTGATATTGTATACAAATCAATGGGATGTGTCAACAAAATAATTTTATTTGACAAGGATGTTATGATTTTAGTTATATTTGGATTACGAGGATTCAAACATGAATCGGAGGCTCAAGCGGCTTTAAAATGTGCATATAGTGTAAAGAAATCAGTATCAGCGCTTGATGGGGTTATACATGTATCTATCGGTATCACAACTGGGCAAGTCTACTGTGGTGTCATTGGTCATCCACTTCGTAGAGAATTTACTGTAATTGGAGCTATCGTAAACAAAGCTGCAAGGTTTATGTGCTCTTTTCGTAACAAAATAACTTGTGATGAGGCGACATTCATACAAAGTAAAATGTCCAGCAATGGTTTTACTTTACAACCCCCTACAATTCTAAAAGGAATTCTAGAGGCAGGTAAAATATATGAATACACTGAAGAAATCAGATTAAGGCAATTATTTAACATTGCAATAATACCACCACTTTTAAATCGAGAGGATGAAATGGTATATTACCAAAATTGGATTAACGATAATAACTCAATATTACGAGATTTTGATGCCTTGTTGCTGTTTGGTGAAAGCCGTACAGGTAAGACTAGGCTTTTGGAGTGGATGTTGCAATATGCCAAAAACATTAACTTAAAAACGTGCTATTTACGGCTTACGTCTATACATAGTGCAACACCTTATTTAGCATTAAGTCAAATTATTGATCAAATTTTAGACATAGAACAACCTGCTCAAGGTTTTGAAAAAGAAGAAAAGATAGTTCAACTATTAAAATATTACAATGATGATTTATGTTACTTGAATCAAATTATAAAAGTAAGTTTCGCTTACTATGAAGGATATGATAGTAATGATTGCAACAAACAATTAAAGGCTAAAAACATATTCAAAGAACTAATCAAATCACTTACAGAAACATTAGTTATATTTTTAGACGATCTGCATAATTTAGATTCATTTTCATGGGAATATATAACGATAATGCTGTTAAATAAAAAAATATTTATGGTCTTAACATGTACGCGGGGAAAACTAGATTTCATTCACAGTTGGTTTTATACTATATTTACAAATAGTACTATAAGAAAAATTTGTTTAGAGCCTCTTGATGAAGTTTGGATTCCTCCACTTGCTTGTCAAATATTAGATGTGGCAGGGGTTTCTAACGACTTATGTGATGCATTAAAAAATAAATGCAAAGGATTTCCTGGCCTTGTAGAGACTTTTATCTTGCACTTATTTTCTACTGGTGCATTGGAAATAAAAAAGATACTTGTAGAAGATTTAAGCACATGGGTCGACATATTGGATTTTCCAGATACGAAATTACTAACGCCTGTCGCACTTGATACGAGAAACCAAACCATTCTAGATCAACATAAAGAAGAACATCCTTCAAACGAAATTCCAATTTGCATAGTAACAAAATTAACTGAATTAAATGCTGATATAAATGTATTAAATTTGGATGCACTTATAATGATGCAATTAGATACTCTTACACCATATCAACAGCTTTTACTAAAAATATCATCTGTAATTGGTAATGTAATATCACGGAGCCTTTTAGAAAATATCATGTATGAAAATGATACACTGACCACTGCTAGAGCAATGAAAAGATTATTTGCCATGCGGATATTATCATGTGCAAACGTAAAATATGATCGAAAATTACCGTATAGAGATTCAACAGCCTCAACTGTTTCATACAAAACCAACATGATATGTGAATGCATATTTGATTACGACCCAGATAATGAATATAACCTTCCCAAGTATGCTTTATGTAAGGTTTTGAAATTTAGAAACAAAAGTTCTAGAAAAACTTTTTACGAACTATTACCATTAAATCAGAAAAAAGAATTCCATTCGCGTATCGTGAACTACTTAGAAAACCATAAGCAACGGTGTATTGAATGTGGTGGATCTATGATGCTTGCGCAGTCTGTAACAGATTTAAATCTGAAAATTATAGGACAGCAAGGCAACCAGGATAGTGTTGTATTTAGAGAGTCGGGTGAAGATCATGAAATAGATTATGTAAAATTTGAAAATAATAATATTATGCACACAACATCTGAATTCAGTTTCAAACAGAATCATATAAATTATGTGAGGAGTATAAGCAGCGAGAAGTGTTTATCAAATATGATTAGCGAGGGGTTTACATTTAAAAAACAAGAGGTCGGCAAACAGGCTCCTTCCTCTCAATTTAAATTAATTAATATGCTTTTAGACAATCCTGATCCTGATATCAATAACAGTTCAACTATATTTGATGTACTAAGAAGTCTTACACAAAAAAGTGAAATTAAGGTTTGGCAAGATTTGGGTGTAATTGATAGTGAAGACACGCTTAGAGAAAATATTGAAATACAGAAATCGTTTTGTTTAAATATCGAAAAAGGTGTATCCAGAACAAATTTTAGAAAGTGTGCCTGTGCAGAGTTAAACATTATAATTTATGAGCAACTTATCCATCACGCGACAGAAGCTGAGCTTAAAGAAAAAGTGATTGAGTTTCTTATAATGTACAGCTATTTAAACATACTTTCGAATAATATAGATCACGCATTTCTAAAACTTGATGAAGCAGAACGTTTATGTTTAGACAAATCTTATATTATACTGAGAAATTTTGACAGAAAACGATTTTTAGGAAGAATACATTCTCTTAAAGCATCTGCTTTATTATCTGCAAGAAAATATTTAAATGCGAAATCTGAAATAGACAAAGCGCTTAAAATTTATAAAATAACCCTAGATAAAGTATCCGCGTTATTTGAAATGAAAAGTGCGATAGCTGCAGTAAAATTCAAACGCCAAAAATATTTACAACAAACGACGATTTTGCAATCTGAAAGTGTATTTTGTTTAAATGTTGCTACACTAGTTTACTCTATATTAGGAGACGAAAATACTTCACGAATAGCTACACTTCGGGCACTTTATATTATACAAAAAATTAAATGTCATGTGGTAGTATCTTGCGATACTCTATCTAATGCTATTAATTTAGAACTCAATCGAAAAACCATAGATTCTACACTTAACATCGAAAAAATCGCTAAGAAAGTGTTAAGTAATTTGCAGCATCCAGTTCTATCAGAAGAGTTATATGTGATAGGTAATTACGTTTCGTCTGTTTTTCGTGCTCGAATAGCAAGAGCTCAACTTGCACAAGGAATCCGTACTGGATTCAAAGCACTAGTTTTAAGCCGCATTTTGTGTGTCGATAAAATATCTGTAGATATAATTCCTGATCTGTTTTATTTATTACTAGCCAGAGGTCGGGTAGAAGAAGCTATAGGTGTTGCACGATTACTTTTACGTTTTGATAAACATCAAGTATTACAAGACAGTCAAATTTGGTACTACGCTCTTTGCATAGATATGATTCTAGATGCAGGATTTCAACTGAAATCTCCGCTTGAAATAAGTATGTTTGCACAACATTTGGAACACCATGGAGAAAAAACTTCAACAGGTCGAAGACGGCTAATTGTAGGTTTATGGACATACTGGCTGCGCGCAAATTCTGAACGTCAGTCCAAACGGTTCGAAACAGAAGCATTGAGCTGGTTAGACCCAGCAAATGATGATAACTCACTTAAAACTATTTTAAGTGCTCTGAGGTTATCGGAAGCAATTTTGGAGAGCTTAGCTAGAAAAATTGATGATCTTCGAAAGGTACGTAAGGTAATATATGATTTTATGTTCAACATCCTGACATATTTTGATATATTTTTCATTATCATAATCTTTTTCATAAGTTATAGCTAAGTACATTGGCATATAACTCTCTTGATGGAAAGAAATGTCAGGGCAAAGATGGTGATACTAAGCTTTAAGAAGCCTATTCACTCTTACTTTAAATGGACCTAACTTATATTTCTCCAGAAAAAGCTGAAAAGAGACTTATCCAATCCGCTAAGGAAACTACTGCGTTTAATGAAAGAATTGTCGAACATCTTAGTTAATAGACGTAATATTTGAAATCAGATAATTATTTGTCGTTGATAAATTTACGGGCTCGCTTTTTTTTTGGAATGACCAATGTGTTGCCAACCTCGCGGTTTTTACAACTTCACCGGGCTTTGTGGGCCGAGCAGAGTGCTCAGCCCGAGACATCATTATTTAGATGGATTGGACTGTTACGGGCTCGCCTATCAACTGATCACAGCACACCCGTAGCTGTGGCTTGGGTTGTAGGAACGAACTTAAGCTTGGTAAGAGTAAGAAGCTGTCAATAAGCAGTTACTTCAATCTCTTTCCAAATCTAGCAGGTACAAAGACATATTATATAGCCTTATAATTATGTTGTGTTTTTATGGTAGTTTTTTTAGAGGTTCGTATCCAAATGCCAAAAATGGAACACTTTCGACACGTCCGCCTGTCTGTCTGTAAACGGATAACATGTGTTACATTCGTTCTCAAAGTGTTGAAACTACCCGGTTGAACTTAGTAGGTCGCTGTATTTTATGAACCGTTTTACGATTATTATATTAAATTGAAAAAGAGGAGGAAGTCCACACACAAAAAATTAAAACTTAAAAAAAAAATTAAACCTTTACCAGTAAAGAATCTATAGATACCTACTTAGTACTTACCTAATATTGGAGTCGCGGTTTCTAGAACCATATTTTCTCAAAGTCATTTATATGAAAGACAAACTCTTCCATAATTATAAAATGTGTGTCCCATAACTTCTAAAACAAGAACGTAAAAACCTAAATATATTATTAGCTGTTACCCACACTTTTTCTCTTCTCTTCCGCGTATCGATATGAATCTTAACGTATTTTTATTTTAGCACTTGCCCTGTGCTTGGGTTAAATTTCTATAAATTGTATATATAGGACATACCTACCCGCATTAACGGGTAAGAAAGGAATTAAAAATTTCGCCACGGAACTTGAATCCTCAGTAGCTCAATTGGTTAGAGCATTCGTCGGCTTGAGACGAAAGGTTACAGGTTCAAATCCTGTCTGGGGCGAATTTTTTTCTTTCGATATGAATCTTTCAAGTTGGGCCAAACTGCACGATGTGCAAACTTGATTAAAATCAGTTTAGTAGTTTAAATTAAGAGTCCTTCACGGACAAACAACGAATCGAGTAATTTAAGTATATTGAAAAAGATATGCTGCATTTATGAAAACTTTCATCAATAAGCGCAGTAAAACTACAAAATACCGACTCCAATTTCACAAAAAGTACATTTGTACTTTTGTGTGACAAAAGAATTTTTGCTTCTAATTTTAGGTTGTTGATCTTATGGAACTACGATCTTTAGCTGACAAAGAATTAGCTAGACTTGAAAAAGACACACATTGTTTGAAGGTAGCAAATCCGAGACTGATTTTGTTAAAAGCTCATTCTCTTTTATTATCAGGACGTCAGTCTAGCGCTAACACCCTTTTGATTCAGGTATACTACAATTCAAGTAATTTCATTTTCCTAAATTTCTTAGTAGTTTTGGTAAACAACTCCTTATTACCTATATACTTTTACTTTTTTTTACCTTTTTATGAATTATATTGAAATTTTATTTTTATTATCGCCTCTGTGGTCTAGCGGTTCAGTTGTTGGACTTGACTGCATGAGGTCCCGAGTTCGAATCTCGGGTCGGGCAACAAAAGAAAATTGGGTTTTTCCAATTTTCTAATAAAAAAAAATGTTGCTCGGGATAGGATATGTGCCCGGTTGGCGATAGGCTCGCCACCTATCACATTGTGGGACTTAGTATCTTCGGCGAGTCGTGGGTACCATGGTTGTGCCTCTGCCTACCTCTTCGGGGACACTTTTTTTTATTTTTATTGAATGACATTGGAAGGCAAACAAGCAAACGGACACCAAAGTTAGTAATGTTGCGTCGCCAACCTGAGGCTGGGATGTTAGGCCTAGGGCAAAAATAAGTTTATCGGCTAGCCCTCCTAAGGACCCTTCGAACCGTAGCACGTCAACGGCAAGCATTGACGTTATGGCGGCAGGAACAGGTAAAGCGTTGGTATTAATCGCTGCGAAACTCTACCACCTAGTAGGATGTCACGATGCTAGTGACGCTAAGCTTACGCTCGCCTTTTACGAGCTGCCTGGCAGATTCTCCAAAGAAGCCTGGACCAACACGGGGGAAATGATGATGTTATTGGAAAATATTCTCAGTACTTATTTTATTTGCCCTGTAGTAATCCGGGTCCTCTGTGTAGAATAGTTGATCTGCTTCCCTGCCAGGCCGATCGTAAAAGGCGAGCATATGTTTAACCAGTTGTTAATCAGGAATGAGGTAACGGGTAATTACCAACGAGACCACTGGTGGCAGAGTGCTGTGCAGCATTCCGGGTCACTGCTTTACCATGTCATAATGAGTGTCATGGTCCTGTCTAGAAAGCAGAGTAACTCATAATAATTGGCCTAACATCCCAGCCACAGGACTGGGATGCACGGGATGCTTTTATAACATCTATGGTGTCTGTAGGTCACAGAATTATCTCTCAACGTTAGCATGACGTGTGCTTATTTGCTGTCTTATGCCATGAAATAAAAATTCATTTTTTTTTATTTTGTTATCACTTTTTAACTAACATAGAAAAGATAGGAGCTTTACTTATCAACATGAGAATAAAGAAGTACTTGTAATTATTTAAGCAACGCACTATTATCTTGAACTAAAAACCACATGTACATATTTCTTCCTATCGAGCAATTTGGCTTTTGATGGTCAATATTAATAACCTATCTGCCGTTAAATATAGGCCTTCTAAAGTTTTGTTGCTAAGACATTTTTGTTAATTATTGAAAAATAACAGTGGTTGCCTAGTAACTTATTTAAAATAACCCTATCTTTTATCTTAGAGAGGTTATTAATATTGGCCGTAAAACTGTAAGTAATATAAATTTTAGGACATATCTATTCTAAAAGTTTTCAGCAGTGGAAACGTAAGTACATACTTTGTACTAAAGTACGTACGTACTTTGTACAATGTCTTATTTATTTTTTGGCATGAGAACAAAGAAGCACACGGGTCTCCTGATGGCAAGAGACAATCGTGGCCTATAGACACTATAGACATAGATGCGTTGCCTTCCTTTATGTCTGTCGTGCGCAAGTGTATCGGCTACCCAACCTTTCTAACCGAAACATAAGTATCTTCACGCCCATATCTCCGAAGAGGTAGGCAGAGGCACAACCAGGGCACCCACGACTAGCCGAAGATACTAAGTCCCACAACGTGATAAGTGGCAAGCCTATCGCCAACCGGGCACATATCCTATCCCGAGCAACATTTTTTTTTAATTAGAAATTTGGAAAAAACCCAATTTTCTTTTTGTTGCCGAACCCGGGATTCGAACCCGGGACCTCCTGCAGTCAAGTCCAACAACTGAACCGCTAGACCACAGAGCGAACCTAACCTAACCAAACCATAACACTGTCATTATGGCGGCGGGAATAACTAATGCAGTGGATTGTCTTACAATTAGCGGTTTTGTTGTTGACTAATGAATGATCTTTATCCATAAAGGCATTGGAAGAATCACGTCGAATGAATAATCGATTGGAGGAGGCTTTAGTTCGTGCTTCGATGTCGAATTCATCAATCTGGATTCAGAATGCTAATTGCGGAAATTTCTTAAATTTGCAAGATATAGCCGACCGTGCTCGAACATCGTGGCATGAGGTCCTTTACAAAATTGCAGCAAGTAAATGACTGCTCATATCAGGCCTTAACTTGCAAGAATACACAGTTCAATTCTAATTGAAATTCAGATGTTTTGGTGATATGGTGTTGAAAATTGAAGATGAAAACTTTCAGATCGCAAAAATAAATATAGAAACAGGTGACACTTAAAAATACAATAAAAAATATAAATGTGGTGTCGTGGGACACCGGGTAGGAACGAACTTCTTTCGGCTAATGTAGAATCGACACAATTCATGAGTATATACCATGCATTGGCGCCTGGCGAGGTGGAGTGAGGGAGAAAGAGAAAGGTATTATAGTTTATACACTACTCGCTTATGTATACGACAGTCTACGCGCAGCAACTGTCGCGCCTGCGTAAGTCTCATTTAACGATTTTATTCTACGGTTTTTCTTACGAGTTTTTCTTACGGTTTTTACTATCACATTTTTTTCAGATCGGTCGCGCAGGAAAATCCCTATAACCTCCAAGCCTGCTGTAAGGAACTTCGTTCCAATAATATTAAATACTTTTGCAATCTATGTAATATATAAAAGAAAGTCGTTTTAGTTACATTATATATTTAACTCAAGAACCGCTAAATAGTTACATTATATCTTATAGTTCAAGGACGGCTAAATCGATTAATATAAAAATTTGTGGAGAGAAGCTTAGAACCAGGATACGGATATATAACAGTTTTTGTCCCGTTAGACTTCGAGGAAACTAGGAAAAACAATATTTTAAATTTTCCCATACTGAACTGGTGGAATGAAGTTCGCCGGAACAGCTAGTTGTGTATAAATACCTACCTGTCCATTATAAAAACTACTGAAAGGTATGATAAGGTTTAAAACCTATTTCGGGCACAAGTAGGTACTCTTAGAAAACGGAGTACCGACTCTATGCTTTATTCACTTTTTACAGCACGTTTTCAAAATTTTACCAATTAGGGGGCGTCCATAAATTACGTGAGGTGTTTTTTTACATTTTCTGAATTTATAACGTAGGCTTTGGTATTGGCACCACCGCCTTGCCTAATCCTGCCGCTATAACCTCAGTACTTGCCGTTAACGTGTTCCGGTTAGGAGGATAAGAAACACTTACTTTTACACGAGGCCTAACCTCCCAACCACAGATTGGCAATGCACCATTACCATCTTTGGTGTCTGCAGTCCTTGTTTGCCTTCCAATAACATAAAAAAACCTAAGTGATAGAGTATGGAGGTGGCAGAAAACGGTCGTGCAAAATCATAAATGCAGATCACTCCAGCGTGGGCTGCAGCACTTCTGGTCTATTACAACTAAATTAAGTAAATTGAGCTATTTGGTATAAAACAAATACGGTGATTTGACGGTCAGTAGATGTATAAAATCGAAGTATGAATGAAATTATTTTCTTTTGAAGGAATTAGTGAAGAATCTTCATCGTATTAAGATTACGCTTAAGATTAAATCTTAAGCATGTACAATATTGACGAAATGGACCAAAATAGCATATTTTTTGTGATTGAAGCAAAAAAAAACTGTGTGATATTTGCCGAGACCCCCCCTCTCTCCAACGTAAGATTAGGTGAGATTTGAATCGACCCCCTCCCCCCCTTAAACGTCTCACGTAATTTGTGGACGCCCCTTATTTACTTTCATACTTGTATTTTTTTTCATATATTTTTATATCTTATGTTTTGGTTTAGATTAAGTATTATAATATTGATTATTGGTTACGTTAAGAAAACAATGAAAAAAATATTGTATAAATCACAAGTAGCACATCGTCAAGCTTTATTATATGAAGAGATAAGGCGAATGTAACAACGAAAGATACGCTCTGTCGCTTACTGATAAAAAAAACAATAGTAGCGTGAACAAAAAAAAGCGATCCTAGATTTATAACGTCATACTATTGCCAATATTGATAACCTATGTACAGATAGAGAAGATAAAGAGAGAATTTTGTTGCTATTTTTCCAAACTATGCAAAAAGACAGCGGTTGCCTGGTTACTGATCTAAATTATCACTATCTCTTATTTTAGGTACGTTATGAATATTTGCAACTTTAGTTGTTTTTTTTTATTTTTCCGGACAGTAGTGGAAATACAGATAGGTACGGGAAGTGGCAACGACAGTTCTTTATGGGATAGGACAGCGAATACGCACACGGCTTTCCCGATGCTAATGTCCCACAAACGCCATAGATGTGCGGTGTCTTGGTATCTAGTGGCCGGGAGTCTAGGCCTAATGCGAAAGTCTATTCTACCCACCAGATCGGAACACGACTGTACCAAAAACTGTAATTTAAACTTTACGCTCGCCTCTTACGGCCTAAGACGGCATACACAGAGGACCCGGACAAACACGGGGCGAAATACATTCGGTCTACAAATTTAATAAATATATTAGGAGCGACATTTTAAGTCACATCACGTTTCCTTGAGACACTTAAAACACCTTGAAAACAGTACATAAAGGGTCCGTGCTAAGAGACTTGAAAAACTTAAAATACTAACAACTTTTTTGTTAACCATATCATAATAGGAGTGAAGTTAGCCGAGATTCGTAACGAAAGAGGCGAATCCAATAAATTTAACCAATGACGACCCCGATATAATTCTAAGACTTTATGGACAGTTACTTTACTCTTTGTTCTAAGATGACGACTGATTACGATTCGTGTCTATATAGTTGCTAAGTCAAAGTTATGAACTATTAAAGTGGCGGGTTATTAACCTAGAGTTACCAGACTTTCAAACGTTAAATAGTGAAACAGTAAGTGCTCATCTACTTTGTTATTACTACATAGTTTACAACACAAAAGTTATAATTATTTAAGTATTTATTTAAACGCAACAATACATACTTGTTTTTTATTGATAAATAAAATGGATTAGGGTGTAAGAGTTATCAATGTTCGCTGACGTTTGTAATCAAAACGTCAAATAACAAATCAATAATTTTGCTTCTCATTACTCTCGAGTTGCCAACTTAATATCCAAACTTGCCAGTTAAAATTATATTTCCATTAAGGCAGTTTAATGAAATAATTAAGGCTTTATAATTATTAAGTAATTGATTTGCCAATTTTAAATCTATTAAGACTGAAGCTATATTACTTAATTAATGCCTCTATGGTCTAGCGGTCCGGCGTTGGATTTGACTTCTTGAGGTTCCGAGGTCGATCCCCGCGTCGGACTACAAAAAAAGAAAATGTGTATTTTTAATTAAAGCTTCATAATTGACACCGTGGAAGGTTTCAGTTTCAATGTCACGATTTATTAACATACATTGGTGATATCGACGCAGCATAAAGAAATGAGAATGCCGTGTCCTTGCACTTGAGTCAAGCTGCGCCAGCTATTATAAACTGGTTCCGGTCCTGGTTCAACTACGACTTTCATTTTCAATCGTTTTTTAAAGGGGATTCATTTATTACGTACTTAAATGGGAATCATTGCAACACTGGTAGTTTTTATTAGAGTTTTCGAATTATCTACCTGATACTTCGATATGTTATAAAATGTTCATCAAATGACAAACATTTTTGTACCTAAAATAGTTGCCACAATGGCAGAGCTGTTAGTGACTCGTCATTTTTGTATTGTTAAATCATATAATAATTCATGTTTTATACTAAAAGTAAACATTTCTATGGATTGGTAATATATTTTCTTGTTTATGGAATACTAGCCGTTGCCCGCGTGGTTGTTGGTTCTACAGAACAATTTTTTTCGAGACAAAAACTATCCTATGTGTTAATCGAATTTACCCTCTCTGTGTATGCCAAATTTCGTGAGAACTTGTTCAGCATTTTTTGCATGAAGGAGTATCATACAAACAAACGAACATACAAAATTTCGCATTTATAATATTAATAGGATAGGACTAATAGGATAAGTAATGAATATTTACACAAGCCTTAATTGATTGCGACATTGATCGAGTTTTATTACTGGTGTGATATTACTGAATTATTAGCGTGTAGTTATGGTATGATTGTTGATCAGGTAATGCTCAGATATTATTTACGAAATTTAAATAAAAGATATATTGAGTTAGTCCAAAAATACAGCTGTATCTTTATTTTTTATGGATACTCATTCTCATCTCCTCTGTGATCGCCTCTGTGGTCTAGCGGTTCAGTTGTTGGACTTGACTGCATGAGGTCCCGGATTCGAGTCCCGGGTCGGGCAACAAAAGAAAATTGGGTTTTTTCCAATTTTCTATTTAAAAAAATGTTGCTCGGGATAGGATATGTGCCCGGTTGGCGATAGGCTTGCCACCTATCACATTGGGGGACTTAGTATCTCCGGCTAGTCGTGGGTACCCTGGTTGTGCCTCTGCCTACCTCTTCGGGGATATGGGCGTGAAGATACTTTAACTCATTCCCAAATATTTCGATACTCTTGTTTGTCATGACACCAATATAATTGGTAAAAGGTTAATCATTAATGAAATGAAAGGTAAAATGAAGAGCCCCAATAGATGCCAATAATAGAGCAATTCGGCTCGATTCAGGTATGTGAGCAGTTAAAAAAAATTAGAGCGTACCTACTATGAATAAGGACCCAATAAACATGACATGACTTGAGACAATATAATGAAAATAATTAAAAATGTTTAACAACCCTTGACTAAACGTACCCGTAAAGCAGCTAAGAACTATCTCGATCACGTCACCTGTCATACAAAAATCCCCATAAAAATTGGTCTATTCAATTGGGAGTTATAATGCCACAGACGTACCCAACCCTCTATTTCCGTCGGTGATGAATAAAATTATAAAAAAAACTAAGATATTGCTAAGAGTTAAGAATGCTTCAAAAATGTTGCTAGTATTTTTAAAATAGCGAAGAAGAATACCTATTAGTCTTTAGCTTACATTTTTTTTTGGCTCGGAACATTCCACAAATTTGGTCTCATTAGCGAAACACGTGCAATTATCGCTGATATGTATAAGTAGGTACATAAGTAAGTTTATATTTAATTTCATTTATGTTACTCAAGATTGCAAACGTTCCTTCCCCTCTTTCTTTCCCTTCCTTCAAATCTTACTTGAATTGTGATACATTATGTCAGCACCATAGAACTTCAAAAAACCAACTTCAATTACAATGTCACATCATCGAGGTCCACATAATGTACACATTAAATATAACTCAAAAACGGCTTGACAGATCTTGACCAAATTTGTATGGGGCCACTTCGGGATCATGACTTACCCTTCGAAAAAGGACTAAGTACCTGTCAATATTTATTTATTACCCGGCGAACTTGTATCGCTTGACATCAACAGCTACCTACTACCAGTTTGTATTGACAAAATTGAAGTTTGATATTTCTCACTTTTCCTACAATTTTCCGGGTTTTCGTTTCATATGTTCTTTCTCCTGACCAATACAACAAAAAATAATTATCAAAACTAGTGGTCGCCCGTTGGTCGCTCTTCATTCTCAAGACCAACTACTTTGTGTCCAAACTTTTTTTCCACCATCTGTGATCTTTTATCGTTATCATCAATATATTTGTTTGTGTGTGTCAAATGCATGGTAGTGTAGGTAATGTTTTATTTATTGATTTAATGTACTTTATAAGCAATATTACTTTAAATGCATTCTGCACTTCTCCTACACATAAACTATAAGTGTGCCAAATTTTATGCTCCTGTTTAATGTTAAGATTGAAAAGCATTAAAAAAGGAAGTAAAGTTTCTAACCTCAAAAAAATGTTGTAAGTATAATAAAAAAGTAGTATCTTCACGCCCATATCCCCGAACCAAGTGGCACAACCAAGGCACCAACGACTAGCCGAAGATACCAGGTCCCACAATGTGATAGATGACAAGCCTATCGCCAACTAGACACATATCAAATCCCGGCAACGTTACTTTAATTAGAACATTAAAAATTTACATTTTTCATTTTTCTTGTTGCTTGACCCGGCGATCAAACCCGAGTCCTTAAGAAGTCAAGTCCGACGCCGGACCGCGATACCACAAAAGCGACAAATTTAAGCTTGTCACAAAAATATTTTTGGTAAAAAATATTTATTTGTTATTAATTTAGTTTTGTATCACCTCAACAGGTTTAAGATTAAAAATGTCAAATAAAATTGTGTTCGTCGGTACTATAGTGTCTGCCATTTCTATTAAGGAGATAGACATATTTTCGGGATACATAAGTGTTGTAGATGGCAAGGTATGTATTTAAAATTACTTACTTATTTTTTCCAAACTTATTTCACTTACATAACTTACACTTATATTGTTAGTTACCACTTAAAGTTAATAAGACGGTCAGTATCCAGTAGGAAGCTTGCAATTAAACAATAACAGTCTTATTAATAAACTTAGACTACGGTACTCTAAGGTTTAAGTTGACAGTCTTAAATATACTATAACTACGACTTTAATATGAGTTTAAGCCTTGGAGTACTTTTGTCTGTGCTTATTAATAATAGCGTTACTGACTTGATTGATAATTATTAAATATCGCTGCTAGCAACAAACTGTCGAACGTTCAAAAATTAAAAAGTAAAACCAATCAATGGAAAAAATAGTATGTGTAAAAGTGTGTTATTTAAAAAAGACTTAAGCAGCATTTGTCCTAGTGCAACTATGCACTAGTGCTGAAAATGGAAAATATATTAGAAGCTCATGCTTTAGTAGGATGGACTACTGCCTCGCACAAAATCACTGGTGTAGTGCTGTGCAGCTATTTGCCCGGGTAGGGATCAGCTGCCTTACCTTTTTCTGACGTCATAATGACTTCATCATGTTCCAGTTTAGAGGGTAGGATAGCCGGTTATTTGTACATTTGACCTAACATCTCGACCACAGGACAAACACGCACCTAGAACATCTATGGTTTCTAAAGGCTACAGTTGTCACTTACCATTAGGAAAGGTGTGTGCTTGTTCTGTCTTATCACACACAGAAAACCCACTTTTGAAAAAAAACGCGTTCTAAAATCATAAATGTACCCAATTAATATTTAAAGATTATAATCACTTACTGCTGTCAGAAATTAGGATTATTTTTTAGGACAGGTGGCAAACGTCTACGGTTATCCTCTGAACAGCGCTTGGCAAACATACCCATAATATTTAGAATAATAATAGTTCCTATGTGATATTCTCGAAATGATAAATATAACTCTCTAAATTTAAAAATAATGTAATGAACATATTGGAATGATATTAGTTAATAGACACATTCATTCACTCCGGGCTCCTTTCGAGAATAGACCATCTGCATTCCTGCCAGGCAGCTCGTAAAAGGCGAGCATAGGCTTACCATCACTTATATCGAGACATCTTATTAAGTGGTAGAGTTTTGCAGCAACTCGCCCCGATTGGTACCACCACCTTACCTATTATACCATAAGGTTGGTGCTTATCGTTGACATGTTCCGATTCGAAGGGTAAGGTTGTCGGTAAACTTACTTTTGCTAGAGGCGTAACTCCTGGCCTAATGTTAGCAACGCACCATTACCGCCTTTGATGTCTCTAGGAGGCGTGAATTTCTTACCATCAGGAAATCCGTCTGCTTGTTTGCTTTATCATTAAAAAATTATTCATCCATTCATTCACTCATTCACATGACCTAGCTAATATTCTATGAAAAAATGTTAACATTTCAGATTACGTGTGTTTGCGACGACAGGGACAAATTTTTGTGCCAAAACTGGGACGGATATGTTGTAATACACTTAAGAACCAGTCAGTTTTTAATGCCAGGGTTCATAGACTGTCACACTCACGCTCCTCAGTTTCCCAACATAGGGTTGGGCTTGGATCGCCCCTTGCTAGAATGGCTTGATACATATACATTTCCACTGGAAAAGAAATACGCGAATACTGAATTTGCGTCAAGGGTTTACGACAAAGTAGTGGTAAGTTTTTTGTCTTCAAAGTATCAAGATTAAGGAATGCTCTATATTTTATGCATATTTTCCTCTGCTACTGTCATGTCTCAACTTTTGTTGTTGCAGATGACTATGAGCAGTGGTGAATACTTTCCACCAGGTAGCCTACTTCCTCGTACGCCTATTTTTACTATAAAAAAACAACTAAACTGTACTAAATTATCGCCTCTTTTTTATAGGGGTCCTGCGTCGGACTTGACTTTTGAAGGTCCCGGGTTCGATCCCTGGGTCGGGCAACAAAAACATAGAAAATGTATATTTTCAATTTTCTAATAAAAATAACGTTGCCCGGGATTGGATATGTGCCCGGTTGGCGATAGGCTTGCCACCTATCACATTGTGGGACTTAGCGTCTTCGGCTAGTCGTGCGTTCTCTAGTCTCTAACCAACCCCTCGGGGATACGGGCGTGACAATACTTTTATTTACTACGACACAATCCACTGTAAAAATGAACACCGCAATGTTTTTTAGAAAAGTCTTTTAAACAATGGCACAACTACTGCTTGTTTCTTCGGATCTTTGCACTTAAATGGTACTTTGGAATTAGCAAAGAGTATCAAGAGAAACCACCAGAGAGCTTTCGTTGGTAAAGTGAGCATGAATATTATGAATGAAGCTGGTTATTATAACGATACTGATACAGAACTGAAAGAAAGCGAAACATTTGTCAAAACTGTATTAAATTACAAGGTAAGAATAATTTTTGCTTCGGGATAATTGGGACTCTCAGAAAAACTACTTAAGCAGTCTTTTTTGAGTAAGTAAGAGGCCAGTGCTGAACAATACTTGTTAACTAAATAAAATTGTACGATTTCTGACGTAGATAGGCTAATAAGAAACAAAAATGTGTGTTTAAAATGTTTAAGAAATATGTTAAGTACCTAGGTATATATTATTATTGTATTCAGTAAAAAAATTAAAACAACTGTTTTTTTTAACGTTTAATAAATGCCGTTCAAAAAGCAGTTGTTTTAATTTTTTTTACTGAATATAAATATCTACTTTACATATTTTTTAAACATTTCAGCGTGTTCTTTAAACAACATTAATTTTTAAAAAGGTTTTATTTTGAAATTAGCTGTGCCCGCTACCTATTCCGCGTAGAACTAAACGAAAAATTTATTCAGTTTATTCAGTTGATTCAAACTTTCTCTAAAATAAAAATATTACATCAGCTGCCAGTGAAAGTTAGGTCAACATCAATACAGCCATTTCGGGGATTAATCGAAACAAACAGACAGAAAAACTACAACAAACAGACAGAACAAAATAGTAAAGAATGTTAATCTATAATCTATAATGGTAATAACGTGTACCGTTTACAATATTTATATGCATGTAGTAAAAAGCGGGTATTTTGAAATTATTATTTATAAACATTTCCAAATAAATAAAATTAGAGTAGGTATCTGACTCCTATTCTATTTATCTTCTGTATATATTTATCGATGAATAAAGATTAAGTACGGGCTGTCATGAAATAATTATTTACCTTTTAACGTCTTCTTTCTTCTAATCGCCTGATTATTGATTATTTCAGAACGACTTAATCCAGCCCATTGTCACTCCCAGGTTCGCACTCAGCTGCGACGAGAAACTTTTAACAGGTCTTTCTGCTATAGCTTCAAAATATGGATGCCGGATACAAGTAGGTATCGATAATATTTTATTTCTCATGTATTTGTAGTTTTACGTAAACTATGGCATCTATCAACAATAAATTTTGATTAAATGGTTGGTTTATACACCTTTTAGGCCGAGCCTGGCCGAGTTATGAAAAGAAATAAATGAAAAAAAACTGCTGAAAATGTGTTAGAATTTTTGTACCAACATATTTTATAACATTGTGGTGTGCAAATATTTTTAAATTGATACAAATTTAGTATTTAGAATTACAACATAATATTATGTTTTAATATTTCAACAAAAATTTTAATTGCGATTAGGTTTAACCCCAACTACCATAAGCTACCTCTGTTTCCAAGTTAGGTAAACGTGCACACCTAACTCCATAGACAAAGCTCGAGGCTCGGGTTCGATTCCCAACGGGGGAAGGTATTAGGGTGAGAACATCTAGATTTCTACACTTCTCGATCTGGGTGTGTTTATTCAATGTATCTAGGTATCTATATGATTAGTCTATGTATTACTATCGTTGACTAACATCCACAAAATACAAGCTTATAATATGCTTACATCGGTCAGATTCAATTTGTGTAATTTGTCCAAGGATAATAAGGATTAATATTTTGATAATTTTTGTACTCGCAATTTTTCATTATATTCGTTTTAAAATTTAAAATTAAAATTAAAAAACTTAAAAATAAGTAAATTTTAAGTGATCTGAAACCTTAACATCCTTTCAGTTGCTTTTTAATAATGTTTATGCTAAATGGAGTGTTTTAAATTGTAATCGAAATTTAAATCAATAAAAACTCGTATGTTATCAATCAATTGAATTTTTTTTTCAAATAAATAATTTCTACAGGAATGATTTTTATTATTTTCAGAGCCATATATCAGAAAACAAACAAGAAATTGAACACGTTTTGGAGATAAATCCCGGTTGTGCAAGCTACTCTGAAGTTTACGACAAAAGTAATATTTTTAATAGCAAAGTTAGTACATTTAAATGTTATCTACTATTCATAATGAAAATAGGACTAATATTAACAATAGGCTTAGTGAGGTCAGAGTATGACAATATATACGATATATTCGTCTCAATTCATTGTACGTAGAGCACATAGTATTTAAATTTAAAATATTTTTCTTTTTTTTAAATTGAAACAACGTTGGCCAGGATTCCATATGTGCCCAGTTGCCGTAGGTTTACCACTTTTAACATTATGGGACTTAGTCTCTTCGGCTAGTCGTGAGTGGTTATGCCTCTGATTACCTCTTCGGGGATACAGGCGTGAATATACTTTTTTTTAAACATAACGCAGCGTCGTTCTTGGTTAAATGTTACCAGCGATTACAACACATCGTACAATTGTTATAACTTGTCATCCAAGACACAATGGCCCACGAGTGATGAGGATTACGGAGCTTTTCTAATTATTAAAATAAGAAGAAGTGAGTATACCTAGGAGACCGAGTGTAGTTCGGTATTTTACAATTAATATCCAAAAACCCTTATATATAAACTTTACCAAAGTTTTTAGGGCTCCTATAAAAAAAATATTTTCTAGGCTACGCCTATGTAAACCTATGCTCTCGTATTACGAGTTGCCAGGTAAAGGAAGATAATCTTTTCTGCATAGAGAACCCGGACTAACATGGGGAGGATCTTAACATACAATAATCAAATAACCTTACTGAATAATTCCAGTGCATAATGGCCCATGCTATTTACTTAAGTGATGAAGAAATTTCATTGTTCAAATCCAAAGGAGCCACTGTTGCCCACTGTCCAGCGTCCAATACGCGACTAAAATCCGGTCTCTGTCCTGTCAAAAAACTCTTGGACCGAGGTGTTTCTGTTGGATTGGGAACAGGTAACAAATTCATCAGTTTTTAAATGCTTTAACGTACCATAAAGCGTAAAATATTGATATCATTAGACATTTTTCATTTTAGCTCTTTAACACATTCACTTAGCCTTCTGCGTAAGTCGCCATGTTGACATTTTAATTGGTAATCATAATGTTAATACGTGAAGCTTAAAAGTACAAAAATTTGGACCCCTGAAATTGCTCGGACGGAGGACTATGAAATTTGGAACACTTAGGTACAGCTTATGTATAGAAGTGCAGAACGCTAATATTTTTCAATAATAATGATTATAAAGTGCATTCAAATGCAAATAAATAAATATAACATTACCTATACTTTTTTATGATATTGGAAGGCAAACAAGCAGACGGATTTCCTGATGTAAGAAATTACGCCGCCTAGAGACACCAAAGGTGGTCATGGTGCGTTTCCAACCTGAAGCCGAGAAGTTAAGCCTCCAGCAAAAGTAAGTTTACCGGCTACCTCACCCTTCGAACCGGAACACATCAACGTCAAATTCTGACGTTATGGAGACAGGAAGAGGTGAGGCGGTAGTACCAATCCGAGCGAGTCGCTTCGAAACCCTACCACCTAGTTAGCAGTCACCATACATTTGATACACATAAACAAACATATTCATAACTAGATATTAAAGATCGCAGATGACGCAAACTATATTTATAACAAAGTAGTTGGTCTTTATGAATGAAAATACCGTTCTTATCGAAAAGATAATTAGGTAATTAACAATAGAACCTTATCAATGTTTGAACATTATATTTTAATAATTTATATTGAATAACTTAAATTAAAACTTATTATGGTCGAATTTCGACCAATTGGCGACCACAAGTATTCTTTATAAACCTGGGTAAGAACATTTTTCACATAATCAGCACATGTAAATACGAAATTTGGTATTTATAGGCAGGAATTGCCGTCTGGCTCTATTGGTACGTATACTTTTTTTTACATAATATATACTATATGTATTATGTGTATATAATATATGGATCTATATATATGGGTACCTAAGCTGTAAATCATGCATAGATTTGACATTATATAACTACCATTTTACCTTTTACTGCCGCCCTGGTCAAGAATTGGTATTGTGGAATTCCTGGTTTGAAGGTTAGGGCTTGTGACAAAGTTACACACGTATGCTTGAAATATCAGTATGTTGGCAATCCATATATTTTAAGCGGCGGTGGTCACTTACAATCAAGTTACTTCAGGCTTATAATCACTTGCCCGGCTGCCTCCATTTCTGTATAAGAAATCTCAAACGATATTTGCTAATAGATGTAGCAGGCGGTGACAGCGCTACGATATTAGACGCAATGAGACGTACCATGGACGTGTCAATTCACCTCGAGTTACAGGAACAAGCATCTGAATCTGTTGATTGGAAAGGAGCCTTCTATCTTGGAACGTTAGGAGGCGCCAAAGGTAAGGCTATTTAAAATCCATGTTTACAGCATAAAAATCTCCTTCATTCGAAGTCTTAACATATGGTAAACTGCTTATTTCATGTTTTTAAACCAATAATTTAAAAAAAATCTGTATTCCGTATCAGTAAATTAACATTTTTAAATTGAGGGTAGCATTTATTTTTAAATGCAACAAAGCTTGTTTGTATTAGCCTTAATTTAATGTATATGTGACACATTAAATATTAAGGTATGTATTAAGGTTGGTAACACACTAGGTAAAATAATAATATTTCTGCTAAAATAATTTTATTTTTGAGACAGAAAGTATCCTATAAAAACCTATTGTTATCCATACTGACTCTATGCTAGCCTCAGTACAGCAATAACAATTGCTGACTGTACTTATTATAAAGCTCGCACAAATTTCAGCATTGTACCTGGATGACAAAGTTGGAAGTTTTGAGGCAGAGAAAGAATTTGATGCTCTCCTTATCGATGTACATGCAAATGGACAAATAGATGATTATAATTATTCTGTGGCTAAAACCAAACAAGATCATGCAGAGAGTCTCTTACAAAGATTCATCTATGTCGGTGACGACAGAAACATTGTACAAGTTTACGTTAAAGGTGTTAAAGTAAAGGATACAACAAAGCCTTAATGCATTGATCTTAATTTTTCCTACTTAAATTTAAATGTGCTTGTTAATGTTGATTTAATAAAATCTAATCACAAACTGTTTTGTTGGTTTTTTTAACGAATCAAAGCATTTCTATAAATTTTAAAGAAAGAAAAAATTTCGCCCCAGACAGGATTTGAACCTGTAACCTTTCGTCTCAAGCCGACAAAGCATCACAGCAATCTGGATAAATCGATTGCTCTTATGACTTTAGTATTAATCTTACTTGAAGAATCTCTAGAAACTATGTGAGAGAACAAAGACATAACTTACCAAACCCTCGATTGGTACGATTAGTATAAAATGCTATTTCATTTTATACTAATCGTGATAGCTAACATAAACCACTAACCTCCCTTTGCTGGTTGGGGTCCTCCTGCCTCCATGTAGTCTAGACAATCTGTCGTCCTGCTCGGCGACCAAAAGGCTAAATAGATCATCACCGACAAGATGTGGTAGCGTGCTGTGAAGCAAAATTTCCGAAAATGGATCCACTGTCTTGCCTATTCCTGGCGCCATAATAACAGTACCATGTGACGGCCTAATGTGCGAATCTTTTGACTAGTCTAGTCTACAGATTTGCCTGCCACCCCGGCTATAGGATAGCGACGCAGCTGTAACATGTATGACGTTTAAGGGCGTTATCTCTTACCATAAAGAAAGCCGTGTGCTTGCTTGCTATCTTATCCCAAAAAATGACTCAAGTAGCATACAACATTACAGATGAAAATTTAAGTCACTAACCTACCTAGTAGACAGTCAAGAGTTTATGTATCGTCTAAAATGGATAAGCTTTATCACCAATTCCTTGAAACTTTAGAGTATCACAGGCAAATAGCTTAAAATCTATCGCTTTTTAAAATTCCAACACTTGTTTGACGCGGGCATTGACCTACGTTACAATTATCAATGCGTAGAAACGAGGCATTGAGAATGAATTGAGTATGCCATTGTAATGAACGTATTATTTGTTTTTATGCACATTAATGGCTGTATTATCTTTCTACAAATGTTTAAGAAACAAAAAATTCCCTTTCGTCTCAAGCTGACGAATGTGAAGCATCTAAGCTACTGAGAAATCAAATTCTGTGGCGAATTTTTTAATTCCTTTCTTTACCATTTGCGTAGGTAGTTATGTCCAAGAGATATATTATCTTGCACTGAAATTGTTCACAAAAGGCATTGAATCATTTAGTGACGTGCAAAAACCAGTTTTGTTCTTAGCTTGCGATATGACCAATACATCGGACAGGTATTTTAATGACGAACAAATTAAACCGCAGTCAACAAGGCTCCAAGACTCATAAATTTCAAAATCTAAAATATAACAAGAAAAGAACAGAGTCGGAATGTCGGTTTTGCAACAACCAACCCGGTTTAGAAAAAAGCGCCTAACTCATTACTGTAATGCACAGCCAAAATCACTAAACGAATGTTTTGCGTACTGAGCCCTTACCATGAATTTTATGGATTGTCAAATTACCGTATACTCGCTACCGTCTCTGTAAATTATTTGTATGAAAACTTTGAACAGCGCTTCTATTGGTAACTAATAGAAACACATTTTTAGACCAAAAGTGTCATAGATTTCGACAACTTATGAGTAAACTCACTATGGTAAAGGCTCTGATGAGTTTTGGCGCCATCGAGAGAAAAGATGGTCGAAGTTTTTTCATAATTATTGAATTTCGTGTTACTATTGAGTGAAATTAGTCAATTTTGGTGGCATTTTGTATCATTTTGTTCAGTGAAAGTGCACAAATGAAATAATCATGAAGAAATTAGTGTATCGTATATTTCCTCGTTGCCGCCAAATCTCATTACATGAGCTTGTGTGAAAAGGCCACCGCTTTACCCAAGAGCCTGACATGACTTACTGACGACTTATGACTAATTATAATTGATATAAAATTTAATGGAAATTTTTACTTGACTAATGGCAAAATACTAACGAGATTGCCAAGATCTAAAGAAAGAAAGAGAAGGCTCTGATAGTAACAAGAAAGTGTCTAGTACGCCATGAACGGCTGTTTAGTAAAAAAATCCTTAGGTGGCAATTCAACTTTTAAAATTATTCTACCGCAAGTTTACAGATAAACAAAAGTGTTTATTACAACACTAAGGATCACATTCGAATTAACTGTTGCAGCTGAGCGAGCATAGTTATACCCATAGATTTAGTATGTACTAGATAAACAAAGTCAGTTAAAAAGCGAAACCAAAAAAAATATGCGTGAGTGTGAGTAAATTGTTTATGTATGAGTTAAAGAAAG
>NJDC01002822.1:84239-114060 GCA_002245475.1 Calephelis virginiensis | reverse complement strand
GTTAAACAACCAATGTTGAAATCTCTTGCTAAAGAGTATTTATACTCTTTGGTTGACATTCATCGATATTTAGGACGTCACCGCGTTGTCAAGCCCTAGCGTAAACAATCAATTTATTATTTTACATAATATCTTTGCTTATGCCGTTTAAGGGTACAAAATACTCTTATAAATAAAACAATGCAAATAAATATATTGTGAAAATCCTCTTCTGAGCAGATAAGTAGCAAAAAACTAACAAAACGCAGTTCTAAATATTCTTATGTCAAAGTTGTATTTACCAATGCAATGTGTATTTATTAGGATTGTAACGTTTTGTAACATCACAAGCGCTTACAGAACACGACATCGTAATTGCCTTTATAATTTATTCCATTTAAATAGTAAGATTATGAAAATAATTCACAAAATTCACAGCGATGCACTATGACAGGAACACTATGAGCTCTTACTCGCGTAAATATTGGCACATAGGTACCTGACTCTCTCTCTCTCTCTATGTTCCTCTAAGGCAATTTGTACCTGATAAGGACTTCTCTCTCCCACGCTTTGTTGATCTTGTACATACTAAATCTATGGTTATACCACGATATTCTAATAACAGTACGTTAACTTCATACAAATGTAAAACTTCCGGTTTAAAAGTGTGCGTGCGAGCCGGGCGTACATTATTAAGGACCAAAACACATAACGTACAGCGCTGTACGTTATGTGTTTTTACAGCACTGTAAAATCGTCGATTTGCTTTGTGGCGTTGCGGCGTCATAGACGTGTCTCTGCCATGGAACATCATGAGAAACTTATTGCTTATTTGTTACTAAATGGTATTACTCTGTTTTAAATAAATAAATAGTGCAGCGCTGCTACATTCGGCAGTGACGCTAGTGCCGATTTAAGCAGCGCGGTTTTTTGGCCCTAGAATATACGATGGCAGAATCGAGGACGGTACCCTCAAAAGTGTAAATTAATATTTATTCCACTTTAATACCAACTTCCATTAATTTAAAACAAGTTCAGATCCAATTGTAATACTCGAATTATATTTTTCGTTGCTGGGCCACTGAACCAATAAATAATACACATTTTATACAGATATTACTTTTTATTAATTTTTTGTGTAATTTCTTATAATTTGTAGAAAAATGTGCAAATACAATGTAATATAAAAACTGAATTTAAGCGAATACAATGTTTTTAATACTAAAAGTCTAATACTTCATGACAAACAAAAATATACTTTAACTCATTAAACTAACAAATAAATTCCTCTGGCAAATTATACACTATCTAAAGCAAATTTTATTAAAATATAGGCCTTTATTTATTACAATACCTACTCTAACATACAATATGTGCATAACATACCTTACGTTATGAGTTTTATATATTTCCTTTAAACCTATTATGGTTTTTACTATAATAATAGTATTTATAGCCAGCAAATACATCTCCGCATTCTAATTTATTGTGAACATTTAGTCATAATTAAAGTTCCTCAATATTCAATAAAATAAATGTAGAACATTTCATTTAAAAAACAGGACTGTAGTCGTCGATGTAAAAATACATAATTTTTTAAAAACATCAACAAAAATCTTAGTTGAATTTTAAATCTCAAAAAAATCATTATAATTAACTCTTTTTGTTTTTGTATTAGTAGACAGATTTATCCAATAGCACGAAAAAAAAACTGTATGAGATCAAGTTAATGTGTAAATAAAAAACATGTCTCCCTTTCTCGAGAGAGAGAGATATAGAAACCTCTCGTATATTCCCTCCCCCCCCCCTCTCCACCATCTCTCGGCCCTTAAAGATACCCTTTTAAACCATTAACGAAGGATAGATAGCACATATTGTATAATAAACTAGGAGGCTCAATTTGCAAAATGAATATTTCAGGAAAACTTTAACGCAAAGCTAAATGTGCGTCATCGTCCAACCATTTAGATCAGTTTCTATAAACAATATAAATACATGCTATACATAACATCACTCATGTGATGCATATAACAAATACATGCTATTCTACTTGACAACGTCTAAACATATTGACAGTTATTGATCTTCTTTCAATTAAACTAAAACACATTTTCTATTTTTTTTTACTAAACTTTTTAGCTTTAAAATGGTAAAAAAGTAGTTTGAAAGTTGTATATTTTTAATTGATATATTAATAGACTAAACGTTTTTAGAAATGTTGCAAAGTAAACTAAGTCCAACCATTTGTTCAACTTTTGACAGCTGTCAAATTCATTTACAAACTATAGCTGTCTCTTTTATTTGTATTGTAATAACGTATGTTTACCTGCTGTCGAAAGTTTAATAAAAGGCTGGAAATAGTACAATTTAAGAATACTAATTGTATTCTTTTTTTTAGAACACATGATAATTTTATTAAATTATGTTTAGACTATGCGAAGCAGTTTAGGCACCACTGTCTAAATGCATTTGTGAATATCAGTGTTAGTCCCGATGCTGGCTACTACTAATTTTACCTTTGACAGAGATGTTGAATTCATGTGCAATAGGCAACCAAAACATCTGACCCCATTACAAAACTTTCAAAGTACTTTCAGGAGGTTAGATATTTTGTTTGCTTACTGTACAAGCAATACTTGTATTTCAATTTTGTAGTAGCGCACTATTTCCTACCGTCAAAGGTAAAATAAAAAGTTGGACAAAGAGTTTTACTTAACGCCCATTAGTTATCCCAAATTTGGGTAAGTGAAACATATCCACAAATGACATATCCTTGGATTAACAATATGGCCATGCTTCAGAGAAAATCTCAACGAATAACAATAACTCTCAAGTCGTTTTTCTTGTAAAAAGACGTTCGTCTCTTACTCGCATAAAATTAATTATTATACAGATATTAATACATTAGAAAAACTTTTTTAATTTGAAAATCCTTGGAAGCTTGTAAAAGCTTTTGATTGCATTTCAATAAGTAATCAACTATAATGATGGCACATAAGTTGCAATCATGTTAGTATTTATATTTATTTATATGGTAAACGAAATAAACAAAATAAAAATAGCCCTATAAAAGGAAATGTACGACTCTTGGTGAAGTTCTATCGTTAAGAGCAATAATAGGTAGAAGTAATTTTTATTACCCCATACAGAAAAGATGATAAGTACGACCAAATAGTAAAAACACTGAAACTGGATATTTTGTCACAACCAATATAAAGTTTTTCTCTGTAGCTAAACCATTTCATACTAAATTAAATTTATTCAAAACAAAACTCGCAAGGTTATTTAATTAACATAATTTTGAATTACTCATTAAAATACTAGGTCGGTGGAATGATTATGTTTTATAGTATAATATTCGAGAGACAAACAATATGTAATATTAAACAGTCTTATAAAAACTAATATAGTCTAACACCTCAAAATCTTATCGTACAAAAAGTATAATAGTCTAAATATACCTGAACTATGAAAATAATTATAAAAACCTGTTTGGAGTAAAAAATATTGGACGTAGTCGAATTAAATATAAAGTATTTTATTACTTTTTAGAGGTATATTATAACTATGACAAAATCGAAAATAACAAATATTTTAATCATAAAGAGCGTATTTTTTTTTAACAAAACAATGCACCCCTAGCGAATTGGTAAACTAAAAATGCTCACAAGGGACAAACATTGATATAAATTAATATAAATAAGATACTATGAGAAACAGCGAGACTCGATTACATAACCGTAAACTATATTTATTGGTCCTATAAAAAATGAAAATTTTATGAAAATTTAACTAGAAATTTAATCCAATCTGTGCCAATAAAGATTAGTTCTAAAATGACCCAGTCTTTTCTTTTTTCTCGCATTTTCTTTTATAAGCGAGAGAAAAACAGCGACCATTCTCACTCCTGATTCCAGGCTCACGTTTTCAAAAACCATTTGACACAGGGTTCAATAGTATTAATGTTTATCATTAACATTTTAGCATAATATAAAGGAAGTTAATTTTCTGAATAATTCAGATGTGCCAAAAATCAAATACGTGATAAAAATTAGTGCCCCTAATATAAAAATAAGTTGCCATAAACTTGAAGTCAACTATAATATAAATTATCAGTACCTATCTAATACATGAACACAGAAACTTGGATTTAACAATCCAAGAAAAACATAAGTCTATATTATATGCCGTCAAGCAAATGACATGCATATGCAGTAAAATATATTTAACATAGTCACTCAGTATTAAATGTCAAATATCACTGCTACGGTCGAATACATTTTTATAAACAATGGCTCACTTCTATCATATACACAGGTAAAAGGAATGGCGACTGTCTCAATTTATGCATAGACGCAATCATGGACAAACACTATTTTTGGTTCGTATTTCAAATGTTTATTGAAGAGAACCGACTAATTTATAACTATTATGGTATGTTACACAAAGCATATAAATAACCTTGAGTTTAAATGCAGCACTGCGTATTATAAACGTCTACAGGATTACGGCAAAATTTGTAAAGTATTAACCCAGCTAAAAAATATTGCCACCATTTTGTGTCATAATACATACAAAATGGCGGTGTTTTAAAATTGACAGTTGACTTATATGAGCCCTTGCGCGTGAATCACAACATTCAAATAGAAACATTTACACAATCACAATTTATTTATCTAACACATACGTAGCTGCTAACTACCACAACCACCTACAGAATGTATTGAGCCTTTAAATAAAATATAACCTAAATTTTCAACTAGAAGCATTAACTATTTACAATACTCGTATTTGCATTGAATACATTAAATGTAAATGTCTTGAATTTTATGAATATCAAGACAAATTTTAAGACCCTTCCCCACAGCCGCAATAATGTGAGCGATATTGTCGTAATATAGTACAATGTTGAATAAGTAGTATTTTATATGTAGTACAACGCGTTTTATCATATACATTACGATAAAAGTAACAAGTGTTACAATAGTCTTATACACATTATTGCCTCTACGAGAATGAAGTTCTTTGAATCATTGAAATCTAGACACATATCTCCGTATATAGTGGAACAGTGAACTCAATTCGAAGATACGTTGATAACTACCTTAACTTTAATATTCTAACACCAATATTAAACCATAATTTATAATTTTGTTCATAAGAGATTTCACAATCAACTAGCACCTAATTAAATAATTGTAAATTGTTTTATACCATAGTGTTACCATTACTCATAGAGAGGTTATATAGCCAAAATATTAAACATAACACAATACTCTTGTCATGAAGTGTGTAGCCTCAGAATATCTTAATATTATACACTTCGCGTATTTGTACGTCTCTGCAACGAGACAAATTAGTATGTCCTGTGACCTCAATATAAAATTAAGCACAGACAGGAGCGCGCTCACTTTTTTGTAACCGTTGTATTATCAATGTTTTTCGAATAAAATATACAGTGTTTTATTTAAAAAATATAAAGTAATAAAGCAAATATGTATTTCTTATATAACATTTAAGATTTTTTGCACTGAATTCAGATCAATAAAATTCACGAAATGTTTATATTTTTTCAAGGACGTCTCAATGAAGAGCTACTAAGTATCAATTCTATTGAAATCATATTTTCAGATAACCCCTCTATAGTTATAGTCCCGTATACAGCGGTTCGATAGGTGTTACCAGTATATGTTTGTACTTCAATAATAAGTTTCATTTATTTCAATTATTTTATTCACACGAGCTGTTAATTTTATTCATATTATTTTCAGTCTTTAACAAAAACACTTAAAAAAAATAGTGGTTAGTAGCGCCTACATTTGTTTTACAAGAAAGCATACACCTATCCTCCTTACGGCATATTTCATACTAGTTTCTTTACAGTCTAGAATTCTGGGATACCGCTACACTGGAGGTAATTACTTTTGCGCAAACCTAACTTTAAACATCTCAATGTTAGTATGTAGCCAATTTTCATAGCGATATTTATCACAACATTTTGTTCACGACAACTACCTAAATTAATTATGCAACCGCCTCAGACTATATTAGCATAATCCACAGACGTAATGTCCAGCTTCCAAATTTAAAATATTCCTAGGCATTATGAATGTTGCCAATTCTCCATTACTTTACATACTCGACGAATAGACCAATTTTTTTGGCCATTGCAAACATTATCAAAAGAATAAAATTATTCTAACTGAATTACTATAAAGTAAAAGCTAAATTAATTATTTTCGTATAAACATAAAAAGCTACTTCACTTTTTATTTGTGGTAATATTTCGTGTCAAAAACAATGTTACATCATGTCATGTGTGTCATATTTTCAAATACATCTACGCCAATAGTGCAATAAAAGGAATATCAAACAAACCATTTTTTAAACAGTTTTTAATGAAGTGTTAAAAATAGATAATTAAGAATGTTATGTCTAATTTTTTATTGTATTATTTTTGGAACAGAATGTGTTGTAGGAAATTTATTTAAGTGAAGTTTATGTTTAGACCGAGGTATATAAAAAATGAAAGTGTGACTATTTAGTTGCGTTTAAGATTAAGCAAGGTTTAAGAGAAAATATAAAAAAGGCCTTCTTTCTGTTTTTAAAATGATGTCAAGAATTGTTATTTTACTGTAAAATTGGAGCTAATAATTCTTACAGATCTCTAGATAAAAGCTTGTCGAATTAAAAAATACCTTTTTAATTTAATTGCGTAGCTAAATTGCAGTCCAGATTACATATATTAGTCTTTTAAATAGGTCCAAATGAATAATAATAATTTTGCTTTATTTAATCTAACATTAACAATTGTGACGAAACGCAACAGTTTGCTGTTTAATTGAATGTTTAATTTCTTATGGTCTTTAGAAACTTTTTTATCACATTACACACACATTTTAAAAGAACAAACATATTTCGATTGTTATTTTTTTAAATTTAATGCCAAAATAACAAACACCTTTTGACGTTGTGTTAGAACAACTATTACAAGTAACAATTTTATTACTAAACCTCTAACATGAACTATTATAGAATCAAAAAATAATATTGAGGAGAAAAGTAGTTTCTGATTATTGTTCATGCTTTCAGTAAGATTCTTGTTATTATGTTTTTTCTTAAATGCATTAATTTTTCAAAAAGTTCACGAGGTAGTACAAACCCTGTATAACGCTGAGATATGTTATATTTATGAGCAGTTTAACGAATGAACAAATCAATCACATCGAATCACATAAATAATAACTTTAAATAAGTAACAGATTTTAATGTTGGCAAATGAAGCTAAGCATTTGGACATTTCAAAATCAAGTATTTTTGGGAAAAATACTTCGAAATTGTAGTAATTAATAAACAAGTCGATATCTATTTGAACCGCTAGCATTGATGTTCGTAAAGTTTCAAACGAATATCAAAAATATACTTTTGATAATTTTATCATCCACATATTGCATTTGTCGAAGTACTCAAAACTTTTCTGAACGTAACATTGCTAAGACTACTTTTTTGCTACCGAACTTATCGTTAACCACTCGTATATAACAGAGTACATAAAAAAATTCGCATTCGCTATATCCTCTTCGTTTTTGTTTTCATATCGATTGAACTGTTCGATGGTCGAAAATTATCGCGGTAGAATTCACAAGTTCATGACGATGAAACGTATTTTAATTGAAAATTTATATTCTAATACAAAATAGATTTTTGTATAAAACTATTAGTATATAAATAACAAGTATGTTTGCTCGGACAGTAGGTAAGTATTAGTTTGTTAAAGTTAGGTAAAACATTTTTACCTAATTTCAACTAACAATCTTTTAAATGATATTTAGACATACATATCGCCTATAAACATAAGATGTTAATGGTGTATTATTAAGGTGAACTCAATTTGAAGTCGTTGTTGTTGTAAATATATACTTTACATTGACAGGGAATATATTGTTATTTGGTACTCATGCCAAAGGTTTTACCACAGTCCGCTACATAATTGTACAGCAATAGCTCAAACTTAAATATACTCTAGTATATAATATAAATATATTCCGATATTTAAGTTTGGATATTGTATAATATCTTATAATTATAAACACTACCAAATTTATGTTATGCAAGTCCATTGTAACTCATTCAAAAATGAAAGTATACAAAAAAAATCAGTTAATTTACAAAATATTTACCGTATGTAAAACAAGCTTGTATAAAGTTGAATTTTACAAAAAAATGTTGTTACACTCATTATGGTTCAGTATTATTGTATTACGATAATAATCTTGGATGTTACTCAACTTGACTCAAAATTGATTTTACAAACTATCGTTTTACATTATAAAAGAAAAACTTTACACGTGCAGATTTTTAGAATATATTACAAAGGACGCTGGTTCAAATCTGGTTCGTTTTAAATAAAAATTACTTTTTCCAATTGTAGATATTACGAGTATGTCAGCAAAACGCCAAAGAATATATTTGGAGGACCGTTTTATGCGTTAAATGTTGACAGTACCATGCAGCATTGCCTGTGGATGGTTTAGGTCAGTCAGGCAGTACATCGGAGCAGGGATCTAGGGATCCAACAGTAGTGTTAGTTTAATTCTTACCTAGTGTTATGTGTCGAAACATAAGTAAGACTTAGGAGTGATTGTTACAATAATATTTATTTGACAGACACGTCACAGTTCAACGAGCATTACGTACAAAAATCCTTGGTAAACGAACGTTAAACGTTTCGTATGATCGTTAAATTTGGCAAAAACATTTACTGTTGAAACGAGGGTTGAAACAATCAGTTATTCGTGAATGGTGCCGATTCTACTCCACATACTTTAAACAAATTTTAAGTTATTGCCTTTTTACTTCACATCCTTAAAACGTCTAGACTTAACGAATCAATGAGCATATACTTTATTATTTAGTATATGTTGAAGTAAAAGTAAGCAGAGTGCCTTAAAGTATGTTTAGTCGGTGCGCAGTAGAATCAGCAGTAATATGGAGTGTGGGTTAGTCTGGTTACCACGTGCAGTGTCGTCGTGAGTTGTGTGTAGATCAGGCGGTCACTTTACGAGGCTGGAGAGCGAGCGGGATTTCAGTGTCGGAGTGTGTGACGCGACAGGCGCCGCCGCCGCACACGCGCGACCGCCGCGACCGACGCCGCGACCCGCCTGCAGTCGCCATATAGTTACGTCACCCGTTACGGCTAACACGACTAAACCATGCTCTAATAAAATAACACCCGCCATTTTAAGCTTTGCGCAATGCTCTCAATTTGATTTCAAATATTTTTATTATTACATTTTAGTGTAATTCAATTTCAAGGCTGTCAAATGTAAAATTTAGTAAGAAAAACAGTAACAACGGTGACAATGCACCTTCGAGCAAGCTGTCAGTCGACAACAGCAAAATTTTATTATACCATGGTTGTACCAACACAGGCCGAAAACGAAGTGGTTTTTAAACATTGGCTAACGCTTTTACTAAAAATAAACTATGTAGAATTAGGTTTAAGAGTGAAATAATTCATCCCTAGTATTTTTTACTATCAAAAACGTTAGTGAATGTAACAATTCAACCTGTTTAAGGCCTAAATAATCCAAGAAAATTATAAACACTAAGTTTATCTCAATCATAATATAGGGTGTATATTTAAAACCAAAACCAAACCTGATTGGTTTATAATTTGCTCGGACTACAAAATTATTACCACTGATTCGTATAAGGCTGAACACTTGAAATACATCATTCGTACCAACTACATAACATATTAACGAAAACATGGTTAACTACAAAATATTGATAAGGGAGCAATCGCGTAAATCATCTTCGAAACGTCTTTACAAGCTGTATGTGAAAAAAGGCAATGCCAACAAACAATTAAATCCTTTTTTTTTAATTTAAACAGAATGTTATGTCATAGTTATAGAATATATTTTCATTAATTTTGGCATTAAAGGATAGTTGCTGCAAATAATTAAGAAACAAAGTTTTTATGTAAACATGCCTCTACTATGGAAGCTTAAATGCCTACTCCATAAATTAAACAACTACATTAATATAATATACAAATATTAATAAAATGCAAAATGAAAAAAACACAAGGATTATTGACTACCACGCAGCGTGAGTAGGAACGTATTGTACACTATGACCGACTATCAGAATAAAATAAGTCCAAGAAAATTATCCGGCTCGAAGGACCATAGAGACATGCGTTAAATGGACGAATGATGGGTGGTGAAAATTGGACTAAGTTCACAAATAGACCATTAAATATTTATATAACTATAGAATGTGTTGCTACCGAGCTCCTTTGTAGAGATTAGGCACATACAAATTCAAATTCAAAATCATCTTTATTTCACGTTAACCTACAAGAGGCGCGTGACGCGTCTATATAATAAATAAAATAAAAAAACTACCACAGGATCGGAACTTAACTTAATACAAAAAAACTTATTAATAACAAAACAACTTAAGAAAGGGATTATATTTTTTGTTACTAACAAAGTGACCATGACCTTTATCTACCGCCATAATGTCAATGATCACCTCCGTATCGTAGCTGCATATTGTACATCTTTAAAAGTTTTCGTTTATATATTAATTAATGTCTTCATTCATGATTGATTTCCCAAATTTATTAAAAGTGCAAAAATACTGTGAGCATACAACCATTCTTGTCAATTAGAAGGAGATGACACTATAACTTTGGCGTAAATTAAAGTTATTAACGTGCTAGTTGACTTATAAATCATGAATGATGTCAAACGCTGAATAATTAAATACCGTATTGAATTTAGTGCAAAACTTTATGGAGGGAGATTAGCTAATGACGTTACAATTCAGCCTTATTCGATTTATATCAGTGACAAACAAGTGAATTAAAATAGTAATATTCATATGTAAGTACACCACATTTAACATAATCATAGCCAGTGTACTCGTGCACATAAGCTTTACGTTCACGGTCCAGTAACCAATCAGCAAGCAGTACGTCACACACGTGTACGCTATACACATCTGTGTATGTTTGTGTGTGTCACATCTTGCTTTTGTAGTATAGCGGCATTTATATGTAACTTCAGGCACACGTAAATGATACAAAAATGCATGCCCGGCAATTGTTTCTAACAATTAAGCACAAGTCATAATTTCCAGCACGTCTAAGTCTACAAATGCAATTTGCTGGCAATTTCATTTCATATTAATAAAATATATGAATTGTAGCCAACTTACAATACAATAAACAACTACTAAAACTTCCCGGACGTTTCTCAAGCAATAATAATAAAGGAGTAGTAAAAAGAAATAAAGTAACCAATCCAAAATACAATGTTGAATAAAGAAGAGTATAATAGTGTAATAAATGTCGAATAAAGAATATTATTATTAAAAAAAATATTAATTTACCAAAACATAATATTTCTTAAGAAATAACAGAACAATCTTGAAAAAACAAGGAGAAAAAATTGATCTACTTTTAAAATAATACAATGATTTAATTTCACTATTTACACCTTCACAGAAAATAATTCAATAAAAGCATTGAAAGGCTTTCTTGAAAACAATATACGATACCGCCCTCTAACTTTACACAAGCTAACGACAAGAATAAATATGAAAAGGAAGAATATCAAAATCGGATAAAGCGTCGTACGTGCCCATCATCCATGCAAGTGAACTAATGCAAAACTTATGCGATTTAAAAGCGACCCCCTTTGCGTTTTTACTGTGTTAATTAATGTCAAAGAAGTTTCCTTTGCATCCGGTACAGCCAATGACGACTGATAAGTCATACAAACAAACCATAGAAACGAATTACAGTTTAATTGGTTTTTTTAACAAACATATGTATGAATATATAATTAAAGAGTAGAGTCCTTTTTACTAAACATTTTTAAGACGATAAAGAGAAATTAATCAATAATAGCGTCTATTATTTCTGGCTAAATAAAACTTATTTATTACAACCTTTGGGTACAATATACCTGTGTCACCAGAAAAAATCAGCCAACCTTAAACTTGACTGACATAGAGCTATCGCGTATGAGATGAGACGTTTAAATTTCTAAAATAATAACTCGTTATTTTAACAAAAAAAATTAGAAATGAAACTTCTTTAGAATCGTTGTGATTTCAAAACGGGTGCAACGGAAATACGACAGCTTAGAGAAACAAATATATATTCATCTCACTCTTTTGTCGATTTACTGAAGTTTCACTTCTATCGTGTGTGAATCGCACACACATATTTTTTTTTCATTAATGCGTCTGTTTTCGTGAGTGTAGCCTAATATTTATATCGGTCTTTTCATAAATCGCCCGTAAATTGCGTCGTATATTTAGTGGTAGGAGAGGGTCCATCAAATGATATAGATCGCGGAATACATAGAAGATAGTTCACACAACTTAGGGAGAAAGGGGTTAAACGTATTTTATAGAGAGTCCCTCTCCTTAAATAAATTCCAAACTAAATACTGGTGACGATCAGGAAGCGAGCATTGGTGAGGATCGAGAAACTCCTTTGACAAGTTAGTCCTCCGCACCACAAGCCGAACACACAGGACAGAGACAGTACCGGTGCGCGAGGGTGTTCAGAACAGAAACTCTAGGCAGGCGACAAGCACGTAGAGAGCCGTGCTCTCGTTTCGCGTTTCCCCGCAGGTGGCGCGGAGGGGGATGGGCGGTGGAGATGGCGATACCGTACCGGCACGCGGTCGGCCCGCGTCCAGCGACGCGGTCGGCTGCAGGAACCACTCCGACCGCGTTCGCATTCGCGCCCGCTGCCGCTCGTGGACCTATGTTCATCGTTATCACTGATACCGGCAAATTCCTTAACTTGTACTTAATAAAACGTATGTCTCTTTAGTGGCACCGGAAACTAGTCAATTGACCGAAACTTGCCACCAACACAATGACGGTTTCTTTGTACAAATAAGTATAAATGCACAAAATTTTCCCAATTACCTCCTGCAACGCTTAAGAAGTTTGCCGGCAACTGTAGTCACCACTCTGCTTGTGCCACGACATAACCTGGACGGTCTATGTCGAGAAAATGAGAACACCTTACTGGTGTAGCTTTTATGCAAATCTTAACTTTAAAAAGAGAGAATTAAGTTGACACTTATTATAAAATATATCTTTAAAATGTCTGCTAAATCTGCAGCCGATATTTGATAACTCTAGGCCGTTAAAATGTTATTTGCCTTGGTTAATTGTTATAAAATTCTTAACTTACTTTAACGAATAACTAACATTTTAAACAACTTTAATTCACTGTAAACAATGTTTCTTTATAATAAAAAAGAATTTGAATACTAATCGAAATAATCGCGTAACTTTGATAGAAACCTTAAGATATTATAATGAAGTTTTCTAAATAGTTTATCAAGTATTAATATTTTTAAATGTATTTTAAAAGATAGGGGATTTCGTATAATAAATAACTTCTATTAATAACTCCTTATTTTAGGAAGTACTTTAATTCACACATAATTTATGTTAGGCCTAAAAGCGTCAGTGTTAGTATAGAGGGACAGGCTTAGTGTTAGTTTAATATCTAAAAAACTTTAGCTAGGAAATGTCAAGCTTATTTTTACAAAGACAATACCATTACCATAGGAAATATTATCACTACATAACATATTGTTAAAACATTCAACAATTGACATTATATTACAGGAACAGTTATATTTTAAATTCCTTTGAAATGGTTAAACACGAATAATTTGCGCAGGTGGTATTTACGGGTTGCCCGAAAATGTTTAACACCAATTTTTTTACATGCATTTCAGTGTTTGTATAAACCAATGGAAATAACTCATAATAGTTAAATGAAGATGGAGGTGGAAACCTTAAATGAAAGTAGTTTCTTAAGTAGATTTTTTTTGTAAATAATAAGCAGTTCTCAAATATATTAAAAACATTTTAATATTTTTTTTATTTAGAAAAATATAATAACATTCTTAGCGAAAGAACATCAGACATAAAAAAATCATGTCAATTATTTACTTAACTACTTAATAACTGCAATTTCTTATAAATATTTTGAAATATATACAAACTTACCAAAATACTTTTTAGGCATTTTGTAACTCAGATGAAAAAGCTGATAAAGGAGAATGTATTAACACATTATTTTCACCACACAATGTTCTTTGTCATGAAATAAATCCTTGTTAAATCAATAAACATTTTGGGATAAACTAAAGTCCATAAATGTACCAAAACAAAATTTCATGTTTTATTTTTTATGATTAAGCTTAGTCTAAGCCACACGTTCCGTTGAAAATTTTGAACAGGCAACACTGTTGCCAACACTTATGTTATTGCCAATGGTTTATAACATAGGACAGATGAGACAAGACAGAGGTTATATCAGTGGGGTGTGATTTCTACAGGTGGCTAGTGAAAAAAATCTCTTCACCATTTTTGAAAGAATAACTCCCTCATTGTGCGCTAGAATTTAAATTATACACTATTATTTATATGGATTTCTTCAAATCAATTATTTTACGCTTCAATATAGTTTATACAGTTTTATATAGTAGAATGTTGTGTTTTAGCCAATATAAATATTAAAAAAACTAACATTTGGAGATAAAGAAAAATTGTATTTGCTAAAATACTTTTCTAATTCCTACTAAATGTTTTTTAACGCTTTGTATATGTATCCATAATTTTATTTTCTAATTGTCAAAGTGTTTAAGAAATATTCTGTGACAAAGCACATTTTAATATTTATTTTATTCACACAGAAATTAAGGTGACTTTCTTTTGTATGCAGACATAAAAAAAAATTATGCATGTGTTAAATAGATAAAATTGAGGAAAATTTGCGTATTTTCTTTAAGCGCGTTCTTGCTTAAATAAAAGCTCAAAGAAAGTACGAAAGAGGTTATAAATCCATTTCTTTAACTTGTTTGTTTTATCTAAAAACATTTATTTATTTTTATTTATTTTTTATGAAACAGTACCAGTTGTAGGTACACCAATAAGTAATAAAGATATTGTTTGTACTTCAATTGGTAAGATTATTCTATAACAATATTTTTATAATTGCATAAGCTTTTCAATTACACTAAACTGTTTTGCTGTCGCAATATCAATGTTTAGTACATCATATCATCTTTTCATTGTTGTTGCATAAATATGTTATTAGTAAAGTGTTGTAAATGGGCTAAGGCTTATTAAGACTTTCATACAATTTAAATACGTTTGAAATTTCATGAGACGCAATATTACTTATTTAGTAATACAAAGTGCAGAATAATGAAAAGTTTATTTTTTTTGTACTCTACGCTGGCAATTAGATAATATTCAATTAACGGTTATTTTGAGATGTATACTTGTTTGAACAGACGCAGCTTTTTTTCTCGAGTAATTTGTTCAAATGTGCAAGGCTAATTTACAATTTTATATGTGTATCATTTTTCATTAGTTATCATACGATAAAAGAAACGTATATTAATAATTAGACAGTGGTGGTAATTTTGCTGAACACCAACCAAAGTTATTTTAAATGCATGTTATGTCTTATTAATGAAACAAATAGAAAAGAGATGGAACAAATCAGATTAGTCGGACGTGTCAACTTGAGCACTAAACGAGTATTGTTTCTTTCTGTTACTATCGCTGTAAGAAGTTAGTGATAACTTAAAAATTAGTTTAGAGAGTACAAACAAAATTACCACTAGTCTTAGTTTATGACAAATATTATTAAGATAAATATTGGAAAAGGCAACTGGTAAGAGCCCGCTATATTCCGTATCGAATTTGAAAAATAGTGAAACACAGATTAAAAATTACTTTATTATAAATAATCAAAATGCACGATCAATAAAAACTCGTGTTATCTCGCTCACACACATAACACACTTGTAAAATATTATGGCAGTGAATGCGATACCACTGTCCAGCGTTCTCTGAAAATGACGCGTACGTAATAACCAATACCGTTTCTAGCTTTTTCCTTTACTCATAAAAGTTTAATATACGACTTTCCGAAAAAAAGTAATGTCAGGATTATGACAGCATTTACGTCTAAAGTTTGAGATGCCTGGACAGAGTCGAAATGAATATCTATTTTTTTCAATAGCTTAATATGCTAAGCGCGACATTTTACAACTTCATCTTACTTTTTATGGTTATTTATTATTATAATTATTTTTGATAATAATATACCGGTGTTTTTTTTTAATTATTTACAATTGACAAGTGTACAACCCATTTACGTGCGAGCTTGAGACGATTTCGGAGAATAAATGATAGTTACCACAGTATTTACCTGAGGCAAGTAGGATAGACTCTTTGTGCTTTCTGCGTACTTATTGATAGCACGCAGTTCTTCTAGTGTCATATGCGGACTGGAATTACTGCGCGACGACTGCGACGACGAACTGACAGATATCTGTAATTCGGGAATTGCAATTTGACTGACAGCTCTCGTTTCACAACTCTCGAAGTTTGGACTCATACTATTTTTTGCCTTCTATATATGCACAGTAAATGTATAGACTAGCTTTTACCAATGGTAGATTCAACGATCCGTTGCTTTATTATCCGAGCCTCAGGTCAGTAATGTACAATTCACAGTAAGCGACGTATATTTCTTATTATCAGTAAAACTGTCAGGTTTTATCTTTTCGAGTAAAATAAATTCAGAAAAAATTCGGATGCACAACTGTAATAACAACATAATCATTTTAATATTGTGTATTGGCATCAATAAAGAAGTAAAAAGAAGTCCGGTGTAGTCGCTAAACCTCTTAAGCGACTACACCGGAGATACATTTTGTTTACGAAGATAGTGTTGGTTAACCATATGTTAATTAGAAGCAGCCTGAAGGTAGTCATGGCTGCCCTGTTTGTGCTTCTGTCTACCACTGGGGATATGGATGTGAAAATACTTCCTATTTCTTCAGCCTGAAGGTGTAAAATTCTGAAGAATCTGAAGAAAACTGAAGGTATAAAGATGCTTTCTTTGAAAAATATTAAGGGATCGGGGAGGGGTATGCAGGAACTTAGCAGACTACGAGTACGTCCGTCGTTAAAATTTCTTTCTATGTATAACAGCTGAAGTGGATAAATCGCTTATTTATTTAGCAATATAAAGTTTAGGATAAATTTACTAAACGTAACATACGGATACGTAACATATTGGTAACGCATACGCAAACAATATTACGTAAACGCACCAAATTCTAACCAAACCGTATACCTTACCTTGAAGACGCTTTCCTCTAATGATATCGAGAGACGAGTACAGGAATCAAGCAGACTATGTTCAGGGATGATGCCCAGGCCCAGAGCCCCTGCGCCCGGGCCTCCAACCACTCCCATGAGAGCTGGCATCGATTGACACTCCTCAGATTTTGATATACCTAAAAATACCAATCGTCTTGAATCTTTATTGCAAATTACTTAGTTAAATGGTATTTCTTCATTCTTGTTATATACTGAAGCCCAAATTGCAGTATTGTGCAGTAGTGGACCAATTAAATACGAAACGAAGATTACCAAAATAATAGCACAAAAACCAAGTTGGAATTCAAACATTGTTAAAAGTTTATCGCAATAAAGAAACCCGTTTTCCAAAAAGCCATTTATGATATCACTAATATTATAGCTACAATATAATAAAATGTAATAATAACAAATAGACGAGGCCAGCGTGGGCCCTCGCACTTTAAAGGGGTCTCTCAAGATTTTTTGAATGAAAGACCTAAAAAATATTGGCTCAAACTTTTTGAAGTCGCCGTGCGGAGAAAATATTTAGAAGTATAACTTCGCTTCAGTTTCACGTAAACGTTAAGTCCACGTTAAACCACTACACAAACATACACACAGAGGATTATACTTCTACTTAAAACGAAGACTTCTACTGTTGGAACTACCCTTTCTTCTTTTAACTTAGGCAATTACTTATGAACAATTAAATACATTTTTTTAATCCAATTACAACCAGCTTACATTAATGAATTATACTAGACTAATTATTAATTGTAAATGAAAATCTAAAGTTGGTAAAAGCGACTTGATACATAATTTTAAACATTATTTATTCGATAAAAAGACAACGCTACGACTACAATAGCTATTGACATTGCCGTTAGTAGAATTAGACATCTAAATATATTTCCTTTGTCTTGTAATCTAATAAATACAGTGATATTATATCCCCGTGCTACCGGTTCCAAAATATTCCGACTAAGTGACACTTGAATTAATATTTTAATGAAATACGTCTACGTGCGAAATTTTAAGTTCAAAATATAGACTCACCAAATATTTACATAATTACTAAGAAACTTGATATAAAAGACTTAACTAGTATCATTCAGGTTACCTGTGAAAAACACTTGGTCTTATCATCTCATCCATATCTCTAATAATTGTAATGTGTAGGTATGATTTTGAAGGACCTCACGATACACTACAATCTTAAACTTCGTATTAAATTTTAAACCAGTTTTTATCACCTATTGCTCAGAGCTCACTAACTAACATTAATTAAAGTAACAGCGCCATCTAGTTTATCATCGTACTATCAAATAAAATTTTCTATAAGAATAATTTTGTTAAACAAATTGTTAATCATATTAACAGTACACGAAGTGTCGGGTTTCCGTAAAGATTACTTTTACCACCACATTATAAGCATTTCGAAAATTAGAATATATGGAATTATTGTTGACGCCTCTAACAATTACAACAACTGAACCCCGAGTTGCTCCGGGTCCTCTGTGTAGAATTAGACCACTTGCTTCTTTATTACATTAAAATTATATAAAAGATCATCCAATAAACAATCGAAGTGAACAGCAAATTTTAAGTATACTTGTAATTAAACAAAATATTTCTACATAAAATATTTCTTTTTTAAAATGTATATATGTATGTATCACGATAAGAACCGATAAAAACTCATTACGATTTAGAGCGGCGCCAGCTATTAACACTAGTGCGCTTGTACCTACTTAAAAGGAGCCTCCGATCGCTTTGTGCGTTGTGTATGAATTATAATTAACTAATTTATTTTGTAACATAGACAACTGAAATATTTGCTTTACAGATAGGCCTCCGTGGTTTAGCGGTCCGGCGTCGAACTTGACTTCTTGCAAGTCCCGCGTTCGATCCGATCCGATCGATGGGTCGAGCAACAAAAACTAGAAAATGTGTGTTTTCAATTTTCTAATATAAAAAGGTGCCCGCTTTGCGATAGGCTTGCCACTTATCACATTATGGGACTTACTATCTTCGGCTATTCGTGGGTACCTTGGTTGTGCCTCTGTCTACCTCTTCGGGGATATCGACGTGGAGATACTTCAGAGACAGGTATAATAAGTTTAAAACCAACAATTATTCATTAATAACACATTACTAGGACGTCATTACGGATTTCCGCTAAGATGACCAGTATGACTCAGAGCAAAATAATAATCACATCATTATATAAAAAAGACACACCTAAAGCAAATGTTATGGTGTTGAAACACACAAAAAGGTTTTAATTACAGGAAATAATTATGCAGATTAAAGTATGTGCACTTTTAGTTGATGGTTTAATTTATATTTTACGTTCACCTAAAGACTAGCAGTTATAGCAGATTCTCTCGTAGTAACTTCGTTTAGAACTCGAAGGAACAAAATATTTTAACATTTGAATGCTTGCGAATAGATAGCATTTTTAGTTTTTAAAAATAGAACCATATTAAAAAAGGAGTTTTAGATTTACTTATAAGGTTCGCTGCCATCAAGATGGCAGAGGTGGCAGAGTACTGTGCAGCAACTTTCCCTTAACCAGGAGCCGGTTAAGGGAAAGAAAAAATTAAATTAAAAAAAGAAATTCCCCGCTTTTCCAATTCCTGCCCACATAATAACTTATGTTCCAGTCCTAAGGGTAAGTTAGCCGGCAGGCTTGCACAAAAAGCCTAACGTCCTAGTCAAAAGATACCCGTAGGACAGGACAGATGTGATATCTATGGCATTTATAGGCCACGATTGTCTCTGACCATCAGGAGAGCCGTGTGCTTATTCCTTGACCTTTCATATAAAAAAATAATAAAGACGAAGGGTAAAATTATTATTACATTATTATAACACGACACATTTCAAGGAAGTATAGAAATTCTTGGCAACCTAATTTAATATTATGAAAATCTAGTAATCACTACATAGTATAAAAAAGTCGCTTCCTCTGTCCCTATACGTCTCTTTGTGTGCTTAAATCTTTAAAAATACGCAACGGATTTTGATGCGTTTTTTTTAACAGATAAAGTGATTGAAGTGGAAGGTTTATATGTATATTTAATAACCGTGAGAAGCCGGGGCGGGCCGCTGGTTTTTTATAATTAAAAAAAATCAAAAATAATGTCTTGAATCATTTTTATCACAGTATTTGGAGACCAAGGTTGACATTCCACGATCAGTTCGCTAGGATATTATCCGAAGGTTGTGTGAAGAGTCTCCGAATACGGGGTGTTGGTATGAAAAGGGTAATGAATTTGAAGGAAGCCAGACAGGTTTGTCAGGATGATGAATTTTGGCACTAGATACTATCAGCCAACCTCGTAAGGGACTTGGCGTGAAGATATGTATGTATGTATTTGGCATTAAATTACGCACAGCCCTCGGCGCGTCCAGTATTTCGCACTCTAACACAACGTATTCCCAAATGACTCTTACGTTTCGTTTAAAAATTTTGTAAGAGTTCGCAGCAGTGGCTATACGTACAATAAATTGTGAATATTACTTTTAATGAATGGAAAAAGGTACTCACTTTCTAAATTATACTTGTTCCCCCATCTGTCACATTCACACTGCAGCCATGTTTTTTCAGCCTCTAATGAAAGTTGCTCTGCAATAAGTTTGAATAATATGTTGTATTATAGCGTTTTTCTCAAAGCAATCAATGTTTGAAATAAGCAGATATAAAACCGGTTATTATAAAGTTAAATTATTAAAACATATTTTTATAAAAACTCGTGAGCTACAAGAACATTTAAAAATTTGGATTTTCATTTGCAATACTTGCTCAAGCGATTGATTACTAATCTAAATAAAAATAACATGTATATTCTCATGTATACAAATTAGTAGTTAATGTAGCTAGCAAGATTGTAAACTGAATTTGAAATCCAAGACTTTAATTTCAACCACAATTTCAAGTGTATTATTTTAAGCAGGAAATTGTTATTTATTAAAAATCTTATCATGAAAAGCGCTTAATTTTCTTTACTTGGGCAATTTTAGTGTAAAATGCTTTTTTTATAAGTCTGAAACGGTTTTATGAACTTTCACAGTTAATTTTGGTTACGTCGAAACTAGAATAAAGACCAAAATTATGATCACTGTCTCTGCTGTGAAGGATTTCCTTGAATCTCGATTTCATGCATATTGGAAATCGGTGCTTTTAACCCACTAGTGAAATGACAGATCCGATTCCAATTTCCATGAAATTGAGATTTATAAGTAACCCTACTGGTAAAAAATATTTGTATCAGTCTCTTGTAGTCACTGTAATCTTTATATTAATACGTGATGCCAAAACTTTAGACCCGTTTTTACGAAAATTGCGCAGACGTAGGAGCACAAAATTTGGCACGATTTTAGATTATGTGTAGGAGAAGTGCAGAACGCTAATATTTTTCAATAATAATGCTTGTAAAGTACATTAAATCAAGAAATAAAACATCACCCACACTACCATGCATTTGACACACACAATCAAACACATTGATGATAACGATAAAAGATCACAGATGGCGCACTATATATTTTGGAAACAAAGTTGGTCTTAAGAAATGAAGATGAATCAACAAGATATTAAAATGTATTATGGTCGAATTTCGACCAACGGGCGAGCACTAGTGTATATAAGAACGTCTTACTCGCATAAGCCTCCTGATCCCGTCGATGTCGCGGCGGTGGTGGGTCCCTGAAGGAACAAATCCATTCGTCCTTCACTCGAAGTATCCGTCCTGTCACTCGCGCGTAATACTCGTAGTTGTCGCGACCGAAAAGATCTCCAGCGCTGAACTGCTCGATCAATTGGCGCATTATCCGCGTCGCCACCTATATTACATTTTACTATATTAACAGCAACAATAATCAAAGAGCTATGTATGAATGGCAATACGAATACTATATGGATCAAACTAAAAATAAAAAATGTATGCTGCTAGCTAATATGTGATGATAACTTGCAGAATTTTAAATAAATAAATATTCTAGCAACTTCGGGTCCAGATCAAGCATACGAAAGCCAACGAAGGAGAATTCATTCATGTTCGTTCGTGCGTTAGTCAGCGTTCGGATGTGACGACCCTATCGCTCTTAACTAGATATTGCTATAAAGCAGCTCGCCCGAACTAAAACCATCGCCTGAACTAGTCATTCCGCCAGACTCGGTGCTTTAATTTTTATATTATCACGTGTTAAAGGTTATCGCCGCACAATCTAATATTAAATGTACAAAACAATGAAGGCATTTTTTTCTGCCACTGACTAACTCATTTTGTAACTTTCATTTGCTTGATCTGTACCCCACTTAAAAATAGAAATACCATGTCTTGGTGGTCGTAATAAAGTGGGTGTTTTTCGATCGCATTATGAAACTTGCAACGTGATCAACCTATAAAAGGCCAATTAAATTTTAAAAAAATATAGCTGTACTCAGAGATGTCAATTAACATTTAATCTATCATTAGGTGACATTATTGTAAAATTACTGATTAAAAATAATTGACATACCTGAGCGCCGACGTTAGACATTATTTTATTTTTTCATTAAGTATTCGGTGACGTAGCTGGATTAATGACGAAATTATTTTCTAAACGCGGATAAACTATAGTTTGTTGTATAGCACTGATTGTTTGGATGGCAATGGATTATCAGGCGGAAAGCCGCAGAGCACATCCCGCGGGCCGCGTGGATAATTGCTACAATTCCCCTGTTACGGACAATGTCATTTGCGGAAGAATTATCCAATACTATGTCTTACAGGATATAGGAGTAGGACTGTCACTTTGGAGCTTTTAGCTATGATTTTTATAATAGAAGATATCAAACAAGCAACCAGCTTTCCTGATGGTAAGAGACAACCGTCGCCTAAAGACACGTATTACTGGCGTATCGATCTTTTGACTGAGGCTCTGTGGGCAAGTATACCAGCTACTATATCCTCCTATGATAGCAGGAATAGCAAGACGGTAGTCATTATCCGGACGAGCTGGACAGGTCTCTACCACCTACCTAGTTGTGTTCACCTTGCGACTTAAGTCATGACACTCGCCTCTTACGAGCTGCTACACAAGAAACAGAACACGACAATAATGTGCACTGACGTTATGGCTACAAGAGTAGGCAAGGCGATGGTGCTGCACTCATTCCAACAATTCTTGAATTCTTTGTTCAATCCTCGAGTCGGGCAATAAAGTGAGAATGAGGTTTTTTCAATTTTCTAATAAAAAAGACGTTACCCGGGATTGGATACGTGCCCGGTTGGCGATAGGCTTGCCACCTATAATTTGTGCGAATTTTTTTCTTCGATTAGTCGTGGGTGACCTGGTTGTACCTCTGCCTTCCACAGGCTTCCTATATTCAAGGCCGTATCTCCAGATACGGATGAATATATTACTATTATTAACTGACGCTTGGAGCCTACGAAATGCTTGGTAAGAAAGAAATCTACTTATATTTTACAAATAAACCCGAGACTAACACGGGAAAAACAACAGTTCAAATCGAAAATATCTGAAATTATTATTAGAACATACTTTCCCTGTTTCCGTCTATTTTGATAAAACAAATCAAGGAATTAATTTTACTTTAAATTGAACAGCCATGTACTATAACCGTCATATTATTAAACATGGTCTAATGTATTCCCAAGGGTTTAACTTGGCATTACACCCACTATCGCTGACTTTGTCAATTTAAACTTTGAAGTACTTAAGTCTATGTTTATTAATAAAACGATACAAGCAAAACTAATTAGCTAAATTCATAACATTTAAAGATAAACAGTATATTCTTATATCAATAATTCCAAATATAGTTTCACCAAGCGCGAGAATGGAAAGCGTTACAATAAAAAAAAAGCCAATTGATATCTACAAGGAAAACATCAAGTGTAAATGACAAAATTGTCACCATAAGTACATCATGCGGAACGAAAATTGAATTAAGTTGGCCGCCATGAGTCAGGACGAGATAGGAAATGAGTGACAAATTTAATATGTGAACCTAGCGCTTATCTGTGGATTGCTTCGGGGAAATAAGAAAGGCTAGAAGAGACAACCATATTAAACTACGTGATTTTGATAAAGCAAGTATAAAATTTGTGTAGTTACTTTATGGATACAATAGTTACAGACTACAAAATACTCGCAGCACACATTTGCAGTAATGAGATCAGAGAGAAAGTGGGTTAGAAAGAAAGCGTTGGTATAGAAATGAAAAAGAAAATGCTGTGTTGGATCAGTCATGTGGAAAGAGGAGGCAGCTGAAATATAGACAAAACAGGTTTACTATGCAAATGTGTATGGACATGTGTAGGTGGGTGTGTGTTTATCCATGTGTGTGCATGGGCGTATGTGCGCGGTGTGCGTGTGCGTCGGCGTGTGCGTATGTGTGTGTGTTAACCTTCGGGTGTCAAAAGAAAAAAGATGAATCTAAAATATTTTTAAAAGTACAAATAAATTTTAAAACTTTTGAAGGCCTCTGTTCTGTGGTCTAGCGGTTCAGTTGTTGGACTTGACTGCATGAGGTCCCGGGTTCGAATTCCGGGTCGGGCAACAAAAGAAAATTGGGTTTTTCCAATTTTCTAATAAAAAAAATGTTGGTCGGGATAGGATATGTGCCCGGTTGGCTTGCCACCTATCACATTGTGTGACTTAGTATCTTCGGCTAGTCGTGGGTACCCTGGTTGTGCCTCTGCCAACCCCTTCGGGGACATTGGAGTGAAGATACTTTATGAAGGATGAAATTCACAATTAGTAGTAAAAATTGTGCGCAATAAAACCGCAAAAAGCCGACGTCGATATCAACAATAATATCACGGCAGTACTCAAAAATTTCCTCGATTTCCCTGAGATTGCTTCATCAGATCCAGATTTTGGTGGCAATGGGAATTTGATATCACCTCGAACCTTTTTTCAAATAAATAAAGAATTTTTAAAATAGGATCAGAAATTATGAAGAAATCGATTAACAAACTCGGTTAGAAATCGATTAGAAATACAAATACATTTTACAACTACTTCTCCAAACTAATAGCTAATCTAAACTTACTAACCACTAGTGTCAGTTGAGTGTATATGCTGTATTTTTCAATTACCTAAAATGAAAAGAGGTGTGACATTTTTAATCGACTTTGCAAAAAGGAGGGGTTTATATGTTTGATTCCTACATATTTTTTACTAGCTGTTCTAATGGTCCCACAAGAACAGTTTTTTGGGATAAAACTATCATATGTGTTAATCCAACTTACTATCTATGTGTGTGCCAAATTGCATGAAAATCGGTTCAGCAGATTTTGCGTGAAAGAGCAACAAACATACAAACTCTCGCATTTATAATATTAGTATTAACGATGTTTCTTAATCGATTACTCCGTCATTTCTGAACCGACAATTCAGCATTATCTTGTATTTGAAAGAAATGCACTTCCGAGATAATTTCATTATCACCAAGTCAGAACATGTAATTCCCATGTAAATCGAGAAAATACGTAGTTTTGGTGTACTTGGATTACATTTTTGTGTACTGCACTTAAGAGTGATGTCAGGACATAAATATGGTAGTTTTGTTTCGGACTCACTAAATTAATTTTATGTTATCGCTATCTTCTCTCAACGCTATGATAAAAATAGTAAGAGACATGACAAGAATAATTGTCAAAGCAGTAGGGCTCGAGAAAGAGTTAAAAAAGAGGCAGTAACAAACACAAACCAAACAATTGAAGATGTACGAAGTGTAACTATAAAGTGTTCGCAAATTTTACAACTACTATCGATCTAGCTTATAAAATAACACATTCATACTATACTACGAACGAACCCTTAAAACAAAATTAAGCTTTAATCGCGTTAAACAAAAAGTGACGTCATCAACCTAGCAACGCTCTCGGCCACTTAAAAATAAGTAAATTGAAAATTCTGCTATTTAATTGTTTAGGGGCGTGGGCAGGTAGGTGACGTCACTATCTACATAATGCGAACGAGATATCGTGATTATGCCAACAAGAAAAAGTAGATAATTAAACCTCAAAAGAATTAGGATCAACATTATACATTGAGTAAACATAGTTCGAATACGATTATCAGTTATTTTTTAACCGATTTAATATTTTATGCATATATTTAGAGATAAGGCTTCGGTCAAACCTCTGCGACCAAAGCGAAAGCGAAGCGGGAGCGACTACCGCGCGCCCATCACCGCCAGACGCCACCGCGACGCGGGAACACAGCGTCAGCATCGCGAGACGCACGCGACTAGTGGTCCGACTTTTAAACAGATATTATCACTAATAACCCGTGATTTTAAAATTTCTTATTTCATAGAAAAAACCTTGTTGATAAATATAATAAAAAGTATAAAATAACCAGATTCGACGTTAAGTGATCAATCAGATAATTGTCAAGTGCCTCGTGGATATCAGTGCAGTTAGGGGTGCACCCTTACCCTTAACTGCACTGATCATCCACGAGGCTCGGTTTTGATTAACGACAGAATTATATATTTGTGTGACGAACATTTGGTCAGTACTAATGAGTTGTTCTAGTCAGTATTACAGTACGCATTTTAATATGTACCTATTTCTTTATGACTGTATAGGGTTGAATTCGCTACCGGTTCGCATCTAGCGTCCCGCCCGCTTGTCGCTCAGATTTGGCCGAAGCTTAAACGAAAGAAATGGCGCGGTTTCTATCCGCACCCGCGGCCCGCAGATTCCGTAGAATGTAGATTTATATGCAAAAAATTATATCACATTTCACGACGTAATTTTCACCCGAGCGCCTGCGGTTGTTTGCGGTTCCCGTGGCAGCGGTCGTCTGCCCGTAGAATCGTGCGCGCGGCGATCTCCCGCTGCCTTGGCAGTTGGAACCGCGCTCTCGGCGATCGCTTGGCGGACGATCATTTTGAACTATTTGTACTGATTATTTAATCGCAATCGCCGGCCGCGCGATCATCAACCGCCAAGTTTGCTGGCGATCATTTCAACCGCGGCGGCTGCGGGACCGCAAAAATACCGGTATCGTCAGTTTTGAAATCAAATCGCAGAACTGCGACCGCTGCGGGCGCGGGTAAAAACCGCTCCATGAGTTCTGTGCCTTAAGCTTTTTCTTATTAGCGCTCCACAGTGTTGTGATGGCTTTTTTTGCAAATCTGCATTTAAATAAAAATGTAACAAGCTGATATAATGTTCGTTTACTTGTCTATATTACGTTTTACTTACACAAACTTCAGCCTTTAGCCGCATGTTTACATAAATTAGTGAAATTATATTCAAAGCTATTTACATTATGTGAGACGCTACACACAGTGTACATATATACTATAACTAAACACATTTCTCTTTTTCTGTATATGTAGTCGAGTTATTTTTTTATTCTTTTATCAGTCGATACACGAGTAAACTGACCACCTAATGGTAATTACAGTTTATCATCAGATGGTCAGTTAACTTGGTTGCGTTTAAACATTTAAAACTTTAATGGGTATATCTGAACTAATGCACGTAATTTTTTTGTAGTTTGTTATTTATAAAAAAATACAAACACTCGAATGCATAAATCAAATAGAGAACGTTCATTTTATCATTCAATTAAAATAGAAATTAGCATTAAAAATTCATTATCAGAATACAGCCTTTAAATTGCCTTACAATCTTATCTACATGAGAGTGAGATTGTTGGAAGTGATAAGAAAATTAACGAGATTAAAATTACTTTGCTATGACACATCAAGTGTAAATACACCCTCATACAACAATAGTCATATGATAAAACGCAAACACAAACAATCCAGTCTTTCTTATAATCGAGTTATAATACTTAGTGAAAACAAGCTCTATTTTTTCTAGTTATCAGCAAACCATATTCAAACAAAACTAGAATGATTAAAGGCTGTTTTTGAATAAGGATATTCTGCACATCTAAAAAAAAATTTTCCAGCATTATCCCTTGTTTAAAATAATATTTTCGCTGGAGCGGATTGCGACATACGTACAGACAAATATGACTGAGTCGTACGTTCATACAAGTGATTTCCAAGCCACCACTAATAGCCATTTAATGTTAGATGTAAACAACCATAATACATTTTCAAGATTTTTTTATGATACATAACAACACGGAAATGATATAAAAAGCAAAAATCGTTTGTATACGAACTCTACGGATTCCGTTTCCGCCATGAAACACTTAACAACAGAATTTTAATGTTAGATTTGCCTATTTTCCATATTTTCACTAAAACTAATCGCCTCTGTGGTCTAGCGGTTCAGGTGTTGGACTTGGCTGCATGAGGTCCCGGTTTCGAATCCCGGGACGGCCAACACAAAGAAAATTGGATTTTTCCAATTTTCTATTAAAAAAATGTTGGTCGGGATTGGAAATGTGCCCGGTTGGCGATAGGCTTGCCACCTATCACATTGTGGGACTTAGTGTCGTCGGTTAGTCGTGGGTGCCTTGGTTGTACCTCTGCCTAACTCTTCGGGGATATGGGCGTGAAGATACTTGTAAACTAAAACTAGTGGCCCACCCCGGCTATGCACGGGTATAAAATATTACATATGAACCTTCCTCTTCAATTACTTTATTAAAAAAAAACACATAAAAAACTGGTAGTAGTCATCTAACACATTCATTTTGACGATCTATAAATTATTTACAAGATAAATAAATAAACTATTATTGATAAATATTTTAAACAAGTTTTTAAATAACCTCTTTTGAAGTCGAAAATTGTGTATTACATTGTGTATAATTCAATTTGAATGGCCCAAAGTCAAATGCTATTCATCAGGCTCACTTATTGGATTCATTGTGAGCGTTGCATTTCACATTGTGGCAATAAAGCGCTTTTGTGACAATAAGTGCATACAGACCTTGAACCTCTGAACATCCTCCATAGTAGCGGTCTTTCCGTCAGACACGCACGAATGAAAGAACGACGGTGCCACTGATACGCCTAGCGCTTCCGATGTCATGCCAGTACCTATAAATTATACATAATTTGTTATAGTGTTACACACATATACTTACATATTTTCACTCCTTCAAGTCCTTGACCTGATAAGCACAGCGTATCCTTGCAGTCCTACCTGTGTCAAACCCGACTGTGTCGGACACTTTTGACACCACCCTCGGTTAATATCCGACCGAATATTTGGTCGTAAAATATCAACCCACATCTCTCCGGCTACCTACATGTATTATAATTGTCAAATAAGCAATGTTAGAGCTATACAAATCACATCTCAAATTTTAAGCTACGTTATAGAATCCCTGCAGATAATCTGTGGGGACACGTTCACCGATCGCATTCGCAACAGTGAGATCAGAGAGAAAGTGGAATTGAAAGAAAGTGTTTGTTTAAAAATGAGAAAAGACATACTCCATTGGTTCGGTCATGTGCGAAGATTGGTGGCTGAACGATTGAAAAAACAAATAATACATGCAATGCGAAAGGCGATGGTTTCCCTTTGGACGGGGCAGACCCAAATTGACGTTTTACTTTAATTATCCAAGTGTGATTTGAAGATTCTCCGAAACCAGCTTAATTTTATTAAAAAAGTTATGAATGTGGAACAGTTGGGCAGGTTTTTAGAAATCATAA
>NJDC01002822.1:69598-83860 GCA_002245475.1 Calephelis virginiensis | reverse complement strand
GTACCCGTTGGAAAGAAGCAATATTGGAATGGACCAACGCATTTCAGATTTCATGCACTTCAAAATTATCATTCAGTATCTATAATAGCCATTCAACTTGTTTTTTTTTTTTTAATTTTGTAGTAAGTAGATATTATATATAACTGTCGACATCAAATAATCAATTTCGATCTAGGCAATCGGTAACATATTAGTACGATCGACTACACTCCATAGTAGGGGTCTTCTCATCGGACACGCACGAATGGAAGAACGACGGTTCCACTGACACGCCTAGCGCTTCCAATGTCATGCCAGTATCTATAAATTACACAATATAGGTAATTGTGTACTACTATTGTTTGTTAGAAGGTACCATAAAAAATTATCGACATCGAGACACTTGAATATATCGAAAACTTTATAACTCTTCTCAAACTATCTTCCTCTTTATACAAGGTTTTTGATTGTGGGCGAATATATTTATTATTTTGTTCTTACAAGTCTCAGAAATAGATAACTGACAAACTAGTATTTGCGGATCCTCTTTAATTAAGCAACCTAAAGGTTCAATCAATATTTCAAGTGGTTTAGAACCTCGTAATCTTCGGAGAGACAATGGATCTCTGTGCGTATTATGTTGTCTGTGCCATAGAGTGCTACGACGAACTATTCATTATATACCACCAAAACCATTCCGATTTCGCACAACGCGGTGAGGCAAAAGTTTTAACTCACACCACTCGGACAATTGGGCTTCTATAACAGTTGGCTTGTCGTGCACATTTTTTATTCGAACAGTCAAACTCTAGAATAGCTGGGGATAGCATGTTTTTATCATCGAAATTTGACCTAGTTTTTAATAAATTTTTCTTTCTCTTCTGAATTCAAAGACTGGCATCGCGTTTATAGTTAACTGTTGTTGCAGATGCATTTGAGCTGTAATGACTACTTTTTATCAGGTAGTAGCCCATTCGCTCGTATGCCTGTTTCTACTATAAAATAAATATATCGTCATCTATGTCAAAGGCGACATTTATCAAATCACGTAAATATACTATAACTGTTTGTTAGAAAGAACAAGTAGCAAGTAAGGACAACCATCGACACCGCCCTTTGGCTCCTGGTAATTTTAATTTACTTAAGGTCGAAAGGTGTGTTTTTTGTATTGCTTTTGATTTAAAAGTGGCTAGTCGAAAAATTTTTCTTTTAGTCGAAAAAGAAATCGATGTCTATTAGTGTTGTGATAGCGATTATTTAAGCTGGATACTCACAGTTGGTTCAACTCGTGACGAAAATAATTATAATATGCTTGTGTTATGGGTTAGTTATAAATAGTAATATCTGTTCTAATTCTATAAAAACAACATATCTAAGCTGAACTTGAGTAATTCACTTGCCGACCCGTGGGAAAAATCACAAAACCAACGTAACTTAACACATACGCTCCATACTAAATGTAGAGACCAAGGGTCTATTCTTGGGCTGGATATTTCAGCCAGAACTGTCATATAGTATGAACTACTTCCAACCTCTTAGATAAAGTTGGATGGTTGATTGCATAAAGTTGTATGTAAACTATTAGCCGCTCAACCAATTAAGCATTGTTGACCACAATACTCACACGGATATATGAATTACTTTAACAAGTACAAGCGATAACAATCATCACCATGGACATATATAGTTATAATTAACTCAAAAAAAAAGAAAAAAGACCACCTCTTTGGTCTAACAGTCAAGCGTCTGACTCGAAATCCGTCTGCTTGTTTGCCTTCGTAAAATTAAAAAAAAAACTAATATAAAAAATCCTTATATCAAAGCTTATTTGAATAAAAAAACGATAGAACTATTGCAAGGATTGTTTTATGGCGTAAGCCAGTGAACTGGTGTTTGAACGACTATCACGAGAACCGTATGACCTTCCTAGTGGTAAGGCTCCGTAGATGTGATAGGTTCGTCGCTCACGTGTGACCAGGGTGTTACGCGTATATGCAATTCTAGCAACTAACCTAAACCCAGGAATGCAAAAAGCAAATGATTATATATTCCTGTACAAGCTACCCGTTTTACTCCCAAAGTCAGTAAATAGCACCTACTTATAATATGGATTGATATTGATATTGAATGATATATACACAATAATATATAGAAATTAAACAAGTTAAAGTGTCTTCACGCCCTAATCCCCAAAGAAGTAGGCAGAGGCACAACCACCCACGATTAGCCGAAGACACTAAGTCCCTAATTATGATAGGTGGCAAGCCTATCGCCAACCACGGCAATATTGTCCAATCCCGAGCAACATTATTTTTATAAGAAATTTTAAAATAATTATTTTCAAATTATTTTTTGTTGCCCGACCCGAGGATCGAACCTGGGACCTCAATAAGTCAAGTCCGAAGTCAGACAGCTAGACCACAGAGGCGCTAATAATAAATAAATATCTGGGACAAGTTACACAAAAATAAATCTAACGCAAATTTAATAGGCTTGTGTTATGAATGTTAGGCAACAAATCTAATAAATAGAATAATACTTAAATAGATACTAGAATAAATTTAATAAAATATATTTGTTTAGGTCGAGTTTCGCAGCGACTCACCCGGATTTGTACCATCGCCGTATCTACTCCTGCCGCCATAACGTCATGACGTGTTCCGGTTTGGAGGGTAAGGTATCCGGTAAACTTACTTTTGCTCAAGTTCTCGCATCCCGGCCTCAGGTTGGCAACGCACCATTACCACCTTTGGTGTATCTAGGCGACGTGAATTTCTTACCATCAGGAAATCCATCTGCTTGTTTGCCTTCCAATATCATAAAAAAATATACCGAATTTGAAATGAACATCCAAACACCGTCTACTTCTCTCACACAGTTTTCTATTCCCGTCAAAAATCCCACCTCAACCTTAACCTCGTAGATTTCGGTAATAAAGTATGTCGATGCATTAAAACTTTCACAGGCTAGCAACAGTTGTATAAAGTTTCGACACATCCTGTATGCCAAATACAATCTAAATCTGTAACAATCCCTCATATTCACAATAGTCGTGGGATGTACACATCAATCACTTGGCAGTACGTTTTCCCGGAAACTGTCGTAAAGTGTGAACAATAGCTCGCGAATATTGTTATCGATATAAATAAAGAAAATGACAACATTTTCTTGGTTCCTGCACTTGATGCTCGTCATCCCGTCGTCGCCTCTTAGATAATTATCATCCTTTCTTTAGTCTCAGTTGTCCCCTCATGTTTGGGCGTGGTAATCCTTAGCACTTCAGCATTCTTAATAGTTAATTCATTATCACAAGTATCTTGATTACCACGCAAGGTTTCTTGACTTACTCAAAAAAAAGAGAGGGTTACTCATTTAGTAACTAACGAACGAAGTTAATTAAAAAAAAATACCTTCACGCTATTTTCTCTTAAGTGTTAGGCAGGGGCACAACCAGGGCACCCACGACTAGCCTAAGACACTAAGTTCCATAATGTGATGGATGACAAACCGGACACATATCTAATCCCGCGCAACATTTTTGATAAAAAAAAAACTTTTTGTTGTCCGACCTGGGAATCGAATCCGGGACTTCCTGCATTCAAGTTCACACACCACACAGATACGGTATAATATATATGAAGTATAATGAAAAAATCGGTAGAGTACATAGGTACTTGCGCTACTAATTTACGCATAATACTTTAGATGAAGTGATTGCAGTTTATCTGTCATATCCAAGTCATGGAGATTGTCACGTCTGAAGTTAGAGCGTTGCTCTGCACTTCCATCACGTTATGTCCATCTTCGTGAAATGCCAGCACTGTTATTCTGACAGAGTAACGTCCATGCTTTTCTTCAGTATAAAAAAATAAAATCAAATGGGTTTTCCAGACTTGCCCTTTCAGCTTGCAGCTTTTAAATGCTGGTATTTGGAAGTATACAAATGGCACTGGTCAGTTAACATAGTTTTGACCAGGAGTGACACACCAAGTTTTACCAGGCTTGACCAGGAAGTAGTCATTCAAGCTGTTGTTATTATAATTATTATTATTTATTCTTTATTGTACAATGTAAGCCCAAACATATTATAAAAACAAAAATATTACAAAAAAAATATGTAAAAATGGCGGTCTCATCGCTCAAAGCAAAGATAACCAGACAGCCTATTATGTCGTGGTCAACAAAAGTAGAGAGACCATAAGATATAGAGCCCATTTTTCGTACAATGTCGCTGCTGTGCACTTTTTTCGCGTCATTAGTTGGGTTGGGGATTTAAAAGCATCATAAATTAATGATGCTTTTAAATTAGATCTTTATTAGCCTACAATATCTGTCAGACGCTAAGAACAAAAGCACAATAGAAAATAATATTAAATATCTGCACACCCATATCCCCGAAGAGGTAGGCAAAGGCACAACCATGGCACCTACGACTAGCTGAAGACACAAAGTCCAACAATGTGATAGGTGGCAAGCCTATCGCCAAATGAACACTTATATGCAATCCTGGGCAATGTCATTTCAATTTTAAAATATTAATTTTCAAATTTTTTTTGGTGCCCGGGAATCAAACCCGGCATTTCAAGAAATCAAGTCCGACGCCAAACTGCTAGACTACAAAAGCACAATACAAATATGAGTAAAATTCCGTTTTAATCAAATTATTATAGTATTTAAGTCCTTTTATGAATACGAAACGAGGAAATTAATGAAATTAAATGTTTTAGCTTTATTCCCGTCCTTGAAATAAACTTAAGCGATTTTTATCAAAGTTTCATACTAACAATGATGAGAAAATCTCTTCGACTGTATCACCATTGTAGAATTTGATAAAGTGTAACTTGAATATTAATAAGTTTTTAACAAAAATATGTATTCGAGACAAGCTTTTATTTGTAAGGGTTATTCACAGCAGTAGACTTGATGTTGAAGTATATAACACATGTCATATAAACCCAAACACAATGGAATAATGTTGGGAATTTTATGAGTTTCTATGACCACCTTCCACTTCCATCATCACATCAGCTCCATTATATCATAACACTTCGTTGTCATAAAACTTGTACCTATGTATGCCAAAAAGCAGCTCAGTATCGTTCGAAACAAACATAGAGTGTACTATTTAAATTATGCGCCTCGGCTATATTCGTCAAGATTGGGAAATCCGAATCTATTTTGAAAATAATTAAAACTTTCGCTTAAATTTAAATTAGCTCAGCCAATTTAAAAATAAAAGTATAAAGTGTAAAAAGTGTAGTACTGTACGTACATAGCAAGTCATATCAAAACATGTAATTTATTAATCAAATTTACCGGATGTCTTACCAAAAACGGCACAAAGAGTTTAAAAAACAATCAGATACGTCATAACATTGTCAGATGGTTGACGTAAAATTCAGACTACTAACGAAGGCTAAATTAATAATGCATGTATCATTATTATGGCGATGTACCAAATACATTCTCAACATTGACGTATAACAAAGGCGGCTTTCTGTATGGGAACGTTACTGTCGTATGTAATATTTTATTTGGCAACAAATATGTTCGAACGAAACGTACGGCTAGGACGCTTCTACGTAGTAAGGGTAAAACTTTATTAGAATAAAAAGTATTTTTTAAATTAATAAATGATGGCCTTGATATACGTTATATATGTTGACTAATCTGTGAAAAAAAAATATAAATAACAATAACAAAGTATCTTAAAGTAAAGTACCTTCATGCCCATATCCCCGAAGGGACAACCAGAGGCACAACCAGGGCACCCACGACTAGCCGAAGACAATAAGTTCCACAATATGATAGCTGACAAGACTCGTAAACCGGGCACATATCCAATTCTGGACAACGTTACTTTTATTACAAAATTGGAAATATACATTTTGTATTTTTTTACTTGCCTGACCCAGGGATCGAACCCGGGACATCAGAAAAGTCAAGTTCGACTCCAGACCGCTAGACCACAGTTTTTTAAAGTACCTTTTTACAACTTTAAACACACACATTCCGCAAATAAAAAATAATTCATTTCTAGGCCCTTTATTTATGAATTCTTATTTTTCCCATTTACAAAAATGTACTTTTTGACACTTATAAATGTTACTTTTGTTTTGTAACCCTTACCTTGTTATCAATCCCCTTACCATCTCAAACTTGACAGCATATTATCATATCAAAATTAAACAGATTCAATAAACTATCTTTAAAAGAATAGTATTGTCATTGTAATGTAAATAAATTGTTATTGTAACATTTTTTGGTGTCTCTAGGCGGCGTGAATTTCTTACTTTCCATTTCTGTCTTGCTTGTTTGCCCTTCCAATGTCATAAAAAATGTACTAACCGGAGACCTATAGGGCGTTCAAGTATTACGTAATGCAGTGGTTCCCAAAGCTTTTTTGGCCATCTAAAAAAAGTTCCCAAGCTCGGGACCCACCTCTACATTTAACTGTTACCAATATGAATGAAGGACTAAGGTTGAACACATTTTTTTATAATTTTAACAATGTATTTATTTAATTAAGTCTTAATTAAATAACTACATCAAAATTAGAAGGATGAAGTTCTCGGTCGTGTGGTGTCTTATCGGTAGGGTGGTGTGTTATTCTACAGGCAGGGCCCACTCAATGTTCTTTTGTGACCCACCAGTGGGTCGAGACCCATAGTTTGGGAAACCCTGACGTAATGCATTTTAGGAGGAGGCTGGTGGGAGTGGTGTAAAACGTTACGATGTGTTTGTTACAGGTGAGAGAGTTGGATTCAGCCAACGCGTTACATAACATTTTTATTATTATTCCCCGTGTTAGTCCGGGTCGGCTGAGTAGAACAGACCATGTGCCTTTCTGCCAGGCAGCTCATAAGAGACGAGAAAAGGATAAATATAAGACATAACTAACAAGACCACTGCTGCAGCACTCTACGTGCTGTGCAGCAACTTGCCCGGGTAGGATCCACCGCCTTACCTATTCCTGCCACCATTTTGACTCGGTCACGCTCTTGACCGGAGAGTAGGGTAGCCGGTCGACTTACACAATAGACCTTACATCGCGGCCACAGGTCAGTGATGCACCTATAACATCTATGGTGTCTATAGGCGACGGTTGTTTCTTACCATCAGGAGACCCGTGTGTTTGTTCGCTGATCTCTTACATAAAAAATATATATTTTAAAGTTAAGTCCACAATAGCTAAATGGCTATGTGATCAATTCTTTCAAAACGTACAGAGTTTTAGTACTTCTACTAAAATACGTATCAATCCTTGAGTAAGGTTAAGGTTGATGCACATTACGGTAACGGTACAGTGTATTACGGTTTAAATAAAACGCCGCGTACTATTTCCAGTAAATTTATGTAAATTGACTGAAAACGTGATATTAATAAATAACATACGCATACATTGAATTGCGATTTATTATATAATGTTTTATTTATTACTACCGCAATACGACTAAAGGTTTTTTAGCGAATTCCTGTTTTTTTTTGCGCAACGTTTTCGGTATGAATATACTCTGAAATGTAACACAACGTTTAAGAAGGGGTAGGAAGGTACAGAAAAACGTTACGGCGCATAACAAGGGGGAAAGGAGTCAAAATTCTTCAAGAATTGCATTACACAATACTTGAACGTCACCCTAAAATTCTAGTAAGATAACAGATTCTGGTTAAAGTAAAAAGTATTAAATCATCAAGGTATTAAAAGGTACCTAAAGGTAAATCATAGGTACATTTTAAAAGTAAACGCTTAAGAGTCGGTGGCAGAAACTTACGTAGTGGTAGATAACTTCGCTAATTTATTTTTTAATCTTACTCAACTAAAACCCATGGCCACCATGTGTTTGAAACCACCGTGTTTAGGATTCCGTAGCCAAATGGCAAAATACGGTACTCTTATAGAGTCGAGCTGTATTTCTTTTTTCCATAATTATAATAAGAACTATACTGTTGAAACTTGGTAAGGAGATGTATTCTGTGCCTCGCATTTAGATTTTCAAGCGAAAATAGAAACCCATTCAAAAAAAAGTGCGCAACGCCGCTAAAGAAGTTTTCACTTCAAAAATACACTATTATCGTAACATCGATCTAAGTTACTTTTATATTACGTTACGGGGCTACAGAACCCTTTATGGACGAGTGCGATTCGCACTAGGCCGCTTTTTTGTCAAAACCTTGATAAAATGAAAACAACAATTGGCCGTAATTTGAGGGAAATATACTTACTCCTTCTATTACATACTAACGGCTGCACTCAGAGACGTCAATTACATATAATTTTACACAAAAATCATTAAATCATTTAGTCCAGAATGTGATAGGTGGCAAACCTACCGTCAACCGGACACATAACCAATCCCGAGCAACGTTATTAATTTCTGTTTTACTTACGGCATAATAGATAATAATCTTAATCATAGGGTTGAAGTTGATAATTTCTTTTCACCGTATGATTTCCTTATATCGTGAGTAATTAAAGAACAAAAGTATTATTACCCACGGCGCGACTAGGAAACTGAAGATAATTAGATTAATTTTGCCAATCACATGCGTGTCAGCGTGGGCGCTCAGCGTAATGCAATCACCGCGGGGCCGCATTGTACGCATACACTGTTCAATATTACGTCTCCTCTTCCATAGCTTCCTGGTATCATAACTTTGTTTTTAACAGGTTACAAAAGGTGGAATTTATCCGTCGTAGGCGACAACGAGATAAAAGATGGTTGTAGTTTTCTCATAATTATTAAATTTCGGGTTTGTATTGAGTGAAGTTAGTGAATTTTTGGTGTCATTTTATACCAATTTGTTCAGATAAACCGCAAAAGTGAAGTCGTCATAAAGAAGCTCGAGTATCGTGTATTTTCTCGTTCCCGTCAAATCTCATAAAAATGACTAAAATAAGGAGGCCATCGCTTTACTCAAGACCCTGACATGACTCTTTTCGACGACTATTGACTAATTTTGAACAATTTAAGCCCGATTTAACAACTGGATGCAAATTCCACCTTGACTAATGACTTGACTCGTGCCGAAAATTAAAACGTATAAAATAATCTTTCCGTCGGAAACTTTTTACATGTATTCTATTAGATCACTCAAACTGCCAGGACCGATTTTGATTTTTTTTTGCCATCGCGCTCTTTTGACAATCATAGGGAACATTTATCACCAATGATACCTATATCATTCGGCGACAATATAAAAAAAGCACGCCTTGTCAATGTATATATACTACTAGTGGCCCAGTACGTGCTACGTATAAACAGAAATATTAAAAAAAAAACATACATATAAAAATGTTATTAAATAATTCATTGACCGCATGATTGACATAACAGAACAAAACAAAAAAGAAAAAAAACAACTGAAAAAAGTTTCTTATATGCACACTCACAAAATTATCCGCCATTTATTGAATCCATTTCTTACATAAAATGTGATAAATGAAGAACCGCTCCATGAAGACCGCTCCGCTAAATGAAGACCGATTTTATGCAAACTTCACATAAACCATCTACTTAATAGTCCGAACACAGCCTAAAAATTTGGTTTGGATAGGTGAGCCCGTTCTTGAGTTATAAAATTACAACGAAAAGTGGCATTGATTTTTATATGTATAGATATATACATTTAATATATATACATACACACACATAGAAGATAGATAGGAAACACAAAAAAGTAAATCGCAAACCTGCTTTGTCAGCATTTGACGCCATCACTCGAAAGGTGCCAAACAGCAACACCAAAAGCCTCTGCGTGCATACTGGCAGTGAAAGAAGAAGCCTGCAACAATATTTCAAATTACATACATACATACATATCTTCACGCCAAGTCCCTTACGGGGTAGGCAGAGAGTATTTTTCATTATATTTATTATTCAGTATATTTCAAATTAAATCACACAATATATGTTTAAGCGAATTAGTTTACGTAGGGACAGAGAAAATTGAAATCCATTTCCACAATCCATAAAGTTCGTACCTACTGCTGAATTGATATTTTCTTTTGTTAAATCATGGACACAGTGTTTGTAAAATAATATTAGGATGATTTCTCGACTCCAAATAGGAGGAGCTTCTCAATTCGACCTTAAGGCCCCACACTTAGTCAGCTAGAAGAGCCAATCGCTGCTCTCCCCCGTTCCATGTTTACTATGAAATATTGCGCTCTAAAGTAAATGTTTTAAGCGACAAATCTCTATTTTTTTACACTATAAAAGTAATTTGAAAAAAAATATGAAAACTGAAACGATTATCTTTTACGTATAATACTTATCTATGTTTATGTTTAATCTGGTGTTGATATTTTCATAATTGAAGTAGACAGATGGGTTTTGCTTTGCAAAAGGTTGACTTTTTGATTTTTTTCTATCGAGCAAAGTGAAATGAATCGTGTTTTGGAAACAAGTCTTGTAAAGCATAATAATGTTAAACTTGTGTATTTTTGTCACCAAAATCCAATTATGTTATGAAAAAAAAACATTATATTGCTGACGTGTTTTAGCATACATGGTCCATGTTAAGCTTTTTTGTATCTTTGTCACGCACGCGACTATTGGATTTTAAGTTATACTTAACAATTAACAAATTTTTCACTTTTCTTGGTGTCCTCATCTTACTTCGACTATTACAGAAACATTTGCTATCTTTCGAAAAAAAAATAGTTATCAAATCGTGCCGTGGAACCCAATGAAATAGTTGGAGTCGGTTTTTGCAGTTATACTGTACATCACACTACACCGTCGCCGCCGGTCTCGGCGACGAAAACCTCCCTTGCGCCCGTCTACTACTACTCCTCCATCAAGTCCATCAGAACGCAACACCAAGTCGAGGTACGGTCTCCCGGGAGACAGTCCTTGTTGCTGACGTTATAGGGAACAGTCCAATCCATTTCAATAATGATGTCTCGGGCTAAGCACTCTGCTCGGCCCAAAATAGCCCGGTGAAGTAGAAAAAACCTTACGGTTAGCAACAAATTAGTTATTTAAAAATAAAGTTTTATTGAGCTTATTTATCAACAAGCAACCTTTTTTTCGAATTTTTTACTATTTGGTGCTACTTAACGGTAAAACTACAAGTCTGATTTCGATTATATTACCATTTATATCAATCTAAAGAAAATCAAGAAAATGTTTCTATAATTAGACATCTTTTATTGAAGAAAAAAGTACTATAGTAGGTTAGTAATTTAATAATGGTGTTATCATTTATTTAAAGATAAAGATGTTTGTCTTCTGTTTAAAAGCGTTGCTTTTCTGTGATGATCTACCCTCTCCGGTTTCGCTTTCAATACCTGATATGATACGTCATGGCTTTATCTAAAAAGTTGTGCGTTTTCACACACATTTCCTGTCCTTCATTTTACCATTCCTGCCATAATGATTGACAAAAAGATGTCGTCTCGCAATATAAATAGGATATGCTAAACTAAGAAAATAGTCTACCAAAAATACCGCAGAATTTCAGTGACTTTATTACGTGACCACGTTTTAATAATAACGATATTCCCATACCAAACAAATAAAAGTTATCGCGTTATCAGTCTGACCTAATTAACGAGAAAAATTAACAGCTAAGTATAATAATCTATAGGTCAACAACCTTACACACCATAAACAAAACATTACGTCAATTACATCCACACGCATGTCACGTTAAACAACGAATTTTCACAATATACTTAATTAAGTAGCCAGAGTCTGCCAAAATTACCGAACCAGTAGTAGATTCGTAAAACAGACATGGCGAAATAACGCATGAAGTTAAAACGAGAGACCGAAATCGCAAGAACGCGTGAACTGTCAAATGTCATGTCAAACTCATGGGACTTGTCAAAAACATCATTGAACGTTTTCACGTTACGGTATTGAAACGAGATCTTCCATCACGTTGTCAATACAATAAAAGAGAACACCTTGTACACACAGCGTGTAAATGAAAGAGATGGCACTGTTGATTTATAATTCGAATTGTTTGAGGGTATCCTTTACGAGCTACAAACGTTGTTTCTAAACTTTGAAATGGAGCTCGGGGCAGGGTACCGAAAGCATTAGGTCCTCCATTCTTCAAGATTAATCTATATAATATTCATCCATATATTAAAAAGATTAGATAAAAATGAAAAGAACATTGACCCTTTTTAACCGGATCCAAATTTTCCCCTTACAATGTTTCGTTCCATTTTTAATTTTAGGTTAACATATCAATCGTCTATTACGTATTATTATTAACTTGTCACTTAACGAGAGCCAGGTTTTGTAAGAGTTTGTGTTGTAAGTGACAAAGTTTGAGGGTGTCGTAGCGTTAACCGTTTTTTTTAATCTACTTAAAGAAAGGATGAGACTATATGTTCGACTTTAATATTTCTTTATGTATGCTAATCGATTTTTCCGTCATTTTTGAATGGATTTTCTTTGTTTTTGAAGCGAAAATTTCTTTAACGGCGTTGCGCACTTTTTTTGGAATCGGTAAAAACTTCTGAACTCGAGTCAGGACACGTCATCTGATCGAAAATTCATAGGACGGCGCAGGGCGCTTGCGCAAATGTTCGTGTTGTCATGTTTGTGTACGATAGCGCAATAAATAAATATTGTATTCTACCACATAAATGGCAGTACTTTCATACTGATAATTAAAGCAATTCGTGCAAAATGATTCCCAAACCATTCCAAAATATCAAAAATCCACAACGTTAATATTTAAATTTTCACTTCTGCCGGCACACCGGGAGTGCAACCCGTCGTTTTTTTTTATTTGAAAGAATATATATACCGCCGAGGCGCTAACAAGGCTGGGTCTAATGATAGAATAGCAGTGAAAGAGAGAAAAATGCCCACTTTTCGTCTACTTAGACGACATCATTATTGAAATCGAAGTTGGTGTTTTGTAGTTTACTGCGCTTAAAGCAACGGTACTCTAAATAATAATTAACGAAATCTCGATAATTGCTAAAAATTTTAGAATAAGAATTGTTAGTTTAGTGAAAATTAAACATTGTTGACGTGAATGAGGATAAGATAGAACTATTGGTACTCGGTAAATAACCGTCATCGGGCCTCTGCTTTAAAGATATTAATGATAAATTGAAATAAAACATATCCCCAGCACCAAAACACTTAAAAAACGTTTTTTTTTTATTTAAAGCAAACTAAGAGACAGATATCTTATTGGTAAGAAATAAACGTCGTATCTAGCATACTTCAGTATTCCTTAGTTTGGAAACGGTGGTAGTACAAGGCAGATAGATTAAAATCCTGGTTGCCGAGGAGTTTGTTTTGCAGTTTCTTCTTCTGAGTTCTGACTGGATAGGTTTAGAAACAGTGGTCGTTTACGGTAGATAGGGTTAAATTTAATTATAGTTTTAATATGTTTGGTAATAAATATTTAAACTGGTTATATATATAAAATAATTTGCTTAAAACTTAAAGTATATCTAATTAAATAATACTGTTTTTTCAAATATTAAAATATTTGCACACCAAAATATGGTAGAATATGTTGACATCCTTAATTATTTTTGTAATTTTTTATTAATACACATATTACGCAACCGAATAAATTTCATTTTTTTATTTTCAAAATATTAACGTTTTACCAACTGCCCTACTCTCCATACCAGGACAAGGAAGCAGTAGCACCAATCTGGGTAAGTAGTCGCAAAACTCTACCTGGTCACGTCGAGCACCAGGAGCATCACACATGCACCAACAATAGCATCTTACGAGCAAAGACAATATGTATACATTTACTTAAAAGATAAGCAGCACGGTACATTAAAAAATATACACATGCATAAGAATCGGAATGATTAAAGGTAGGTATGGTAGGTATATGCGATTTAATAAGAGTTTTTTGCGGTGACTGCGACTAATTATTATTATAAATTTAACAAAGTATAAGAATAAAGTAATATAAAAAATAAAATTATTCACAAAATACTAATAAAACATTTCAAGAACGTCCTGACCTTTACAAAAATGAAATAAATTATTTTTTATCTATGCACATTATAAAATTATTAAGAGATATGATTATATATAAATATAAAAAAAATACTAGCTGACCCAGCAAACTTCGTATCGCTTGACACTTCAACAGTAGCGCAGTCTGTCGGATCCGATGTGAAACATTTAAAAATCAACAACTATTTATTATTCAAAACATTTTCCAGGAGACCAAATTGTGAATCTAAACCATTCTCGAATTCCCTTAAACACACACAAAAAGTTTCATCAACATCGGTCCAGTCGTCTAGAAGGAGTTCAGTGACAAACACACGAACAC
>NJDC01002822.1:5423-69213 GCA_002245475.1 Calephelis virginiensis | reverse complement strand
AAAGATAATCACTACAAAAAGATTTTCACGTAAAATGTTGACAAGACGACCATATGGTTCGCAATGTGGAAAAGTTATTAGATGTCATGTAGAGCCAAGCTTCCCACTCTAAACGCTCTAACTCTACAAGCTTCAACTTCACAACTTATGGCGAGGCCCCATTGCGTGGCGCTGCATTACGTCGCGTCGTTTTGCAATGAATCTTGTAGATTAGATATACGGAAAACGACGCAGCAACGACGCAGCAACAACGCTGCGACGACGCAACGCGATAATGGACGCTCGCCCTTATTATTTTTAGGACGACATTGGATAAATTGCTGGAAACTTTACCACGAAGCGTTTAAAAAAAATTTGAACATTGACCTAATTAATAACTCATCACACCAAAAACATTGACACAATATAGATTTCGTTTTCGAAAAAGAGACGCGGAATTGTTATTTGTCTATGTTTTTATAATATCACAAAGAGTGAACAAACAATATCCTTCTGATCTCCTGGTGATTAGTAATAAAAATACATCACGTATAGGCACCGAATATGTTTAAGATGCTTTGCCAATCTGATGCAGGGATGTTCCATCTCTTGTTAAAGCAAGTTTTCTATACAACCCAACAAATCGTAACACAGTACAGCGAGTACTGACGTTAAAGGGACAGGAAAGGATAACAAAGAAGCAACTCTGGACTGCCGAAATCGTTGGCTGTTGCTAGTCGCATAATATAGTGCTCAAAGATTGCAAAAACGTATCAGTGACTATAAACCGTATCCAAAACAATAGTCGATATTATCAGATCGATAAGATTACATTAACGACTTTGTTGCCCGATCAGACGTCCCATTTTACGAGTAGAGGTATTTTAATGTTAGCAACGGCTTCATTTAAACCGCCTAAAATGGTACGGATATTTTCTGCGAAATCTGGAATGCTACGTAGGGAACAAACGCTTAAACAGCCAAGAGTCGCTTGGAACAAGTGACTCTCGGTACAGGTACAAGATGTCGACGCAAGACTCGCTGGCTAGATTAGTGGAAAGAGATGTACCTATGTAGTGTGTACTAATAGAGTCATCATCTAAGATAGAAATGACCGTGAGAAGTTGTGAAGAAAAAGCAGTTAAACGAAGTCTTTAGCCATCTTGTTAATAAACTAGACTACTACTACTACTACACTAGACTAGTACTAAACTAGACTATGTATTCTAAGGATAAACCTGGTGTCATAATGTTTATTATACTGTGACACAAACTAAAATATCAACCTAACTTTATTCTAACTTTAATCTTTGTTTAATAATATAGTAAGTATCTTCATGCTCACATCACCGAAGAGGTAGGCAGAGGCACAACCAAAGCACCCACGAGTCACGACAAGCCGAAGATACAAGTCGCACAACGTGATAGGTGGCAAGCCTATCGCCAACCGGGCACATATAATTGGATTTGTGCCCGGGTAACGCTAGTTTTATCAACAATTTAAAATACAAATTTTTTGTCCGACCCAGGAATCAAACCCGTGATCATATTTTCTTCCACCAACAGTTTAATTTTATAGAGAATCAAGCTATTTTTGGCTACTTATCTTATGTATCTATACATGATACTTAAAAAGCAAAGTCGACTTTGTTACAACGCCTAGATATACCTAGCACGAAAACTGCCATTGATTTAGGTGACATTTGTTTTTTTGGAATCGTCTCAACCCGAAATAACCAATATGCGTTAAAACGTAAAAAATAATTAATCCCAAAATTTAAAAAAATACAATCCCTGACAATCTGAATAACCTATTGCATTAAATATAGCTAAAAACTCATGTAAGCATCCAAATTAAAAAAAAATTGATTGAAATCGGCCCAGTTTAAAGATTATGAAGCCACAAACAAACTCACACAAACGCACTCGCACAAGCGCACTCACGCAAACCCACACCTGCACGCATACGCTTTCCCGCACGCATACGCACACCCGCACGCATACGCACTCCCGCACGCATCCGCACTCCCGCACGCATCCGCACTCCCGCGCACCCATACGCACATCCTTTTTTCTGTGCAAGTTTCACTTGGCACGGAGCGGATGTTAAAAAGTTCGCAATTACCTAGTTAATATTTAAGTCGGATTTTACAGTTTTACTGCGTTTTAAATAATTATTTTCATGTGCGAATGTTACGTACCTACTTGCGCAAACATTTCCTCATTTCTTTAAACACGCACGGCCTTAGATATTAAACTTCAGCACAAGGCGGCCATGAATTCAAGATTAAAAATCTTCATACACAATAGACAAAGGTTACCAAATTGGGTCATATGTATCTTTGCAATTAAAACGCTGGGCGGTTATTAACCTAACGTAGGTAATTAATACTATTCTTTGTATTGTAATCAGTCGTGTTAATTTTCATAACATAACTTAAATTAAAGATACTGAAAGAGATAAGCTTCTATGATCTGTACTGCTAGTACAAACATATTTCGATTTAGAGAAGTTATGTCGTAGTCTTACTATCCTAATAGATACTCTTTAAAAAAAAGTATCTTCACTCCTATACCACCGATGAGGTAGGCAGAGGCATAACCAGGGCACCCAAGACTAGCCGATACTAAGTCCCACAATGTGATAGGTGGCAAGCCTATCGCCAACCGGGCACATATCCGATCCCTGGCAACATTATCTTTATAAAAACATTGAAAATACCAATTTTCTAGTTTATTTATTTATTTAATTCTTTATTGTACTCAATGTATGACATAAAACATGGACAGTGATAAACAGAAATGCACAAAAGGTGGGCTTATCTCTAGGTCTGCAGATTTCTTCCAGCCAACCCTAAAAATTAGAATCTGTGTTTGCCTATGTGGTCTAGCGGTTCAGTTGTTGGACTTGACTGCACGAGGTCCTGGGTTCGAATGCCGGGTCGGGCAACAAAACGGAAAATTGGGTTTTTCCAATTTTGTAATAAAAAACAACGTTGTTCGGAATTGGATATGTGCCCGGTTGGCGATAGGCTTGCCACCTATCACATTATGGGACTTAGTGTCTTCGGCTAGTCGTGGGTGCCCTGGTTGTGCCTCTGCCTACCTCTTCGGGGATATGGGCGTGAAGATACTTTTTTTGTGTTTTTGTTTTTTACTTTCCTGACCTTACTGGTGTTTCGTTACAATGAATGTTTTACAACAAATTGCCCGAGTCCATCGGATGGTCTGTTGAATGTTTTCCCCGTGTTGGTCTGAACTGAGTAGAATAGACCATCTGCCTCTCTGCCACAGCTCGTAAGGGGCGATTACTGGTTAAAATATTGGTCATCACCAACAAGACCACTGAAGGTAGAGCCGTGCTGCGTGCAGTAACTTGATCGGGGAAGGATCCACCATCTTATCTATTCCCACCGCTAATGAGTGTCATGTCCCGGTCCGAAGGGTAGGGTAGCCGGTAGACTTGCACAATAGGCCTGACATTCCAAGATAGAACAATGACACACTCATAACATCTATGGTGTCTATAGTCATTGTTGTCTCTCACCATCAGGAGACCCGATTGTTTGTTCACGACTTTATCACATAAAAACATCCGTCTTTTCTATGTTCAAGGGTTACAATTAGCACTTGATATGATCGCCTCGTTGGCCGGGGACTAAGCGTACACACCTAACTTCACCAACAAACCGCGAGGCCTGGTTTCGAATCCCGACGGTGGCAGATATTTATTACTATATCTATTTCAGTATTTCTGTGTAATAGTATCATTGATCATTGATTGATTGATCTTAACACAAGTATATAATTCGCTTACTTTTGGGTTAAATTAATTTGTTTGTTTTGTTCACATATTTCTTTTAAATGTTTAGTACTAGCGCCTCGCCCCGGCTTCGCACGATTATAAAATATAAATATAAATCTTCACTCGCTTTATCTATTTAAAAAACCGCATCAAATTCCGTTGCGTAGTTTTAAAGATTTAAGCATTCAAAGGGACGTAGGAACAGAGTAAGCGACTTTGTTTTATACTATGTAGTGATTACTCAAAAACCACTAGTCAGATCTTAATCAAATTTAAACAAACCACAACAAAAACCAGCTTTCTAATTAAAAACAACAATTACATTTGACTCATATAACAAAAAGTTCTGAAGTTCCATCCTAAAAAAATATACCTACAAATAGAGAATCTCTTTATACAGGCGGTTAAAAATAACATACAATAGAACACAGACTGCTGGCCAACCGTATCCTCGATGACCATCCAACCATAGCTTCATAAATGACGAAACCAGAAGCATGTTCTAATCCATATTTATGTAAACACGTTTTAATGATTTCGCTCTCAATGGGAGTTACTCAGTTGTGTCTGAATGCTATACTAGGCTTTGCACGCGGCTTTAGCGAACACGCACGAAGCAATCGAAAATAAATTCGCTTCCACCTAAATAATTTCAATGAAATATAGCTACAGTAGTACTATCTAAATTATGCGCTTCGACTATATTCGTCAAGCTTCGGAAATCCGAATGTAATTTAAAGATATCTATAAGTATAGAGTTGTTATTACAAATAATTATTCATTCCGCTTAAATTTAGATTAGGTCAGCCAATTTACACAAAAAAGTATAAAGTGTAAAGTCGAAGCGCAAAATTTTAAATAGTCAGTTATAGAAAGACCTATCAACCTACAGCAGTTTTTTTTTTAAATTTGTCAGTACTGAAAAGCATCAGTAGTTGCGAGGTAACTGATCTTAATTAGTCCTATCTCTTATCTGAGATATGTTACTGAAAACCTTAATAAAAACATTCCTATATCCAAACTAAATAAATATTTTTTATCTAATAAAGGCAAATAAGCAGACTAATTTCTCGATGATAAAGACTAAACGCCTCCTAGACACTACAGCTTTTAATGGTGCGTTGTTAACCTGAAGCAGGGTGCTGATCTTTAGCATAAGTTAGCGTTCCTACTACCCTAACTTTACTGGAACACGACTGTGTCGAGCACAGACGTTATGGCGACAAGAGAAAGCTACGTAATCATTACACCCCAATGTATAGCGAAAAATACGCGAATTGATCTAACCCTTAAAAAAAATTGTGCCTTTGTTAGAGGTGTTAATAAAGTACACGAATAGTATAAAACAAAGTCGCTTTCTGCTGTCTGTCCCTATGTATGACTCTTCAAAACTACGCAACAGATTTCAATGCGTTTTTTTTTAACAGATAGAGCGATTTAAAAAGAAGGTTTATGTGTATATAATAAAAGTTTGTCCATTGCTTGTAAATAACAAATACCGAAGTTAATTTTAATAAACTATAAGAATCAGAAATAGAGACACATATGTTTACAACCGATCTAAGATAAGAACCGGAGTTTTATTAACAGTCGATAGAAGAAATCCAGTATCCTAAGTCCTAAGCCTATCGCAACTCAATACCAACTTAAAGTATGTATGTTTTCCAGAAAACATTATCGATGTCATATTATCTTTAATACGTTTCATGAAAATCCAATAATGCCTACGTAAACATGTATTGTCTGTCCTTCGAGTCTCTTGTGGATATGACGTAGATACGCCATCTCTCGCTGCGAAAAACAATGAAGCCTCTTTAGTTCAACATGTTTGGATACGATTTTATAACTTCCTTGCCTAGAATTCACTTTAAAAAAAAGTTGAAAGTAAGACTTTTTTCACGCTCAAATCTACGAAGACCTAGGTAGAGCCGCAACCACGATACCCACGATCAGAACCTTTACCATGAGTCAGTATAGATTACGTTCGGTAAGTTGCGTGACGAAATCTATGGCACCCCGTCGCAAATCTATTCCCCGTGTCGGTCCGTGTATCCTGTGTAGAATAGACCGTCAGCCTTCCTACCAGGCAGCTCGTAAGTGGCGAGCAATGGTTAAATGGGTCATTAACAAAATGTCGTGCTGCAACTCGACCGGGTAGGGATCCACCACCTTAGTTATTTCCGCGGCCATAATGACCGGTCCGGTCGGGAGAGTAGGGTAGCCGGTTACACACAATAAATGGGTTAAAATCTCAGCCACAAGATAGCGACGCACCTACAACATCTATGGTGTCTATAAGCCACTGTTATCTCTTACCATCAGAAGAGCTATGTGCTTGTTCGCTATCTTCACTACATACGTAGTATAAAACGAAGTCGCTTTCTCTGTCCCTTTATGTACTTAAATCTTTAAAACTACGCAACGGATTTTTATGCGGTTTTTTTTTAATAAAGTGATTGAAAAGGAAGGTTCGTATGTATATTTCATAAATGAGCGAAACCGGGGCGGGCCGCTGGTATAACATAAAACAAAATACTATCGGCTTGTTAACTTTGAATTCTGTATTTTCGCAAACTCACTGTGCATATTTATGAAAAAATATCCAAAGAAAGTGAATACTTTGCTATTTTAACGAGATCAGCATGAAACTACTGAATTCCTAATTTGAAATTTTATCAAACTTTCCAAAATGTGTGCATCGTAAAAAATATACGTCGCCTATCAACACCACGAATAATTTAAGAGCAATAAAAACGCAAAAAAAAAAACAACTCCAATTAGATACATTTCTATATGCCGATTTGATGGTCCTTTTTTGAAGGATTCGATTCATTCGCGACCTAAATGACATGATCTTATCACTAAAATAAAAAAAAACGATAACCTTGATGCAACTAAGAAATATCTCAATCACATCAGCTTCAAACAAAAACTCCGCATCGAAATCGGTCCCTCCATTCAAGTTATAATGCCACAGACATACTCACACAAACACACAGACAAACACCAAACTTATTACATTTCCCTATTGGCGTCGCGGGTTAAAAAATAAATAATTATCAAAATCGATTCGTTACGAGCTATCCCGGCGAACTTCGTTGATCGTTCCAACCGTTCTGTTTGTTTGGAAAAACTTAAAATGTCGTTTTTCCTAGTCTCCATCCAGTTTTCCCTATTTTCTTAACTTTTAAACCTTCCCTGGACTTCCACAAATAATTCAAAACCATAATTAGCTGAATCTGTCCAGCTGCTTTAGAGATTTAGCGAGACTAACGAAGAGCAATTGATATTTATATATAAGAAACAATATTGACCGAGTAATCCCCTAACAAACGTAAAACTGAATTGTTAACCTCCTCCTTTTTGGAGTACAAACAGGTGAAAAAATATTAATATGTGTCTACCGGAAATAGAGTAGTTAAACCATGAGCTCAGTATGGCTTTACGAAAAGGTAAAACGATGATACTCTTCTAGGTGAGCAATTGCAGGACGCTATCACCAACTAGATGTAAGTAGATATTTCATTTACTGCGTGTAGATTATCCCCCTTACTAACAAAACTTATACGCCCAGTAATCTGGTATGTAACTTGAATTTTGCTAACAAAAAATGAAGTTGCACGACAGATCAACAGGCACGTAAGTTTTATTAGTAAGAGGGTATGTACATTGCTATGGGAACTCGCGCGGACGAAGCCGCCGGAAACTGTTAGTAATATTATATTTCTGAATCAATTAGCACGAATTGTAACGAACACGATGACTCTCAGGCCCGCGCTGCCATGTTAAAAAGCCGTAATTGAACAATTACTCGAACCGACCAGTGGAGATAATTGATTAACAACAAAAACAAACCATGGACGTGAACATATCCGTGAAACTGAATTCTATAAATAAATACCATAAACAAAAACAAATAAAAAATCCTCTAGTCCACAGTAATACAAATTATACTTTGGTCAAGTGTTGGCAGTAGCGGTTTTCATAATAGCAGCGCCCTGGGGCGTAATTTACACGGCACCCCCTACATGCTGTTCAAAACCATTCTAAAAGGTAAATAATACATAGCGTACAGGATCTGACGCCCCTTTACATCTTGGCGCCCTGAGCAGTTGCCCAACCACGCCATAGCGTACGGGACGCGTTATCATGTGTTTTTCAAATGTCTGATAAAAACAATGTTGCCAAAGATTGACATGTTGGCACCTACCCCATTGTAGGACTATAAGTACATTTGGCATATCGTGAGGGCCCTGCCTACCTCTTGAGGGATACAGGTGAGAAGACAAGTAGTTTGTTTTACTATTAAAAAAAATATGTTTCGGTAATTACTGAAGAGTCGCGGCAACAAAAACCAATCACTAAGTAACACATAGATATAGGATAGGTAATTGGTTCTTGCAGTTTTCTTACCATTGTGTCTAGTCTATATTTCTACTATTTGCTTCTTGTATCAGCTCGATTTACTTTAATAACCCTGTCCAACTGTCCCAAAGTTACATTTTTTTAACCATTAAAGATACTCGAAATTTTCACAAACTGTATATTAAATTGACCTTTTTCCAGTATTCTTGCCTCTTCTTCTTAGAAAAATGTATAAAGATGAATATTCAGTGTCTTACCTTCTAATTTCATCGATTTGCTGATCAGCTGGAAGTTCCACAGCCGCAAACAGTTGCATTTCTCCTTCCCGACCAAACACCCCACCTGGGATTTTCCTAAGGATGACAAAAGGATTAATCAAACATTATACATCTAAAACCACATAATCAATTACAACAACATTCCGAAACAACAAACACATGGTTTACATAAAAAAAATAAATAAACTTGGATTTATTTGCTACATGAAAACACTAAAAATAAAGAATAGGTAACCTAGCTGCTGTAACACTATCAGTAAAAGTTTGTGTCGGTCAGTGTTGCTTATGTACACCTTAAATCTTTATCAGAAATATTTTGCAAATCAAAAAGCTAAACTCGCTTTGCATAATTCTGTGCTTATCCCAACGTTTTTTTGTATTAAAGCAAGAGTTGAGTATGTCAGAAAAAGCATGAAAGTAGAATAAATGCGGTCGAAATGAGAGCGCTACGGAAAATCTGTGATTTAACATTCGCTGACCGCATTAGTAACAGTGAGATCCGAGAAAGAGTGCGATTGAAAAAAGTGTTGGTGTTAAAATGCGAAAGAGCATGCTCCGTTGGTTCAGTCATGTGGAAAGAATGACAGATGAAAGATTGACAAAGCAGATATACAATGCGAATGTTGATGGATGTAGGTACCCGGGAGACCAAGAGTGACATTCCACGATCAGATCACACGAATATTTTCCGAGAGTGGTGTTTTCGAAACCGGCAAGTTTGTATGAAAAGGGTAATGAATCTGAAGGCAGCTAGATAGGTTCGTCAGGATTGTGAGGTCTGGCACTCTCTGCCTACACCATAAGGGCTTTGGCGTGAATATATGTATGTAAATATATGCAGATTACGCATTTATATTAAAGTTCTATTTCTCAATAGAACTTTAATATAAATGACAATGCAAAAAACTTGCATCGGTTGCAAATTATACACAGCTCTATGGGTGTTACACCACTTGACAATCTCTAATCAGATTAGTTTAATTGCTTTAAAAAAAACAATGTAAAATGTCAACTGCTTTAAAAGATTTCTGCTTTATAAACAGACAATCACAAAATCGTGTCTGACTGTCTTCTATGCAAAACATGTTCAAAGAAAGGAAAATGCTGCATCACAAATTATAAAGTTTCATCCTAACAACAGACTGGAAACTTAAAAAATTGGAAATTGTGGGGAAAACCACAGGTAGCTTGCAGGACTTTATTGAGACTGCTGTGTGATGGCCAAATACAGCAGCTATCTTATAAAAGCTAAAACATAATTTTAGCAATTAATTGATAATTAAATTGGTCTCAAGTCAACTTGTATGCTAGAATTATAAGCTAAAAGAACTAACCTCAGAAATTTCTTTAGTACGCTGGCTATTGTATAAACAGAGTAGTTGTCTACATTAACTAATCGTCCAGTTTGCAGAAAATGTATCAACTTCTTCATGGCCCCTTGATGTCCAGGTGCTCGGAACACATCCCTCCTCAGTGGTGCTTCTTTGTTCAGTTTTAATATCAATACCTATAGGAAACTAATACATTAATTGTGAATAAATAGGAGTATTTTACAATTTCCAGCAATTTGCTTTTCAGAAAATATCAGTAACTTGTGTATGTAGTTAATTATTCCATTAGACTAATTGAAGGGTTGAGTTCGAGTATTTGTTAAACCAAACAAATTTTTTAAAAAAAATTATCGGTATTATAGGTATCGTTGGATTCAGAAAGAAATAATCTATCTGATGTGCTTTTCAAAATAACAAGAATCTCATTATATCTCGAGATATTCAGTCTTAAAATGGTTTAACTGACACAGATGTCGAGATCGCTAGTACCAAAAATATTTAATATTAATTAAACCTACATAAAATATCATAATTATCTCAGTTCTAATATAAAAATGGATTATATCGCGAATAACTCTTTTAAAGCACCATATTTGTGGTGATTTTCTTTAGTAGAATTGAAAATAATGCCCCCAATGTTTAAAATGTTATTTGAGTCAAATCACGTATTTGTTAGTTAAACCATTCTCGAACTCAACCCTTCAATTGTTTTTCTTAATTTATAAAAAGAAAGAGTACTTGTTATTTACTATCTTACAACCCCCCATCCCTTTCTAGCTAACTAAACTCAATAAACTAACCCAAAAAATAAAAAAGTAGAGAAACTAAAACTAAATAAATAAAAGCTTACTACAATGAATTTAACTCACTTATTTCTGTTGAGAGTGATCTCCAACACATCCATACTTAATATTATAAATGTGAAAGTCTGTTTGTCTATCTATTGCTCTTTCATGGCTAAACACCTTTACTGTTTTTGATTAAACTTGATATGCATATAGCTACTAATCCAAGTTTAAACAAAGACTATTTTTTTTCAAAATCAAACCCTACTTACTAAATAAAAAAAAATTACATATTTTACATGTATACCTAAGTTATGTGTTAGTTTACTATAGGAAGCTACTTGCTTGTTTGTCTGTCTATACCCAAAAGAGATATTATTGTATTTTAAATGATAGAAAAGCAGCTTAAGAGTATAGTAATACTAGCTTTTAAGCAATTAAAAGAATATACTATGTTATTTTTAATACCCTCAAGTGATTGTGCACAAAATTTCATGATAATTAGTTAAGTAGTTTATGTTTGTCACATTTATAAACTAGTAGGGATAGCAAACTTTTGTTAAATTTAGATAAACTTTTGAATTCTATGTAAAAATAATTAAATTACATTTTATTTATTAATGACATGCTGTTTTGTGACCTTGCTTATAAGAATAACATTAGATTTTTAATTCTGCTGTTGCATAGTAGATATGATTTCTAAAGTTTCTAATTGTTCACAATTCAAATATCTTTACATTTCTATTTTTAACAACAAATTATGTACTTTCAAAAATAGATTCATTAAAAAATAAGCTCCAAACCCCTTCACATTTTATTAAGACTTTCTGTTTGTCAGTTTGTTTATTCACATCATAGTAAAACTATCAATTCATTAAAAAAATAAGCTACACGTAACCTCTAAACCCCTTTACATTTTATTAAAACTTTCTGTATGTCAGTTTGTTTATTCACATCATAGTAAAACTAATATTGCTGACTACTAAACAAAATTGGATGTAGTTTTCGATGTTTAAAGCATCGGGTTTTTCATTTACAATGTAAGCTATCTTCATAAACAACTTGCAATGAAAGCAGATATCTTGTAAATTGGAGAAAAAGTAATGGTTACAATGTACTTACTACTATTGTTATTAATGGATGGAAACAAGACAACGTAGGCACTTTGTATTGCATCTATAAATAAATGAATATCCCAGGACAAGTTACACAAATTGAATCTAAACCCAAAGTAAGCATATTATATGCTTGTGTTATGGGTGTTAGTCAATGATTCTAATACAGCCTTTCCCAAAGTGGGCGATAACGCCCCCTTGTGGGCGCTGGAAGCCTAGAGGGGTACGGTATAAATCTTGAAAAAAATGTTTTTTTTAAACTAGGCGCAACAAATATGTTATTGAGGTTATTGACAAGAAAAAAACGAGGGGGGGGGCGCTACAAAACAACTGATTTTCAAAGTGGGCGTTACATGAAATAAGTTTGGGAACCTCTGTTCTGATACATAGAAATACTTAAATAAATACCAGAATAAATTTAATACGCACCCAGACCCGAAAATGCAGACATTTAAATGTTCATCACACAAATGGCTGCCCCCGTCGAGAATCGAATCCGAGCCTCGCGGTTGACCGGTGTAGTTAGGCGTGTACGCTAGCCACTCGAGCAACGTCAATAATCAAAGTCGCGAAGAATAACTATTTAGAAACGCAACCTAAAAATAAATAAAACAACGATTACTACTTACAAGCAGCGGTCCAGGTAGGTCATCCTTGCATACTTCATTTAGAGGAACGCCAAATTTTACTTTTTCAAGTCTTCTCGGATAGGGTAAGGAATTGGGGTGACCACAAGATGTGACCACATTGCTTAACGTCGCAGCCCGTCGGTGCATTCGCCTGGCCCAGTTACTCATTTTTAATACTTACAAAAAATTTATTTATTAATCAAATTAATTCAAAGGGAAGTGTTGTGTACGGGAGCACTCATTGCTCCCAAATCCCAATGGTGCACATTTCACATTTAGAACATTCATCACTTCATGTTTTAAGAGACAATATCCACTTTTTTATTTATCACACTAATCTGATGCCTTTAATTAAATAAATATACCAGAAATTAGAAAACCACTTTCAGTCAAAGTTTACAGTAAACGGACACGCTCAATATTCAATAAACATAAAACAAGTACCTACAACAACTACAAATTACAAATTACATTGTCAATAGTCAGTCGACAAGAAGTAGAAAAAACTACAGATTATAAAAAACCGGATGGTGTATGATATGATATCGCTAACACAATAAGAGAGTAAAAGGAAAATAATAAATAAATAAAAACATTGATCCTCTTTAAAAACTCGTTTATATAAAGTGAATTAGAAACGATAGCGACTGCATTAGTCAGAGACTGTGTTATATGTCAATAACGCCACCTCTGATATAATAGAAAGACCTCTAATTACACACTTATGTTACAAACTATTTAAGTGTACATAAACTGATGCGTAAATATGTGCATGTGCGTGTTTTTGTTTGTGTGTATATGAGTATATGTGTGTGGGTACACAATTGCTATGTCACAATTAGTGGTCACATAAAATTTAACGTAATTTTATGAGTGTTTCAACATCATCATAGTTTAGACTATGGAGCCATTTAAGTAACTTAGACTTACATTCACGAGACGTTAGGGGATAAATGTTATGAATCTTGTTGTTTTGGTTGTATAAGAAGACTAGTGTATTGAAAATGAAGACTGATAGACTTTAACTTATATCTTTCAATGTCACAAATTTCGTAACATATTCTCTGATCTTTGAAACGAATAGGATTGAAAGGGATGAGTGCATGTTTACGCACGCAGATGAATGCATGTATACGTACAATTCGCATAACGTATAGTTTCCGTACTGATAGAAACAGTTGCATTGTAGGAAACCTTAATGGTTTGCAAGCTTGACTTTTAATACTGCACGCTGTGCTCTCTCTCTCTAGTCACAAAAACTTAGTTTTTTCAGAGCCACCCCAGACAGTTATATAGTATTATGTAATTGATTCAACTAGTGCGCAATAAAAAGTCTTAATCTCTTTTTTTATAAACAAATATCAGTGTTCTAACTCGACCAATGACGGACTCAATATGTTCCTTCCAACATAATATGCTATCAACTGTTACACCGAGGTATTTAATATTATGCGTACGAGAAATCTTAATTCAGAATTATTATTCAGAATATTACAATTTATTTATTTTTTATTATTCAGAATATTACATTGATAAGCCCGGTTTAAGAATGCATCATCAGGTTGAGGTCCGAGCCGAGTTGCGAAGGTGATAAATTTAGTTTTTTGAAGATTAATAGTTAAAAGATTATGGGAGAGCCACATGATGAGCCATTACAAGCATGGGTGCCGGCAACAGAGTGCAAGGGGGTTCAACTGCACCCCCTTGTCCGGAAAGAAGGAAGATAGAAAAAATTACATGACTGAACTTGCAGGAGAGCAATGCTTTTCGAGACTATGTATGTATGTATGTTTGTGTTTGTATGTTGCTATACATGTTTATTTCGATGTTTTATATTAGTTAACAGTGTGTTTAGATGGTGATGCACCCTCCTGAAAATAATCCTGACGACGCCCATGTATACAAGTGTAAAAGTTTTTGTTTTGGATTAGCTGTGATCTAATTACTGATTTAATTTCCGAAGCGGAATTTCGTATTAGGACTCTGAACGTGTATGGTTTACCTAAAATGAGGCCATCAGATTTGACAGCTCCAAGTTCAAAAACAAAATTGAGAATGACATTTGCTTATTGAAAGAAAGGTTTGCATTTGAATCATTCAAGTTTTCTGAAGATTTCATTTAACTTTGAAAAAATGACGTGATTTGGAAACCTTCTAAAATAAAACAATCCCTTTAGGAGTGAATTAAGCAGATAGATGTCAAATGGTATTGTAATTACCAACAACCAACCTCGTTTATTCAAAATTGAAGCCGGCTTACGGCGTGGTTCTTAACATTTTGAGGTACATTTTTAAATTTTTATCTCATGAAACTTGTCCAGGAGATCAGCATTACATATTTTATCAACTTTTTTCTGAATAGCAGTTTCGTTAGAATATTTTGAACACGACATTGTAAGTTGGAAGGAAGTTCTTACAAAATGTCGGACTGGGAAGAAGATTCTGAGGAATATCAGCCTGCAGTAGTTACTAGAACTCAAACTTACAGTAGAGGACATAATTCAAATTCCGGGAGAGGAAATTTCAGAGGCAGAGGAAGAGGTGCTCAATCTTCTAATTGGAGAACTGAAGGAAGAAATGAATTTAGCCGCGACAATCGTTCCTGGGACAACCGTAACAGGGATAGTCAAAACGATTTGAACCGGGACAATCGTAACAGGGACAATAATTACAGAGACAACCAAAGGCAATACCAAGGTGATGGTAACCAAAAAGTAATAACTATTCCATCAAATAAAGTGGGCCGAGTGATTGGAAAAGGTGGTTCAAAGATTCGTGACCTTGAATATGAATCTGATGCAAAAGTTAGAATTGGAGATTCTAATGGAGATACAACAAATATTACTCTATCTGGTAGTGATGATGCTATATCAAGAGTAGAAGGAATGATAAATGACCTCACAGTAGAATATAAGCCAAGAGAAAAACCAGCTGACTTAAATGTAAGTAGTGGTTCCTCAGAATTTGTTGTTAAGTCAAATGAAGGAGATGATTTGATTGACTGGGATAAACTTAATGCTTTTTATGACGAACAACAAAAAGCGAAATGGGATAACTTACAGCCTATTATTAAAGATTTTTACATAGAAGATCCCCAAGTGAAAGCAATGTCTCCTGCTGAAGTTGCTTTGTGGAGATTAAAAAATAATGACATACAAGTTAAGAGAACTTTTGAAGATGCATCTGATTTAAGACCTATTCCTAACCCTGTTCTTACTTTTGAACAAGCATTTCAACATTATCCAGAAATATTAGATGAAATTTATAAACAAGGGTTTAAAACACCTTCTCCTATTCAAAGTCAAGCTTGGCCAATACTTCTTAGAGGGGATGATATGATAGGGATTGCTCAAACAGGAACAGGCAAAACTTTGGCTTTCTTACTACCCGCTTTAATACATATTGATGGTCAACCCACTCCGCGCGAAGAAAGGGAAGGTCCGACAGTATTAATTTTAGCACCAACCAGGGAATTAGCTTTGCAGATTGACAAAGAAGCCTCTAAATATCAATATAGGGGAATAAAATCTGTATGTCTTTATGGGGGAGGGGACAGAAAGGAACAAATTAAAGTAGTCTCAAAGGGAGTTGATATAGTCATTGCAACACCTGGTAGATTGAATGACCTTATAATGGCAAGGCATTTAAATATTATAAATTTCTCTTATATAGTTTTAGATGAAGCTGACAGAATGTTGGACATGGGTTTTGAGCCACAGATTCGTAAATCCTTATTTGACGTAAGACCTGACAGACAAACGGTTATGACTTCGGCAACATGGCCTGCTGGTGTTAGACGCCTTGTGGAATCATACATGAAGAATCCCATTCAAGTAAATGTAGGTTCTCTGGATCTTGCCGCAGTACATACAGTTACCCAAAAGATTTTGTTTGTTGAAGAGGATGATAAAGAAAATGCTTTATATGAATTTATACAAAATATGGACCCCAGTGACAAAGTTATAATATTCTGTGGTAAGAAGGCTACAGCTACACATATATCAACAGAATTGTGTTTGAGGAGAATTGAATGTCAATCTCTGCATGGCGATAGAGATCAAAGTGACCGAGAAGCAGCTTTGGAAGAAATGGTTAATGGCAGTGTAAATATATTAGTAGCAACAGATGTAGCCTCTCGAGGTATTGATATTAAAGACTTAACTCATGTAGTCAACTTAGATTTTCCACGTCATATTGAAGAGTATGTTCATAGAGTTGGTAGAACAGGTAGGGCTGGTAAAACTGGAATTGCTTTGTCTTTTATAACTAGGAGTGATTGGGCACATGCCAAAGAGCTCATTAAAATATTGGAAGAGGCAAACCAAGAAGTACCTGATGAATTGCTGTCAATGGCAGAGAGATTTGAGGCAATGAAGTTAAGGAGAGATAATGAAGGAGGTGGCAGAGGCAGGGGGGGTGGCAGAGGTGGTTTCAGAGGTAGAAGAGACAGATGGTAAATGAAAAGCCTTTACTCCACTATGAATATTTAGTAGATTATAATAAGTTCAAAATGATAAGAAAATAAACTTTCAGATCAGGATAGAAACATTGGAACCTAATGTTTGTTTAAATCAGAGGTTCCCAAACTTATTTCATGTAACGCCCACTTTGAAAATCAGTTGTTTTTTAGCGCCCCCCCTCCTCGTCTTTTTCTTGTCAATAACCTCAATAACATATTTGTTGCGCCTAGTTTAAAAAAAACTTTTTTTCAAGATTTATACCGCCCCCCTCTAGGCTTCCAGCGCCCACAAAGGGGCGTTATCGCCCACTTTGGGAAAGGCTGGTTTAAGTAGTATTTAAATAAAATTAAGTTGCCATTAATTTGCCTTTATTCATCTGTCATTATGGCAAATTAATTGAAATACAAATATCTGAATTGATTTTATTTTATATCTGCTGTAGTATGTGTACCTTAAAATTTCTAAGATTAAAACAGTATTTTTACGATATACTAAAATATTGTATCTTACTAAACTACCACCTAATTTTTATTAATGTCTTAATAAATAAGAAAAAGAGTATGATTAATTTTATATTTATGTACGTAAAGCTTTAGTAATACTAAATTTGAAAATTAACATTTCCACTTAAAGCATATTATTTGGTAATATTTTTTTAAAGAGTTAAGTACTGTCAGGCCAAAATAGGAATAGATAAAAGCAAGTATTCAAAAAAGTTTATGTGTGTATTTAATGCATGTTGTAAGAAGTCTTACTTCTTTAACTCAAAAAATAATAAAAAAAAAAACAATTTTATCCTAGATACTCTCGATTGTAGGGTGGGCAGTAGCCAAGTAACTTCATTGTTTTGCATTCGTAATTTGAATCAACTGTGTTTACTTTCAACTTTTACCAAAACTGCCAAAAGAAGTAGAATCTAAAATTTTTCTATTTTACGTTTTCTCTAGGTTTAGCAGCTGTTATGGCATAACAATTTGGCTATATTTTACTTAGACAGATATTTAATATATATATATATTAGATGTAATTGATAAATCTGCTTAGGCTTTTAAGTTTTCATGTAAATGAAATTAAAAAGTTGACCCCTATTAGCTTGTAGAATCAACATTTCTTGATTTTTGTGATGCTTGTATGTACTTGTTTCCAATTCAATGATGGTTTTTCACTTATTATTTCCTACAATCTTGGGGGTAGGTAAATACTAAGTGTAAATATACACATAGGTGTTGCTATGAAAGTATATCTTGTGATATATTAGAATAACCGGTTCACATAATTTAAACAGCAGATTACAGTTTTAGTTTCAACAGTTTGTTGTATCTCATTTTATTGTTTTTAGATTTTAGATTAGCTACCTTATTAGATTATAGGGATAGCTTGATGTTAAGAATATAGCTTTATATCAAGCATTATGTTTGTTGTTATTTAACTTGTTTGAATTGTGTGAATTCTGGGAATAGTTTCATGTGAACTATTAATGTGCCTCAATACATATAAACACTAAAATGTCAATAATAATTAGGTACCCTATTATATGAACCTAATCCAGGAGTAATTTTTGAATTGGTGTTAAATATTTCTTCTCATAAACCTGATTCATAATCTCACATTTTGATATTCATAGTAAAAGATATATAAGCTTCTCTGGACTCGTAATAATAAATAAATATATAACTTTATTTATCTACATTTTTTAAAAGTGTAGAAATTGTATGTGAGTTAGATTCAATGTTGAGGTAAATTTAGAACATATTTTCGCATGTGATAATGTAGGTTTATACTATTTCTCATATTTATTAATAATAGATGTAGATGTGATTTATAAGCCTGCTAAAATATGATTTTCTGGGTACAACCTTTTAAGTAACTGTTATGTACGAATTGTTTGTATCAGATTAGTTAAATTGAGATTTACTTAGCCATGCCTTTAGAAATAGGATATTACATTCCGAGTTTAATAAGATGAGAAAAGTCTTAGATGAATAATATGTGTTAGATGAAGCAAAAACCATGTTATCTAAGGCTTTCCTTTTTGCTATTAGCATATACACCAGTATATGCTAATTTCTAATTGACGAAGTTGGAAAGTTGCAACTTCTTTTATCGTACCTTCAGGAAAGTTGATATTTTACGACCAGAGGGCAAAAACTTTTTGCAATATCAGTAAAAGGTAAACTTCTTTTTAAACTTAGAAGAAAAAACCTGTTTAGTTCTTTTTCTATTAAATGCCCTTGTTATTTTATGATGTTTAAATTTTATTTTAAAATCCCTTTTACGTATCGAAATTTGACTAATTATAGCAACAAAACTACTTAATCGAATACACATCTTAGTAGGTATAACATTAACCAGGTCGATTTCCAGATACTACACCTCGCCTAGATAATCAGATAATATATGGTATGGTCAGCAATTTTACTGGTAATGACGTTTTGGTGGCAGGAAAAATGAGGTTGACTACTCGGACGAGTCACATAAATCTTTCCTGGTTTTACAACTGTATATATACGGGAAACAATCATGTCGCGTATGGAGTTTTCGTCCGCGTCGGTGTGAAACAGTACGCTAACGCCTTATGTGCCCACACTACCGTATGAAGCGAGCCATGACTCCCTTGTACAGGATGGCTAGGTTGAACAGTATTCTTCCTAATGGTATGTCCTGAATGAACCTTGTTTATGAATCAGGACCTTGGTTTGAATCAGTCCCTGATGCCGAGTGTAGAGGTCAGATAAGTGGTAAAACTATACAATTCGCTCAAATTGGTAGCACCGATTTATCTATTTCTGTCACCAGTACTCTCCGTTTTAATGTACCCGATAAATTTACTCGAGAAACTTACAATTCCTGCCTTAAGTTGGCAACCCAACATTTAAGTTTTTAGTGTTTATCGGTTACTTGTAGTTGTATCTAGAATTCTGTATCCATGTGTCTTTCTATAATAAAAAAAAACCAATTCGCTATGGGTACCGTCGCGTCTTCTGGCCCTCTTACTACTTCAGCTTTCAATTGGATGTTGAGTAATAATTAGTATTCTTATGCACTTACCTATGCTTTTTTATGTGGTAAGGTACCGAACCAGTAGTCTGGTATAAGACAACCGTAGTCTAAAGATGATACACTGACACTCTTTTATTTTAGGCCTCTTGTGCATGTCTCCCGGAACAATAACAGCGTCCATATGGCGACAAATCCCTACCCGGGAAACTCACTATACAGTACTGTACCACCAGTGGTTATTGACACTCAATAAATATGTTCTAACACAGCACAGCTCCATAGCATACTTAATTAAATTCGAAATATTATAATCTGACGAGACTATCATTCGCTTGGAACATAACTGGGCTACTGTAGCTATGTCGCGTAGCTACGCGTGATCTTGAGATAATACAACTATCATAATTATTTCTAAAACTAACCCTCTACAAAAAATCACGTATTTACGTTTACTTACTCGTACATTCACTAAAAGCTGATAGTGAAAAAATCCAGTCCACAAGTCCAGTCGGTGCTCAGTAGAACCAACTCTCGTCTCCATAGATATTAGAATATAAAATCAAGATATCCACAGACATTACTTTCCATTCTGCCTCGTACCCAAATTTATTTTAAGATATTTCTATTTTCTCTTGACGAAAGCAAAAGAATGAGACGGTACAAATAAAAAAAATACAGTAATATTTCTATAGATGTTAACACTTTAGAATATTACAGATCTTAGTATGTGTTTCCTAATTTGACAAATTCGTTAAAACTCTGTGAAGAATAAGCTGATTTAGGATGTAGGTAGTCAAAGACCTGGGATCAACCATAGGCTACTTTTTATTTCCGTTGAAGAGCAGAGTTCTTGTTCTATATCTTATCACTTACCTACTAGCAACTAGGAACGATTGTCACTTAGCATCAGGAAAGTTTATAGCTTCCATAAGTTGTAACATACAAAAACAATAAAATAGTACCTATTCTACTTATCGTTGCGCGGGCAAAAGTCTATATCTGTTATATTAAAATTTTTGATATTTTGGTCCATCATGACACTTACGCTGTTTATAAGAAACATAAACACTTCACTTTTGTTAACAAAAAATGAAGTTACACGCCAGATCAACGGGCGCGTAAGTTTTATTTTTATTAGTAAGGAGGATAATGTATAAATATAACATACGTACATATCACACCTCATTAAATATTTGAAATATACAAGTTGGCTGTTTTTACAATATGAGCGTTATAGAAAAACGACTATGATACTGTCGAATAATCTATATATTAATACGTGATGCCAAAACTTTGGACCCCTTTTTACGAAGTTGCGCGGACGCAGGAGCATAAAATTTGGCACACTTATAGTTTATGTGTAGGAGAAGCGCAGAACGCTAATATTTTTCAATAATAATGCTTATAAAGTACATTAAATCAATGAATAAAACATTACCCACACTACCATGCATTTGATACACACAAACAAATATATTGGTGATAACGATAAAAGATCAAAGATGGCGCACTAAACAGTTTGTAAACAAAGTAGTTGGTCTTGAGAAATGAAGATGGCGTTCTTATCAACAAGATATTAAAATTTATTATGGTCGAATTTCGACCAATGAGCGACCACTAGTAATTAAAATAAGACGTAGCGATTTTTGCTACAGGACCGATAAACATAACTGTGAACTCGGTAAAATTGAAACATGTATGAGGTAATATGAGTATATTTGTTAGTAATATACATAAATATAACAATACAACAGCGCGACCCGTACTTTAGCTTAGCCAAACGATTTAGGAAACAAAATAACACTTATCAGAAACATGGACAAGCTTATTGCTAATTCAAGTGCTTCACTAGTAATATCGTGCTTACACATAGATTTTCGAGAAATATCAATGAATGTATAAAGTCGTTTAAAAGTATATCAGTGTCACAAATCTCCTTTAAAATCTTATAGGAATATTTTTTATACATTACCGCTGGAAATTTTCATTTCAAGATTTCCCTAAATCAAATTTAGGGACCTCTTTCATTTCAAATCGGAGACAAAGAAATTGACAAAATAAACCTGGAAGTATTGCCATGACCCTGTTAATTGTGAACTAATAATTAAGGTTAAACTAAGATTGCAAGGAAAAAAAGGTCTACCAACATCAGTGTATTTTAAGTAACAATAAAAGAACTATACCAGCACAAAAATCGTAACATTCATTAACAGCGGAAATACATAATTAGAATTCACTGAAACCACAGTAAAAATAAATAAATTCAGTATAATTACTAAAATACTATACAAATGAATAAACTTTCGAAAAATAAATTAGACGATTTCTAATCGTTTCATCTCTTTCAGTAATTCAACTCCCATTTTCGCTGGAGAACGAGTTACAATGACGTTCGCTTTTTCTAAAGCTTTGATTTTGTCCATAGCACCTCCTTTGCCACCGGAGATAATGGCACCGGCGTGACCCATCCGCCTTCCAGGTGGAGCTGTTAATCCAGCGATGAATGACACAACTGGCTTCGCTTTTTGACCCTGTAATGTGAAATTTAAAAAAAACAGACGTTAACATTTTTTCGGTTTATGACTATAAATACATACACTAATGCAACAAAAGTCAATCATTCTAAACATAATCTTGCATAGATATCGTTAAAAGTAGCAGTGAAGTGATACTTTGGTACATTCATAGAATAATCGTAATATAGATGTTTATTCAAACCATGCATATATAATATTTGGTAGTTAGAAAACCAGAACAAGATTTTCCTAGAAGATCTATTTAAAAAGGTAATTTTATAAGTAAGTATTCATAGTTTAATTTTGTAAGTATTCATAGTCTTTTTTACTATATTTTATGGAGACACAAGACTTTTCATTTTTAAAGATGTCTGATAGATGTGGACGATATTTAATAAACACAGCACAAAATATGTTACACTGCAGTTCTGTCATCTTTAACACATTACCATTTATAACACGAGGCTTATATACGTCGAATATATTCATCTTGTTTTATAACCTAACGAAAAAGAGGAAAATACCAAAATGCAAAGCATTCGTATAGCATTTCCTGTCGCCCTAACATTAGTGCTCGCAATCGTCGTGTTACGGCATAGTAGAGTAGCTGGGAAGTTTACATAACAAAAGACTGAGACATACTAGTTTCCGATAGTTGACGCATTAATATCTGTTGTCAGGCGACGTGTATTTATTAACACCAGAAAAGTCATCTGACAGATTACTTATTTTCTATGTTATAAGTAAAATCTCGTCGTAGGTACATAAGGACAAATTTAAACTGGATATCAGATATCCAATACTTTTAAAGATTGCAAAACTTAGATCAGTATTCTTACATTGTATAAATCATGGTCATCACACTTCATCATCATGGTCATCGCAGTTATGACAGTGACATTTGGTCAGATAAAAATGAAACCATTACTGTCATCACTAAAGTCAGTTTTACAACAAATACACAAAATTAGATAAGTTTAATTTTTTTACTTATAAAACAAATTTAACATTGCGATATCTATACAAAACCTGCTTTTTAGTTGTTTTGGTAGAGTGATAACTGAATTCTATGCATATTTTAGTATAATTTTATTTTCTATGTATGTATATTACAGGAATAACTAATCTAAAAAGTAAAACATTGTAAAACAATGGATATGTAACTACGAAACATGAGAAATACTTTGTGTCCACTTGATTGTTGACTTATTAAAGCCATCACATAGATATATTCCCACAAAACAATTTTATTTAAACAATTTTTCAAATAGTTTGTGGTTTTAAATGTGTTAAATAACACATATCAACTAAGACAATTATTTATATAAACATTATTAAATATAATTAAAGGAGATTTAGGAAAAACTTAAAATTTAGTTAAATAATCTCATCACATAGAGCTTTAGTAAGAAATAGTAATAAAAAGATCACAGGTTTTGAAATAAGTAAGAATAACAGTGTCATGATTTAGGCAACAAACTTACAATTGTTCAAACATTGAATAACAAAAGATATAAATCATTAGATTTGCCTCAACATAAAACAAAAGACCTTACTATTACTTCATGTTCTAAATAGAGAATTAATTTATATTCAAATAAATGTGTGATGTCTTTGCAAATTAGTTCAAGCAATTTAAAAAAATATCTCTACTTGTAAGACTATTTAAAATGTAAATATGTGAAGATATGTATGTATGAATTTTATTATAATATATTGTTATAATATGAAAGGAGACCTCTGAAAAGTGCAATACATATATTTACCATAAATTCCCATAGTAAAAATAAATGAATGTAACTGTTAAGCAATTATTATTGAAATAGTAATTGTAGGGTAATTTTAATTAACAAAATACAATGTAATCAAAAACAAATATGATACTGAAAAGAACATGAACACTTGAAATTGTAAAAGATTTAATATTACTATGTATGCTACTATTCATCTTTTTTTAACTAGTGTTATTGTTACAATAATAATATCAAAATGTTATTAATAAGAAAGTAGTATCTGCATGCCAATATCCGCGAAGAGGTAGGCAGAGTCACAAACAAGTCCCACAATGTGATAGTGCCAATCGGGCTCATATCGAGCCAAAAAAACCGACAAAGTTATTATTATTAATAGAAAATTGGAAATAAACATATTTTTTGTTGCCCGACCCAGGGACCAAACCCGGGACGTCAAAAAGTCAAGTCCGACGCCAGACAGATGCGAATAATTAATTACTAATAATTAATTACCTAGATATATATTAATTAATTAATATTAATTATCTATAACTATAATATAATTAATTACCTTTCGGCCTCACTTAGAGACGAAATTAACTTTATTAGGAACAGTTTAGTAACTAACGAAGTTAATTATTTGACGAAAGGTCCTGACATGTAAATTTGTGACGTTTGAAAATAACGTTTTCAGAGAAATATATTAAACGTCTGCCCCGTATGAACTAATGTGACAGCACTGTAAGTGTTTGGTCTATTTCTATTACTATCATAGAAAGATGATGGCGATAACTTCAAATTAGTTTAATGGGTAAGCAACAAAATTACGACCATTGGCGTTTTTAACAGCGTTTTAACTATTAGCGTATAGTGTTGTGTAGTTTTGACCATTGGTGTTTTTTTCATAGCCATATCTATTATAGATTTTAATGTTTAGTCTCGGCAAATCTAATAGTTACATATCTCTGACACAAATAAATGCAAGTTCAGTGCAAAATGCAAACATACGAGCATATCAGGTTTATAAAACTGACCATATATTCCTATATTTCTCCTATACAATGCAATCAGTCTCTAACATGTAGTGAAGTGTGGATAATGTATGTATGTAATCAAAGCAACGCAATCGAAGATAAAATACAGTGATAAAATCCATGATCAACAGACTACGTAATGTCAATGAGATAACATCAATAAAATAAACCTCATTATTGTCTCTCCGTCTTTACCTTTGACTGTTTCAAGAAAAAAAAAATATATTAAAAAAAACCAGCAATACAAAAATAAATAGCACAAAGGAAGAAACATAATATTCACTTTCGTAATGGTGTAGGTATTGGACTAAGATGTTGGCCCAACATAGCTACTTGGCAGTATGTCGTAATTGTGAAAACATATTGGATCCCAGGTTGGCCAAACACGAACATGAGTAATTATATTTATATACTAGTAGCGTGGTTTAGTATTTTTTTTGACGAATTACGCAAATCAATCTAACGAAATTCGAGTTACATGGATGTTAAAATACTCAAACAGAAACCAGTACAAAATTAATAAATACCCAGACCCAGAAATGCAGATATGTTCACACAAATGCCTGCTCCTGACGAGAATCGAACCCGAGCCCCACAGTTGGTACCAATAGTAAGGCGTAAGCAGGCCCTTTGACCAGTAAAAACTTGCAAGCCAAGCCAATCCAAATAATGGGAAAAGCATTGTTACCATCTTTAAAAAAGCAATGTGCTTTAAAAAAGTACGAAAATTTTAAACCCAAATGCTCCAGTGTTCCTACCGATAGCCTATGACCTACATTTAAATAGCAGCAATAAAATATAATCTGCATCATTAAACACAGAGACAACATTTTAAAATAGATCAAAAATTCTTTGGAAGGGAACTTGAAAAATTTTAAATTAGCTTTTTATATTTCTAATACCTAACAATAGTTATTACACAAAAATTTTAGAGTGAGGTGTAAATGATACAGATTACTTGCCAAAGTTATAAATATTGTTTGGCCAGCAAAAGAACACTAGCAAAATTTAATCAGTGAACGAAAAATCATAGGACATCAGCCAGTAATATGCATCAAAAATGCATGTTCATATAATAAACCCACGCTTGTCTTATAATAAGTACACGCATGTATAAAAAAAACCGTTTGATTATTGCTTGTAACTTTAAATCATAATAATTAAATTGATAATATCCTTCGCGTCTTAAAAACATATTTTTTAAATTGATAAATACACATTGTTTTTCAAAAAGCGTTACGTAAAAGCGTAAAATTATTAAAAATAGGTGAAAAGAATGTTTTTCGTTGACTGTCCATACCGAAGCAAAATATGCTTTACAAAACTAAATATTACTTCATGAAAGGATAAATAGGTAATAACAATGTAATACTCACAGTGTTATGTTGTATTAGATATTCTGAAGCCAACTCTTCAGCATTTCCTCCAATCTCACCAATCAGAATGATGCCTTTTGTGTCAGGATCCTTGAGGAACACTTCTAGACAGTCGATGAAGTCTGTGCCGTTGAAGGGATCACCTCCAATACCAACACATAAGGTTTGACCAAGACCAGTCTGAAAACATTTTAATAAAAAAAATAAAACACAGGATTTTTACGAAGCTACTAAGGTCTATTTAATGGATTCATTTGTTGGACCATTTAACTTCCAGGCTTACTTACTTTCAAGGTTGCCAGATAGTTATAAAAAGAAAATTAGATATTAGAAAATTATAAAAACTATCTTCACGCCCATATCGCCGAAGCGGTTGGCATAGGCACAACCAGGGCACCCACGACTAGCCGCAGACACTAAGTCCCACAATGTGATAGGTGGCAATCCTATCGCCAACCGGGCACACCAAACCCGGGCAACATTTTTTCATTAGGAAATTGAAAAAAACACATCTCCTTTTGCTGCCCGACACGGGAATCGAACCCGGGACCTCATTTAGTCAAGTCCAACACCTGGACCGCTAGACCACACAGGCAATTCTGGAAAAAACTTTTTTTTTAATCACCGAAAAATTCTCAAAGTACATACAAACTCTAAATTAGGTTTAGTGGTTACGTGTAGACAGAATCAATTACTGCAATCGCAGTTGTATCACAAGTTTTTAAATAATTATCTAATAAGCTACTTCCGACTAATAGTAGTTTGCGGATATTTTCCTTGCATTGTTACCAAGTCAAGGTATATTCCGCTCTATTAGTAATATCACCAAACACTTAGTGAAAGAGAAGCGTGAAAGGGAAAGTATGAAACTAGAAGAGAGGTTGGCTAACAACTTCGAGATGAACACCAAACTCTTTTGGAGGGAGGTGAAGAAGTCTCGGAGTTGTTCGTCTACCTCCAGAATGAATAGAATTAAGTCTAAGAGTGGTGATATTCTTACAAGCACGCATGACGTGTTAAAACGGTGGAGTGAATTTTATGGAGATATGTATGAATGTGCCCAGGATGCTGCCGCTGGGTCCGAGTACTCATATGACTCGGAAATAGTGGAGGCATCTGACGGCATTATGATGGAAGAAGTTGAATGGGCGATAAGAAGTATGAAATATGGTAAGGCTGCGGGAGTAGATATGGTTACAGCTGAGATGATCAAACTTGGTGGTCCTGCCGTCCGGGACTCTTTCTGGGTTCTTTGTAACAAGTGTTGGAAGACCGGCAGAGTACCCGAAGACTGGCGACGTGCGGTCATCGTGCCCTTGTATAAAGGCAAGGGTTCACGTATGGACTGTACAAGTTACAGGGCCATTAGTTTGATCAGTTTAGCATCAAAAGTGTATGGAAAAATAGTTGAAAGGAGGATGCAAGGGATGTCCGATGGAGCATTGTGGGAGGCTCAAGGCGGTTTCAGGTCTGGAAGAGGATGTACGGATCAAGTGTTTTCGCTCCGCAACATTGTAGAGAAGCATCTGGCTGTTGGTCAGAAGGTTTTCTGCGGTTTTGTGGATCTCGAAAAAGCGTTTGATAGGGTTGTACGTAAGGAACTTTGGGACATTTTGCCAGATTATGGGATAGTCGGGTCCCTGCTGCGTGCGGTGCAGTCGATGTATTTAGACTGTAAAGCATGCGTGCGGGTGGATGGCAACATATCGCCTTGGTTTGATGTTAATATTGGCGTCAAGCAGGGTTGTGTGTTGTCAGCGCGCTTGTTTATCTTATATTTGGACAAATGTCTTCAAAGGTTAAGATCATTGAATGTGGGAATGCGTATGGGTGGCCAAGTGGTGAACTGCCTGCTTTATGCAGATGATGCTGTACTTTTGGGCTCTACACCATCTGAGCTGCAAACACTGGTCACAGTTATGGAAGGAGATTGTAAAGAAAGGGGCTTACATTTGAATGCGATGAAAACCAAAATAATGGTGTTTGAAAGAGACGTAGCCAGAACGGATGTAAGAGTTTTGGTTGATGATGTAGTGCTGGAACAAGTGAATGAAATTGTATATCTTGGTTGTGCTTTTAGCAGGGATGGAAGGTACTCCGCGGATGTAGAGAGGAGAGTGAGTGCAGGGAATAGTGTGAATGGAGCGTTGGGTCAGCTATTCCAAAGCGAGGTTTTAAGTCAAAAAGCTAGACTCGCTTTGCATAATTCTGTGCTTATTCCAACGTTACTGTATGGAAGCGAGAGTTGGGTATGTCAGAAAGAGCATGAAAGTAGGATAAATGCGGTCGAAATGAGAGCACTACGGAAAATCTGTGGTGTAACGCTCGCTGACCGCATTCGTAACAGTGAGATCCGAGAAAGAGTGGGATTGAAAGAAAGTGTTGGTGTTAAAATGCGAAAGGGCATGCTCCGCTGGTTCGGTCATGTGGAAAGAATGACAGATGAAAGATTGACAAAGCAGATATACAATGCGAATGTGGATGGATGTAGGTACCCGGGGAGACCAAGGCTGACATTTCACGATCAGATCAATCGGATATTATCCGAGGGTGGTGTCAAGAGTCTCCGAAACCGGCGTGTTTGTATGAAAAGGGTTATGAATGTGAAGGAAGCAAGACAGGTTTGTCAGGATCGTGAGGTCTGGCACTCGATTAGTAATACACTTGATAGTAACGGCGATTACCTAATGCTTAGCGACTAATTCGACTATAACTACAAAATACACGACTACGTTTTAGCCGTCACGTTCTCAGTGACGTTTATTTTAGCCGCCGAAATGTGACGTCTGGAAATCGTTGGATTATTCTACGAGAGATAGTCCTGTATCAGGTGGCTCAGATTGACATCACTGACTTATTTAATGCAGTCAAAAACATGCTTACTATTTTTTTATTTTTTGCCCGGTCCAACTTGTAATAGAAAAGTTAAGTTATTCTGGAAACGTAACTAAAACGAAGACAGGGCTGATAGCAAAAATGCATTATTTGGTTTAGTCGCATTTTGGTACGACTTCATATTAGACCAGGGTTACTAAAAATGGGGTCCATGATGTATTATTTGCTGTTGGTCAATGGGGAATTGGTGAAACTCCATAGTGTGAATCAAAAGTTTAAAAACTCCTGACCTAGAGTTTGTCTACCCCACAAGAAAATTTTATCAGCAGTTACCACAATTACGTATAATATAATACATATTATATGCATGCAGATATGTCTTTCAAGTATACACTCAAAAATATGATCAAAAACCCAACCAGCAGAAGTGTTGCAATTAATTCATATTTTACCTCTGTTGTTTGATGGCAGGCTTCATACGTTAGAGTGCCAGACCTTGACACGACTCCGATGCACCCCTTCTTATGAACAGCGGCAGGCATGATGCCGATCTTACACTTCTCTGGCGCAATGATGCCTGGGCAGTTAGGACCTACCAATCTTGACTTGTTTTGTCGGAGCAAAGCATGTTTTACCCTCACCATATCCTGAAATTTGACAGATTTGTAATCGATAAAAATAGGCGACAGAGTAATTCAGATTCGACGCACAAAAATATACCATATTGTCATGTCCTTGCAATTTCTTATACTTTTTCGGTCTATATAAGTTCGCAACTAGGTGTTAGGCAAAGATCACGTGTTGGATAACGTTATTAAGTGGAATTTGAGTTTTTTTTTAGGTAAACAAGCAGACGGATTTCCTGATGATAAGAAATTCACGCCGCCTAGAGACACCAAAGGTGGTAATGGTGCATTGCCAACCTTATTCCGGGATGTTAGGCCTCGAGCAAAAGTAAGTTTATCGGCTACCTTATCCTCGGAACCGGAACACGTCAACGGCAAGAATTGAACGTTACGGCGGCATAAAGTTTAAAAGGCTTTTGATTACAATTATGACTAAAATGATGGAAAGTGCCTTTACACAGATTTTTTTTAATGGATCGGGATGCGTTTGTAAATAATAACTTATTTACTCACTATATAGGAGGCAGTAAAAGCATCAACAAAATCGGTTCAACCATACAGTTTTTACCAATGGACAATTTGTCATAATGGTCGACAATATCAAAGTAATGTAATATAGTTCAACTGTTAAAATGTTAAAAACATGATCTATTAGGATACAGTTTTAATTAAGTACTGTCTGTACCGAGGAACCATATAGAGTCTGTACAGCATCATGTAAAGTTTTTAAATTGATTTTTTAAATTTTTTATAATATTTTTTTGTATTCATTTTATCATAAATAGATACATATAATGAAAATAAGTAACTACTGCAGTTTTCGAGTTATGAAATTGAATTTTTGATTTAAGTTATAATACTTGCATATAGTTATTTACATTGTCTAAACCTTTTTATTAATTTTTCCCATATTGGTCCGGGCCCCTTTGCAGAATAGACTTTCTGCCTTCCTGACAGGCAGCTCGTAAAAGGCGAGCATAAGCTTACCGTCACTAACACCGTGACATCTGACTAGGTGGTAGAGTTTCGCAGCCACTCACCCGGATTGGTACCACTGCCTTACCTACTCCTGCCTCCATAAAGTCATGACGGGTCCCGTTTTGGAGTGGAAGGTAGCCTGTAAACTTACATTCGCTCGAGGCCTAACATTCCGGCCTCAGGTTGGCAACGCAGCATTACCACCTTTGGTGTCGCTATTTTTTAACATCAGGAAATCCGTCTGCTTGTTTGCTTTCCAATATCATAAAAAAAATATAAACAATTATAAATAGTTTTAAAATTACATGTAGCCTTCAGCTACGCATGTATGTTAAATTTATAAGCTGTCCTGTGGGAACCCAGCTAAATATAGGCATAAAAGATACCTATGTCCCTCTTCAGTCTATATAGCATACCATCACTGGTATCACATCACATGAAAGAATTGTATCTGGTCTAACGATCCAGGTATTGGACTAGACTTCATGAGGTCCCGGGTTTGATTCCCGAGTAGGGCAACAAAAAGAAAATGTGGGTTTTCCAATTTTCTAATAAAAAATGTTGCTTGGGATTGGATATGTGCCCGGTTGGCGATAAGCTTGCCATCTATCACATTGTGGGACTTAGCGTCTTCGGTTAGTTGTGGAATATGGGCGTGAAGATATTATGAAAGAAGGACTAACAAAAGACACTTTCGCAAATTAAGTATGGATTGTTGTGAAAAACAATTTGAAATATTCACTGAATATTTTGATTGCAAACTATTTTTTTCCTAACAAACAATGCATTATTAAAGTTAATGGTATATCATCAGAAAAGTTAACATGCAACAATAGCTACAACAAAGATTAAATAATTAACAGGTACTTGCATACTAAAATGGATATGTTAAAATTGTTTCTTCGAGAAATCGACTAAAAAATAAAACCATGACAATAGTTTAGTACAAAATATCTAGCTTATAAATATATTCTGGCATAGTATACTACAAACCCACAAATTATTAGCTGTTTAATTGGTATATGGCTTACGCCTCGTTATGGCCCATTTAGTTGGATAATAATCCATTTCTAAGGAAAAAATATTTGGAAATCAAAAGGCATCTACTATGTTGTAGAATAAGTTAAATAATTAATATTAAAAATAGTCACCTGCACCTGAAACTGGGATCATAAGAATCATTTTAAATCTATGAGCTACCTGTTTAAAAACGGAACAAGGCAATGGTGAGAAAAGGTACTTATTCCTGTCAGCAACGTTTCAACAAATTTGCATGCACCATTTTTAAATTTTTGAACTTTAAAATTGATGTAATTTACTTATATTCTAATATTTTAAAAAATGTGCTAATTTCTTTTGCAATTTGCTCAATCTATGCTCACAAATCAAGTGAGAAAAATGGATCATTTAAGAAATAAAAAGTAATCCTATTATCCTATTAATATTATAAATGCAAAATTTTGTATGTTTGTTTGTTTGTTGCTTCACACAAAAACGGCTCAACCGATTTTCATGAAATTTGGCACACGCATAAAGGGGTAACTTGGATCAACACATAGGATAGTTTTTATCATGCAAAAAATGTTGAGGGACAATTAACCATCCGGGCTACGCTGCTGGCAATAGCTAGTAGATACATAAATATCAAATGTATGAAAACACTTGTTACTAACTACTTAGTCAAAGCGAAAATATTACATGTTGCGGGACTCCTTCAGTGATGCAAACGATTAAAGGAATTTCAGCTTCAATGGCTTCTAAAACCGCTGCTGCTGCACCAGGAGGAGGAACATATATCACGGAGGCTTCAGCTCCTGTTTTTTCCTTTGCTTCCCTAACAGTACCAAAGACTGGTTTTCCCAAATGTTCTGTACCAGCCTTTTTGGGTGATACACCCCCAACAATTTTTGTACCATAGTCAAGTGCCTGTTGAGCATGGAAAGTTCCCTGTTTCCCAGTAAAACCCTGTACAATGACTTTTGTTTCACTTGTGAGCATCAAGTTCTTCCTTGTCTCAGTGTATGGAGTAGCTGACATATACCTGATGTTTCCTAGCTTCAAGCCATCTGGAAATAAACATGGTTTATTGTGCTGAAGAATTTATTTAAACATATTAGGGAATCATCATTTATATTTTAAAAATAGTTTTGTGCCCAATTCTTGACAAATATTAATGGCTTTTTAGCCTTGCTCTACAACATTTTAAAACAGTGGGTCTTAGAGAATACTGGTAAAAAGAGACAGGAAATATGATTTTGTACATACAAAATATATTAGACGGTGGCCAAGTTTGTAAGGGCAATAGGCCAACTTGCAAAATAATATAACATGTAGAATAAACATAATTTGATTTTTTACAAGTACTAGTTTTAGATAAGTTTTCGCCTCTGTGGTTTAGCGGTTCAGTTGTTGGACTTGACTGCATGAGGTCCCAGGTTCGAATCCCGGGTCGGGCAACAAGAAGAAAATTGGGTTTTTCCAATTTTCTAATAAAAAAATGTTGCTCGGGATAGGATATGTGCCTGGTTGGCGATAGGCTTGCCACCTATCACATTGTGGGACTTAGTATCTTCGGCTAGTCGTGGGTGCCCTTGTTGTGCCTCTGCCTATCTCTTCGGTGATATGGGCGTGAAAATACTTTTTTTTTTAACTATTTCATATGTAATGTAAGTAAAATTAAACGTAAAAATTGATTCATTAAAAGAAATAATCTAAATATTTGTACATAATATTTGTGAATGTAATATGAATGCAATCATAAATATGAAAACTGCAAAATATTACCTATCAGTTTCAACACTTTATTAAAATTATTTATTTTGCTGACTGATTACTATTCTAAAGACTGGTAATAAGTTTTCTTAACTTTGTTTGAGTAAGTCTTTATTTATGTACAGTAGGTAAGTAAATAAGAAAATCACTGTCTAAATTTTATACAATCTCATCCAAAAAATTTTTAAAAACTGTTCCTGAATTTCCAAATATTTAATATTTTTACTGTTTTTTATTTCCACACCTTTTGCCACCAATTGCTAGAAATAGATATCCACAAATACTATCATGCTTATAATGTAAAACAATAGTATGGGATGTGTGTAAATAATTTTCAGCAATGCATCTAGGCCAGAGGTTCCCAAACTTATTTCATGTAACGCCCACTTTGAAAATCAGTTGTTTTGTAGCGCCCCCCCCCTCGTTTTTTTCTTGTCAATAACCTCAATAACATATTTGTTGCACCTAGTTTAAAAAAAAACATTTTTTTCAAGATTTATACTGCCCCCCTCTAGGCTTCCAGCGCCCACAAGGGGGCGTTATCGCCCACTTTGGGAAAGGCTGATCTAGGCTATTTGATGCAAGATAAATTACATAAAATTCTATTAATATTATAAATGCGAAAGTTTGTATGATTGTTTGTTACTCCTTAACAAAAAAAGATGCTGAATCAATTGTCATGAAATTTGGCATTCATATAGAGCAGCCTTTCCCAAAGTGGGCGATAACGCCCCCTTGTGGGCGCTGGAAGCCTAGAGGGGGGCGGTATAAATCTTGAAAAAAATGTTTTTTTTTAAACTAGGCGCAACAAATATGTTATTGAGGTTATTGACAAGAAAAAAACGGGGGGGGGGGGGCGCTACAAAACAACTGATTTTCAAAGTGGGCGTTACATGAAATAAGTTTGGGAATCTCTGATATAGAGGATAACTGGGATGAACACAAAGGATAGTTATCATCCCGAAACAATGTTCCTGTGGGACCACACAAGCAACATCTAGTAATATAATATATATATATATATATAGTAACATCAAAAATGACTTGATTTAAACAGAGGGATGTAAAAATAAAAAATATATATTTTTATAATATGTTTTATTGGTGTATAGTTTTGCTCAGCAGTTTCATTATTTACAAATGTCAAGTTAGTGATAACCTACAATACGATCTTCCCCTGTTATCTTGATACTATAAGAATATGTAGGCTCTGATACCAATTACAAATAAATTATTGTACAATGTTTTCCTGTCTTTATTTTGAAAGAACATTTAATAAACAAGAAGAAAGCTGATTTAAAAAAAAAAATATCAAATGAAAGTGAATAAAGTTTTCCTCGTCTGATTGCTTTACACGAAAAGATAGGGAAAACAAAATGGTAATAAAATAAACCTCTACACTACATGTTTTTAATAAAAATGTTAGCTCTGAATTTTATACAGAACCCATAACAAGGGTTTTTTTTAATCTGTTGGTCTTTTTAAAAGTGACTGAATAATATTTTTATCAAATGTAGTTTATAGTCTGGGTTTACATTTATGTTACCTTGCACTGCTGGAAAATCTTTAGCTCCTATTACTAACAACAAAAAATCACTTTAATGTCTGTAAAAATTGTGGTCAACTCCTACATTTTGATGGTACTTTACATCAGTACTCATACTAAATAACTTTCAAACATAATATATAAACATTAATACACTTTCATGGGTTAATAAACAGACAAATGTAAACTTTCACATTTAATAAATATTAACAAATTTTAAAATTGTATTTTATAGATAGCTATGCTAAAAGTATGATTTCATGCTATTGATAATAACAAAATATTTAATAAATGATAAAAATTAACTTTCAAAAACCTATACTTTTAATGCAACTGATAACTAGTTAAGTAGTTATTTATTTAACAATAAATATTAGAAAATACAAAAACACAATCGCTCTTAGAGATCTTGTTTGATTTGACTGAGATTTTAAAGATTTTAATTTTTTCAATTTTATATAGTTTCATATGAATACTTTTAAGCTTGAAATTTATACACTAATATTGGATTTATAAAGGATTCAATTGTAATCAACTGATATATTACCCCAAGAAAATCATGTTTATCATTTCTATTTGTCTAAAAACAAGTTGCATTAACTTTTAACATCTGTTCGATCAGTTTGTCATCTATTATTGTCCAAAGGTCAACATATTGATCCAATGGAGACAATGACCCTAAGCCTAGCACATGATGCTGTTTAAAACTTACCTAACATTGAATATAGTTAGTGTTTGTCACGATAGTGAAGGTTTCAGTATAATTGTTTTATATTTAGATGAAGGTTAATCATGTAAGCACTGTTTGACGCCTTTAAAACTGAATGTAAACTAATATATCTGAGTTTAATGTAAATGACAAAAAATGCACTTTTTTATTCATTTATTAACAGATTATTATTAACATGGTTAAATAAAGGTGAAAATCGAACGACAACAAAAAGTTTTGGAGATGACATATAACATTTTACGTAATATCTAATAACACTAATTTTACCTTTACAGCGAGAGAAAATCCGCACCGGCAATGCCATTGTTAAACGGAAGAATAGGATTTAACTAAGATCTTTGTGACACTGACAAACTATCAGCCATTACGTAATTTCGTCGATTTTGAGTTGAACTCGAGTTTACTCGAGATTTAGTAGGTACCATAAAATAACAGACAAATAAGAAATGTCAAAATACAATTGTCACTCTGTGTCACTGTCACTAAATGTTGCTAGGATAAATTTAAGGTGATATCTCACTGTGCTTTATAAATAGAAATATATCATTATAAATAGAAATATATCATTATAAATAGAAATATATCAAAAGTAACAATGTGCTATACTAAATTGAGTTGTATCGATACCGTTGGAATCGATATATAACTTTGATCCATAGAAATAGGAATATATAAAGTGCAACAATGTACTATACCTAATTGAATTGTATCGTTACCGTTGGAATCATAGATTTAGGATGTACAAGATCAACAAAGCGTGGGAGAGAGAAGTCCTTATCAGGTACAAATTGCCTTAGAGGAACAGAGAGAGACAGAGTCAGGTACCTATGTGCCAATATTTACGCGAGTAAGACTTCATAGTATTCCTGTCATAGTGCGTCGCTGTGAATTTTGTGAATTAATTTCATAATCTTACTATTTAAATAGAAGAAAGATAAAGGCAATTACGATATCGTGTTTAGTAAGCGCTTGTGATGTTACAAAACGTTACAACCCTAATGAATACACATTTCATAGGTAAATACAACTTTGACATCAGAATATTAAGAATTGCGTTTTGTTAGTTTTTTTGCTATTAACCTACTCAGAAAAGGATTTTTACAATATATTTATTTGCATTGTTTTATATATAAGAGTATTTTGTACCCTTAAACGGAATAAGCAAAGATATTGTGTAAAATAATAAATTGTTTGTTTACGCTAGGGCATGACAACGCGGTGACGTCCTAAATATCGATGAATGTCAACAAAAGAGTATAAATACTCTTTAGGAAGAGATTTCAACATTGGTTGTTTAACCAACTTGCGTTTCGTAAAATACATTTCTACTTAAGACTGAGATGCGCTTATACGTAATCTTTTTATGAAAAAAAAAACACCTTTTATGAATACTTGATAAGTAATAATAAGTACTAATTAAGTTTAATCATTAACGCATTCAGTGCTACCAACGCATATACTTACGTATTTTCGTTACTTGCTTCTAGTGCTTTAGACGCGTCTGTGAGTTCATTTATTTAGCGAGCTGTGTCCAGTGCCTATGTGCGTTACATACGAGTTCTATTAATTTTGCAATATTCTATATATATCTAATAAATTATTCCCTGGATCACTCACATTTGGTCAATTATAATCGAATTAAAAATGAAGAGGATTTTAAATCGAAGGTATTTTTATGTGTGCTACCTCGTAACTTCTTACTGCGTGATCCTATTCATTTATTTTTATTTGAAAACCATAATACTGACGAGAAGATAATCCGCAGTAACTAAAATAGTTGAAATATGATTATAAAAACATTCGTTCCGCTGGGAAAGCTTGGGAAGCTAGACTTGCACATTACGCTGAACATTCTAATCACAGGAGAGCGATGCACCTATAGGATGTATAATTTCAATAATCTGCGGCTGTCCATAACCACAAGGAGAGTCGTATGCTTGATTGCTGTCTCAAGTCATATAAAAAATTGTACTTTCCTATCTGTTTGGCGGGATAGCAATGCCACTGATATCATTTTAACAGCTACCTTACGCTCTAACCGGAACATGATAATGTATAACATTGCTATTTCGGCCGACAAAGACAAAGATGGTGACCCTAAAAGACAGGCTTTGCGTACAAATCTACCATCTATTAGTCACTATGGTAGTGTACAGTACATAAAGCCAATATTTCAAGAATACAATGTCTTAATAGTCATACAATAATAATATGTTAACAATTTACTTATAGTTCGTTAATTTATCGATATCGATAACGTACGTGACCTTTTTAACAACCCTTTTTTTAACTCATACATAAACAATTTACTCACATCACGCATATCTTTTTTGGTTTCGCTTTTTAACTGACTTTGTTTATCTAGTACATCCTAAATCTATGGTTGGAATCGAAATGTATAACTTAACAACATCTCTTATTCTTTTTTTAACAAATGGTAAACATTATTATGTAGATACGCTGAAAGAGATAACGACGTTTTTTTCTATGCTTATTTTAGCGACGATTTAAAGTGACGTCATGACAGTTCTCATACTTGCCAACTCTGTGAGTAATATTGTTCTGCGCTTGCCAAGAACGTCATATTTAGTGTTCAATTTTATAGTTATTTACTATTACAATTGCCGATATTTTATTTTTCCCAGAAAATAATATTTGGACAAGATATTAACGGATAGCATTGATATGCTTGGTAAAACTTCGAAATATTCATATTTTATATGAAGAAACACTTGTACTGGTTTACGTATCACTTACTATTATAACTTATTGTTTTAAGCAATACGTAAAACAGTACAAGTCTTTCTTCATTTAAAAATATGGATACCATTGCCAGTAAAATTAATCTTCTATTTTTGTAGATATTTCATGTCTATATACTTAGAGGTCAATGCCTAAGACAGTGAGCATTATAGCCTTTTTATAAACCTCCGCAAGGAGTGCAATTGTTCTTTATTTAGTACTCTGTGCTGAAAGCCTAAAAACATACGTGTCAACAATCAAACGTCAGTTGCTCTGTTGTCAATTTCTGTTTTCTTTTTGTAAATTAATTTTATTGTATTTGTGTTTTGTATTCGTGTAAATAGAAAATAGACGGCTTTTTACCATCAGTAACGTAGTGCCACGTATGTGAAATCAATACGTTTAACACAAAAAAAATTTAGAAGTTTTACGTGTACAATAAGAATAAAAATGTGTGGTTCTGATAAAAAACTTGGTGAAATAAGGGCTCTAATATTAGTCGGTGGTTATGGAACTCGATTGAGACCTTTAACTTTAAGTAGACCGAAGCCTCTCGTGGAATTCGCTAATAAACCAATTCTTATGCACCAAATAGAAGCTCTGGTAGAAGCAGGAGTCACTCAAGTAAGTATTACTTTTGCCGGAAAACATTGAACCTTGCTTATACCTATTTTCTCGTCAAAAACTGATTGACTCGAAAATCTCCGGTACGGAGCTATTATGCAGATAAACATTTTAAAGTTACTCTATATTAAAAAGTCACTTAAAAAATCTTTAGAGTTTAAACTACAGAAGGGTACCTATATCCTACAAATCGCATAATACAATGATCTCATAAACAATGTTCGTATAAAATTATTGATTTGTATGTTTTTTTATTTCCTACCCCTAATCATGTTGTTTGGAGGGTGATTATGTGGCTTCATCTCATAGATGTTATAATGGTAACATGCTGCCATTATTGACTCTCACCATCGGAAAAACTACCTGAACATCATGAGACAAAACTGCAAGTGATGAGTTATATGAAGCAGTTATCTTGTTTAGTATCTTTTTTTCTGTTTATCTTTTATACTGTTACACTTAAGTAGGTATAAAATATAAAATAAATAATTAGGTATGTACTTTAACATAGTAATTATGTTACAATTAAATAAAATACAAAAAGATTATATTAAAGTAAACATTACTAGGATAATAATTACTCTTTCTCTTTTTTTTCTTTAAAAAAAAAAACAAATTAAAAAAATAAATAAATAAAGAGAAAAAAAAGGAAATAATATCCTAGTAATGTTTAGTTTAATATAATCTTAATCTTATTGTATTTTAATTCATTGTAACATTTACTATGTTACAGTACATTATTTCAATGCTGCTCTCTATAATTTACCCACCTTTAGAGACAAACCCTGAACTCATTTAGTATATGGAACCTAACATTGGACCATGAGAAACAGCTGAGTTACTAGGAATTAGAAATGTAAACAAAATAAAGGTGAAAAAATAGAAGAATAAAAGATCCTGTCTGAGGCGAAATTTTTTCTTCCTTTAAAATTTATAGATTAAAAGTTTTTTGGTATATTTTATTTTCTACTAATATGAACTCCAGACGTTAATTTTAATTCTTAAATTGCAGGTTATTTTGGCTGTTTCTTATAGAGCTGAAGATATGGAAAAAGAACTGACTGAGCAAGTATCAAAACTAGGTGTTTCTTTAACATTTTCTCATGAGACTGAACCACTTGGCACAGCAGGCCCTCTTGCCTTAGCCAGAGAACTACTAAGTGCCAGCCCAGAACCGTTCTTCGTGTTAAACTCTGATGTCATATGTGACTTTCCTTTTAAGGATCTTGCCAAATTTCATAGAAGTCATGGAAAAGTGAGTCTAAATATTTGAATCTTATTTTATAAAATTATATTTGGAGCGAATCCTTGGGATGCAAATGTATGTGAGGGATGAGGTGGCTTTTACTTAACATAAAGTAGCTGGTAGCCGTTAAGGTCATTTAAAAAAAGATATTATTGTCATATGGAAAAAAACTTAATATTTTTTAACATTTTTGTGAATTATTGTGATAAAAGTAATAATTTCAAACTCATGACTAATAAACTGTATTGATTTAACTTTATGATGTATTTATTAGCTGCACTTGTATTACACAAATCATTTTCATTTAGTGATTTAAATAAATAGATATCTTACTTGATAACATAATGTTTAAAATATATGGAATATCTGTTATCAAGCAGCGAATCATACCTTGATTACTTCCTTTTGATTAGATACTATCTATGTTCAATCTGGCTGTTGCTTCATTACATCTTAAAAATTTGTTATATCATCTTTTATGACTCAAGATTTACAAAGTTCAAATACAAGATATCAAGCATAGTCAGGAAATTTTAAATGTCAATACATAAAAATGGAAGTACATTTCAAAGTAAATTTAAAAAAGGACCATTTAGGAGTAAAGAAACCAAATCATTTAAGAATAAATTGAGTAAATTTGCATTCTACTGTTGCAGACTATGTTAGAGTTTAAAATTAAATCACTTTGCAAGACAATATGTTTAACCTGCCCAAACTCAAACATTTTTCACTGGAAACATAATTGAAGGGTTGAGTTTGAGAAAGGTTTAACTAACAAATACATGTTTTGGCACAAATAAATTTTAAACATTGTAAGCGTTATTTACAATTCTACTAGTGAAAATCACCCCAAAAACTATAAATTAATAGCCATTGTACATACAAGTATAAAATAAAGAATATATTACTATATAAAAATCAATTTTTTTCACTTAAACCAACTTTCACTACTAATATTAATGCATTTAAAGCAAAGTAATATTAAATAATATTAATGCATTAATAATATTAAGTAATATTAATGCATTTAAAAGTACAATAATGGATTATCTACATAACTATCCTTATTATTTCAATAAATTAACATACTGGTTATCTTTGTTGTTGCTACTATTGGACTTTAAATACTTTATTATATTAGTATTTTAGTAATGTCAAGTAACAAGAAGAAATCAGTTTTGTATTTGGCAAGTTGATGCAACAATGATTTAAATTATTTTACACCGATTTAAGAAGAAGTTGTTGAAGTTTTATATGGCACTTGTTAATAGTTGAAAGAGTTTTTGGTGATATAATCTATTTTTATGATTATTTTTAACTATGATATTTTATGTAGGTTTAATTAACTTTCAACCTTTTTTGTACTAGTGATGTAGATATCTGTGTCAGTTAAACCATTTTTAGACTGAATATCTCGAGATATGTGTTTTTTGTTATTTTGAAAAGGCTTTAGATAGATTATTTCTTTCTGAATCCAACAATACCAATAACTATTTTTTAAAAAAAATAAAAACAGTTAAACCATTCTCCAACTCAACCCTTCAGTTATGAACCAATATCCCGGTTGAAAATATTGTAATGTTATTAAGTTATATTTATTACCGCTAGAGACTGCAATAATCTGTTTTTAGCAAAAGAGTCTTGTGTGTATGGGCTATTTTGTATTGTTTTATTACTTTTACATTCTTCAAAATTCCTAATGTTTTAGGCCCCCCTTACATTAAATCTTTAACTTGGCTAATAGAATGACTTTGCATTATACTTTTTGTGTTAAAATATCAGACATTTTATTTTTTGAATTGTGATATGGTCTGGTGACCTAGGCCTATTCAAATCCACATCACAATTTCTTTCAGTAGATAAGAATTAGAAAAGGAAGGTGTGTAATCTAAAACAATTTGTTTTCTGTTGTAGGAAGGTACTATAGTAGTGACAAAAGTAGAGGAACCTTCAAAATATGGTGTTGTAGTTTATAAGGAAAATGGAGAAATAGAGAGTTTTGTAGAAAAACCACAGGAATTTATATCAAATAAGATAAATGCTGGTAAGTTGGTCTTGTAATATATATGTTGACTATGCTATGCAAGAATAACCTAACTACAAAACATTATAATGTATATGACTTGATGAAATAGAAGAAATATGAAAAAAGTCTCTTAATATAACTGATTTTTTTTGCCTTTGGTTTAAGTGAAGGACATGTTTATCTTTTTGATGATATTGTCAGATATCAAACTTTTGTGCTAGCTGTGGGCTGGGTTGTTTTTGCAAAACATCGTGTAAAAATAATGATAACATAGTCTGTATCACAATGTTATAAAGTCTATAATACCAGGCTGAACTTTTGCGAATTGGAAGGCAAGCATTTAGATAAATTTCCTGATATTACTAAAACTTCATCAAATGTAGAAAGGTTTATTGCTTAACTGAAGCTGGAAATTAAGCTTTCGTGTATGTAAGATCTTATAATTAACCTACTTTCTAAAAATAACTGTCTAATTACTGATACAATAATGGTTACAATACTGATAAAATAGTGGTTGGCACACATTGTGGCATGAATAGATTTAGGTGGGGCATCAAACCAAGCAAGTGGTGGACTAATGGCATGTAAAATTAAAGCATTTTTAATTTTAATAGTAGTTTTGTGAACACAGTTTATATGATGGTTATGAGGTATGTTAAATTTCAGCTCATTATTAGTGCAAAGATCTCGGTTGCACATTATTCAGTGGTTTGTCATAAACAAAAGTTTTGCCACATTCATAAATTATGCAGCGTCAATAAGTCATAAACGTTATTGTGTAGGTCCTAAATTTCATCCAAAAAGCTTAAATATAAAGTAGTATTATAGTAAAATGTATCCATAGTAAAATTACACAAATTGATCTAGCCCCAAAGTAAGTAAATTATATATGCTTGTGTCATGGGTGTTAGCCAGAGTACTAATACAAAAAAACTTTTGTACACGTAGATACAGGAATAAATAGAATTAAATGTCAGACCAGGAAGTACGGACATCTATGTTATTCACACAAATGCCTGTACCCAGTGGGAATCAAACCAGAGCCTCGCTGACGGTTGCTGACGGCTGAGCCTTGTTTTCTTTTTAATTATGTGAATAAACGGCGAACAAGCATCGTATGTCTTGATAGTTGGGACAACCGTTGTCCATAGACACCAAAGATTTTGTAAATGCGTCGCTGTCCTGTGGCCGGAATGTTAGGCTTGTTGTGAAGTATTGGCTACCCAACCCTCCTGACTGGAACATAAGTCATTATGGCAGCAGTGTCCTACCGTGGACATGTTAGTGCATAACACTCTATTACGAGTGAAATGTTCACTGGATGTAGATGTTACTTAAAAACCTAGGCCAACTATGTGGCAGAAGAGTGCCAAAATCTTTTATGCCAATACATTCGAACTTGAATTTTTTTGTACGATAACACACCATAGACGTACACGGCTTTTCTGATGGTAAGAGACTATCGCGGCCTATAAGCGCCATGAATGTTTCAGGTGCGTCGCTGTGACGATGCCAGTTTTCAACTTGAAAAGAAAAGAAAAGAAAAAATATTTATTTGCGGAATATGAATGTTACAAAGATGTTACAAAATTCAACCAACATATTCTACCAACTTGTGGTGTGCAAATATTTTAATAGGTTTTAATCAAATTAGTAATTTTAATTATTTATTTAGTATTTACACACTGTTTTTTGTATTGATTACATGATTATTTATTAATACATTTTTTTAGAACGTAAATTAATTTGTCCCTATATACCGTAAACTACCATACCATACTATAATGAAATAAAACTAGCACTGAGCAGCTATAAAATACGTGACATTTGCTGATAATAAATATCACGCAAAGGTGCTTAATTACGTTTTTTTTTATTACAACAATCGTAAATTGTGAATTTAAAATGAACAAGAGTGAATAATATTGGAAAGTTTAATTTTATTATAGACGATCGCTACTGTTATCAGCAGTAAAGTTATTGCTATGATGTTCACGTCCGTATCCACAAAAATGTAGGTACTTCTATTTTTTAACAAACGAGTACTGAGTATGTACCTCGCATATTTCCGATACTGACAGAGTGAGATGTAGCGTTAGCGCGATGCCTTTCTCATTGTCAAATTGTAAGGGTGCGTTCTGATTGATTGAAATTAAGCTTATGTTGATTATGTGGATCAATCAATATTGTACTATACTCTGTTTTTTAACAATCTAATAAAAAAGTAGTACTGCATTGTTACATTTTTTATTTGTTTGCTAAAAAATAAAGTATAGTACAATTGTCTTTTAATAAGTAATTAAGCTGACATTTTTAATATAAAATTTTATATAATCGGTCGTACTTAAATATAAGTTCCAAAAACACAATTTATAAAATAAAAGCAGTATAAACGGCCATCCAGGTACTGATAGTGTTAAGGACGCACGCCGACCTGTAAAAATGCGGAAGATAAGAATTAGGAAACATACAGATAAAAGCAAGGAGTGTCGTTCCGGGCTAGTCTCGCACGAGTCACCCCTATAAGGTACGACATCAAAATGTCAAGACCGAACCGTTTTTTATACGAAATATGATTGGTTCGAATTCTCACAATGTGATTGGACGAATCCTATGCTCGCACGTGATTGGTCGGTGTTTCCGCCGCGAAACATAAAAGAACGGCCAATCTGGACGACCAGCATTCCGGGTCTGATCTCTGCTACGAGAACAAAGAAGAAAGAAGAACTCTGGAATAACCTCTGCAAGAATACTGGAAGAACCTCTGCAAGAACTCTAGAAGAACCTCTGCAAGAATACTGGAAGAACCTCTGCAAGAACTCTAGAAGAACCTCTGCAAGAATACTGGAAGAACCTCTGTAAGAACTCTGGAAGAACCTCTGCAAGAATACTGGAAGAATCTCTGCGATACGGGAGAATCAGAACCTATTTAGTGTTTACAGTCCACTATTATTGTAACTCAGATGAGACAGTTTTTATTGATTAAAGTGTGTATTATTTTCATTTACGATTTAATCGACGGTTTCATTAATCTCTCGTAGGGACGTAGGGACAGTTCCCAAGTAGCTTTAACATCCCCTACCCCGGCCAGGCCCTCGCAGCTGTGACCAACTGCCTGTTTGTCACGGCCACGTTGGCTCATCACCGGCGAAGAAGTCTCACGTCCGCTTCCTACGCTGGTCCCTCGAACCGGGGATCGGTAACCACCTTTAGCGGTCCTTGTAAGGATCCACTATATCTCTGGTCCTTCGAGGCAGGATCATTTAGATCTTTGGTCCTTGTAAGTCCTTGGTCCTTGTCCACTACAGATAGATTAAATGTCAATTGGTGTCTATGTGTGGCCGAGCACTTAATTTATGTTAGAAAATTGAAGAACACATATTTTTGTTGCTTGCTTAAGGCCAAGTCCAACATTGGGCCACAGAGGCGGTTATTAACTATTTTATTACTGCTATTAATATTTTATTATCGCCTCTGTGCTTGACTTGACTGCTTGAGGTCCGGGGTTCGAATCCCGGGTAAATACAACTGGGTTTTCCCAATTATCTAATAAAAAAACGTTGCTCGGGATTGGATATGTGCCCGGTTGGCGATAGGCTTGCCACCTATCACATTGTGGGACTTAGTGTCTTCGGCTAGTCGTGGGTGACCTGGTTGTGGCTCTGCCTCCCGCTTCGGGGTTATGGGCTTGAAGAAGGCTTTCTTTCTTTCTTTTTATTACTGCTATAATGTTATGGTAGACAGGTTTCATGATAATACATATGGTATTTATCACACTATCATATTGTTGATTTACTTCAGGTAGTTTTGACTTGTAGGGGCCTTGGTTGCACGTCTGCCTACCTCTTCGTTAATATGGGCGTGAAGATAGACTTCCAAGATCTCAAGTAAATTAAATATAAAAATAATTGATTTGACTACCTCTTTGCCCAATGGTTAGCGTACACACCTAATATCACCTATCAATCGCAAGGCTAGGGTTCGATTCCCGATCGGGTCAACCATTTGTATGACGAACATCTACTATCAACAGATATCTTTATTTCTGGTTCTTTGAGTTTCTTAAATTTAGTCTGGTATCTATTTAAGTTTTTCATTGTAATAGCAGAAACTTTTTTAATGATATTGGAAGGCAAACAAGCTGACGGATTTCCTGATGGTAAGAAATTCACGCTTCCTAGAGACACCAAAGAGCAAAGGTGGTAATGGCGCGTTGCCAACCTGAGGCCGGGATGTTAGGCCTCGGGCGACAGTAAGCTTACCGGATACCTTACCCTCCAACCGGAACACGTCAACGACAAACACTGACGTTATAGCAGCAAGAATAGACAAGGTACCAATCCGGACGAGTCGCTACGGAACTCTACTACCTAGTCAGATATCACGGTGTTAACGGTGCCAACCTGAGGCTGGGGTGTTAAACCATTTCTAGAAGTAAGTTTATTTGCTAAACCGGAACACGACAATGGCGAGCATCACACAGTGATGACAAGATTAGGCTGTGTTAGTTATCTAATTAAGTAAGTATCTTCACTCCCATATCCCCGAAAAGGTAGGCAAAGGCACAACCAAGGCATCCACGACCAGTCAAAAACATTAAGTCCCACAATGTGATAGGTGGCAAGCATATCGTCAACCGTGCACACATCCAATCCAGGGCAACCCAAATTTATTAGACAATTAAAATAACGCACGTTTTATATATTTTGTTGTCCGACCCGGAAATTTAAATCAGGACCTCAAGTAGTCAAGTCCGTCGCCGGACCGCTAGACCACAGATGCGATAATTATGACAATTGTATTGCAGGCATGTATATCCTAAATCCTTCTGTGTTGAAAAGGATAGAACTTCGTCCGACATCGATAGAAAAAGAGGTGTTTCCGTTTATGGCTCAAGAGGGTCAATTGTATGCGATGGAACTTCAAGGCTTCTGGATGGATGTAGGTCAACCGAAAGATTTTTTAACAGGTAACATTGGTTTTGAATTGAAATTAAGTCTTGCTCGCTTTAAATTAAGTCTTGTTTAACGTCATCTGTCCATTCATTCTGTGCATTCGTAACAGTGAGATCCGAAAAAGAGTGGGATTGAAAACAAGTGTTGGTGTTGAAATTGCATGCTCCGCTGGTTCGGTCATGTGGAAAGAATGACAGATGAAAGATTGCCAAAGCAGATATTCATTGCGAATGTGGATGGATGTTGGTACCCAGGGAGACCAAGGTTGACATTTCGCGATCAGATTGATTGGATATTATCCGAGGGTGATGTTAAGAGTCTCCGAAACCGGCGTGTTTTTATGAAAAGGGTAATGAATGTGAAGGAAGCCAGACAGGTTTGTCAGGATCGTGAGGTTTGGCACTCGTTAGTCTCCGCCTACTGACTGACTTGGCGTGAAGATATGTATGTATGTACATCTGTCCATAAAGAAAAGCCGGGAAAGTTCTGTATATATTCGTTTAAAACATCCCAGAAAAAATATTTCTATTCGTTGTTTGATTGCTTGCATATTTGCATCGACCACACATCCCAATAGACGCCGCATATAAGGCAACACGGTTCTGTCAACACATAAGTGTAATTGTTCTAATGTAGCTTATTAGTTAAAAAATATGAACAGTATCGACCAGGTATGTGACCTGTAAGCATTGTAGAGTTATTTTTTAAAAAATAAAAAAATTGATATAAAATGACTGTTTGTTCAATTCAATGGTACGGTAAAGATGGCCGCACTTCAAATTACTGAAAAGATGGTATGTACAACTTTCCGTAGGTTAATTAAAAATAATAACATTTATAATTACATTTTAAATTATTTGATGTTTATCGGAGTTCATCATATTCTGGTCAGTCATTGTTAGATGCGTGTTTATATCCCTTTCTTACACATGTGATTTTCATGCTATCACTTTCGTTTGCATACAGCTAGTGATACATATTAAGAACGTTATACACTAGCTAATGTCCGTGGCGTTGCCCGCGTGGTGAATGGTCCCACATGAATATTTTTCAGAATAAAAACTATCCCATGTGCTAATCCATATAACCCTCCATGTGTGTGCCAAACTATGAAAATCGGTTTAAGCATGTTTGCGTGAAGGAGTAACGAACAAACATACAAACTTTCGCTTTTATAATATTAGTAGGATTATTTCTTTTTGAAGTTAAAATTACTTTATCGACGTAAGAGGGAAATTTACCGACACAGATGTCTATTATGTTCATTGTCCTCTAGTAACGCTACACATAAAACCACTGTATGTTATCGCTAAAATTCATACCGTGTTCATCGACCGGCCTATACCGACTGACCGGCAAACGCTGGCCGGTATTCCTCACCTCTTACGTGTGTACATAATGTAATATACACACACATACAGAAACATTTTATATTCATTGTTATCTCTATCCTAGGTTATTTTTCAGATGACTCTTCTAGTATTAACATCTTTTGTATTATATGCTTTTTAAAATATTATGTTTTTACAATAAAATATCTATATGTTTTTGTTAAAAAAATGCTTATCTTTGTTGTGGTTTTAATTTGTAGGAATGTGTTTATATCTAACAAGTTTAAGACAGAAAAATTCAGATAAACTGCACGAAGGGGACGGTGTAGTTGACAATGTCATCATAGACTCAACTGCTAAAATTGGTAAAGGCTGCAGAATAGGTCCTAATGTGACCATTGGTCCAGGAGTGGTTGTTGAAGATGGTAAGTCAAAGTCAATATTTTTTCTATATCCCTACATACTTTAAACACACACCTTCTTCACACGTATTTAGTGTTCAATGTAAAAAAAAGTTATTAAATCCAGATCCTATACCTATTCCTATAAACCGCTTCGTTGGTCGAGTGGCTAACGTATATGCCTAACTACATCGACCAAAAGCGAGGCTCGGGTTCGATTCATTTAGATGTCTGCATTTCCGGGTCTGGGTGTTTATTAAATTTATTCTGGTATCTATTTAAGTATTTCTATGTATTACAATCGTTGACTAACACTCATAACACAAGCATATAATTTGCTTACTTTGGGGTTAGATTCAATTCGTGTGACTTGTCAAGGGGTATTTATGTATTTATAAACGATTCGTTTTGCTTGCGGACGGTAGTTCTTTGTACGAATTGTTGCCTTTTAAAGCTTTGCATGTTAACTAAACTTCAGTCCCTGGTCGTATGTAGTTTAAATTATACATTTTATAGAATTCTAAGTAATGCCGTGTTACTTTAAGGCTATCTACGAATGGTTATACTTCAGGATTATGGTTTGTAGATTATAGGAACCGGACATTAATATAGTCAGATCATATTTAAGAGTCTGCATAATTCGCTCGGATTTATTGCCAATATTACCTATTTTAATCGATGTTTTAACCTGAGTTTTCAATATTGTTTTGATAAACAAAACCGTTTCCGTGTTGGTCCGGGCTCCTTTGAAGAATAGACCATCTGCCTTCCTGCCAGGCAGCTCGAAAAAGCGAGCAAAGGCTTACCGTCACTAACACCGTGACATCTGACTAGGAGGTAGAGTTTCGCAGCGACTCACCTGGATTGGTACCACCGCCTTACCTATTTCTGCCGCCATAACGTCATGACGTGTTCCGGTTCGGAGGGTAAGGTAGCCGGTAAACTTACTTTTGCTCAAGGCCTAACATCCCGGCCTCAGGTTGGCAACGCACCATTACCACCTTTGCTGTCTCTAGGCGGCGGGAATTTCTTACCATCAGGAAATCAGTCTGCTTGTTTGCCTTTCAATATCATAAAAAAAAAAAAAGTAGCTTAGGTTGGCCTTAAAGGCACTGCTACGTCCTGAAACCGAGGCACCTAGGTTGCGACTATTTTTCTTAGAGAATCCGACCGCCAAAATCACCACAGTAGGCATAAGTTAAAAATCGGTAAATGTTTGATACCAGGTTTCAACCTATCACCATTTTAAAAAAAATGTAAAGGCTTACTTTGTTATTGATTACAATAGTAAAGATAAAATAAATCGTCCATCTTTTTTTGAAATGGCAAATATCGACGGGTCCTACGTAAACTGGTACAAATGCAGTTGCACAACTTTACAGGAGAGCGATTTGTATGTTTTAATGCGTGTAACTTTAACATTATACAACGTACATAGTTGAAATTTTGAAATGGTATACTTGAATCCTTTAGAAAAAAAACTGCGTTAATAATTTTAATTATTTATTTGGTTGTTTAAGTACGAATGATGCCATAAAAACGTTAGTGTCATTTTGCTGCTTGTACCAGTTTACGTAGGACCCGTCGATATGTTGCTAACCGCGGGGTTTTTACAACCGGACTATACCCATCCCCCCATCATGAAGTCTTCATAGTTCATACATGATTCAACTTCTGTTTAGGCTGGAGGTCGAGACTAAAGCGTATTTTCTCAGGGGCGTGTATAAAACGCAGCACGATCCTACGCGGCGCGTGCGTGCGGCAACACGCGTGGCTGGACGGCTGCATCGTGGGCTGGCGCTCCGTGGTCGGCCGCTGGGTGCGCATGGAGAACTGCACCGTGCTGGGGGAGGACGTCATCGTCAAGGACGAGCTCTACGTCAACGGAGGACAAGTATTGCCCCACAAGTCCATTGCTGCTTCCGTGCCCGAACCGCAGATCATCATGTAACTAAAAACTGGCGATTCGAATAAGTATCGTCTAGAAACAGGTCTTAATGTGAAATAGCAGGATTTTTATTTTTAAAATAGAAAAATAGTAAATATGCCATTTAAGTCAGACGTGGGCATAGAATGCTTTGAATGTAATAGTTTAAAAGTAAGCTAAGAATAATAACTAATTCACTGGGTCTACGTTAATAATCTTATTCAAAATCTTGGTTGGTGGTAGCGGACCAACTGAAATTATTTTAGACTTAACATTTTGCAATTTTGGCAATGTAAAATACTTTCAGCAATATTATAACTATGTTGTATCGTTTACTGTTTCTTTTTTTACGACCACTTTTTTACAGCTATCTGTTTGACCTTTGAACTGTCCTAATAATTAATAAAGACTATGGTAAATATTAAAAAAAAATTTCCTACATGTTGAGCCAGACTATTTGTCGCGTATGATCGATGTAATATTGATCGCGACTATTAATAACACTGCGTTTATGTGGTGTGGCCCCAGCATTATGTTTTTCTATGTCAACTTCGCAAAGATTTTATATAACAATTTAATACGGATAAATAAAAATACACTGCCTAATGTTAACGTAGTTGTATAATATTGTAAACATATTATGACTTGAAATTATTGTCTGTAAATAAGTAATAAATAGGTAGTTAAATCATTATTAGGGCAAAGCGTGTAGGTTAGGTAAGTGGCGCTTAAATAGTAATATATATTACAGCCTGTTCAAATTATAGTCAAATTAGATAAGGATCACAGGTACAGACCAATACAAAGTTATTACTGTAGGCTATGACAGTGTCGCCAGTACTTCTAGCTCAAAGTTCTTTGATCCGAAAGCTAAAGGTATCTCGAAACAAATGAATTCAGGAAGTGTTAAACAAACGATTGACGTTTCACTGAAATTGCCAATAAAGGACTTTGACAATTACGCCTTATACCTAATTACTATAAGAAACGAGTCGTTGTGCTTACGAAAGATAGTTTTTTTAGAAATAGTAAAAAAAGTTAACTACATTAGTTCGTTAATAATTGTTAACTTGAAACTTATGTGTAACTATGAGCAACGCTTTGTTAGTTTAAGGCAAGCTACCAACGGTTATACTAACGGATTACGGTTCGTTTATTATAGGAACCGGGCTTTAGTAAATAACTGTCAACTCTGCGACTGCCTACCCGCTATTAAGTTTGCATTGGACTGTACAATTATAATACTACTTAATTCTAGAAATTAACTGTAACATTAATGTTTCGTATTTTCATATTTTTTTAAATTTTATACAAGTTCTTACAAAAAATAATATAAAATAGGTTTCCTGCACAAGGAAATATCAATATCACAAGGAATGTACCTCTCACATATGTTGATTCTCGCATTCGTAATGCATGTATAAAAAATAAAAAAAAATACCTTGATTCAAGTTATATTAAAAATGTAATGACTTGTATGCATGAACGAGTAATAAAAAAAGATGTACCTAATGTTTGACGATTTTCCTGGTTTTTTAATACATTGAAAATCTGCATTAGATAACATTAACTCTGTGCTTATTTAATACAGATTATACGTATATGAGTATAACAAGAACCTATGTTTGCAATGATATGCTGACCGCTGTACGAGTAAGAGTATGACGAACTAAAGCTCTATCTGATATCCACTCAAACTTAGTCGTCCTTATGTAACATAAACGTCATAAAAGCATTGAATTGTGTTCTCGATGAATTTTATAAATTTACCATCAATGGTCTTAACGCTACGTGTCCTGTAAACCCTACAAGCTACAGTAAGTTCTGCTTGTTACCTCTTAGCAGGGCGGCTAACTATAGGGTTAATAAATAAGTTGTGTGTGTGTGTGGAAGTTGGTAGTCTCTAAAAACAGGTGAAATATTCGAGTTCAGTTAAACAGTCTAGCCAGTTATAAAAAAAACTTTATTTTGTATATAAGCAAACCCTATACGTCTTATTAATAAACAAGGAGTAGGATACTCCAAGGTTCCATCAGCCTCTATTGCAATGTTATACAGACTATAATATGACTATTTATTTTTACTCCTACGTTAGTCTATGTTTATTAATAAGGCGGTATACGTATATTTTTAAAGTGGCACAAAATAAATAACAATATATATTTTGCCTACTTGCATATTATTTTTATAAATTTGTATATTGTCTGATAAATTATATGTAATAAATGTTAGGAATGTATTTTCTATTGTAACCAATGTACTTAAGTACTGAGGAATGTAGGCCGATAATTAGTTTTCAACTCCATCTCAATTATAATGGTCGATTTTGATATTTTCGATTTGCCATTACTGATCAGTAGGTTTGGTTTTTAAGGGTTGCGTGTTATTAACAAAAGCTTACGAGATGTGTCTGATTCGACAATGTTTCTTACATGCTTTCGTAAATGAAGTTGCTGATAAGGGTTATGCTTGATTACTTCGCTTACTAACTTGTCATATTACATATGATTGTTTTGAAGAACTATATCAAAGGAAACCCTATTAATCGCTGACTGAGATCAGTTACAACTTGGTTTTCTTCTGATCATTTCATGTTTTATATTTTAACATTTTTAATTATTTATACGGGATACTCACGATCTCTTTTTATTTTAGTTGCATAAAAAGAGATCGTGAGTATCCCGTATAAATAATTAAAAATGTTATTAATTCGCGACGATTTAAGTTTAAAATCCTTTTTTATATTTTATTTAGTAAGATCATTTTGTCGATGACGTCATAGATATATCGATAATATAGGTATTGACAAAGTTGGATCGATTTCTAGATGTATTAAGCTCTAAAGAATATGTACTTGTAACAGTGGATTAGTTTCTTATTACACGCCTCTCTCCTTTACTAATAGAAAAAATATAAAAGAATTATTGGTCAAGCCGTTCTTGAGTTTTAGGGAAAAAAGATTATTATCGAACTTTATCGAGTTCACCAGTGATTGTCTTTTATACCCAACTTTTTAGTGACATAAAAATATTTAAAAAATGTTAAAAAAAAATAGTTTATTAGTTTTAATAATAAAAATTACTTTTAATTTTTATGTAAACTAGACATTATTTTGTTTTCATTATATTATTTTTTTATATTATATCTAAATAATAACTATGTAGTTACTATGAGACATAAATAATACATTTGAGTTAGAAAATTTTATCAATACTATAGGTTAACATTTTTAATTTTTTATACGTGACATTCATACAGGGGGCCGAAATATCGACAAATAAAATACTAATCGTGATCGTGAGTGTCCCGTATAAATAATTAAAAATGTTAACGATATGCCACGATTTAAGTTTAATTTCATATAGTACTATAGGTGTTATACACAAACAGTTCGTAAAAAGAAAAAAAATATCACGGTATGATTTGATACTTGTAATTGCAAATATAAAGTTCAAATTTAGTTATAAAATATTGCCTATAATGCTGTATTGCCTATATTAAGTCGCGTATTTATAACTTGACCTGTAGGGTTACTTTTGTATCTCGATATCATGCGAATCGGAAACAGGAATCGCATATGTCATTTTAGGTAGCTTTGAACACTGCTAGCGGATTATTAACATTCAGTTACAAATAATTTCAACGAACACCATAAAATAATTTATTGTTGGGCATTAACTGAATGTTGATAATTTGCCAGTATTGGAATACCTACCTAAAAATACATATTCGATTCCAATTTCCAATATTGCACGATTCGAGTTTCAAGAGTAACCCTATTGTATGGCATTCTCGATTAGTAAACCAAAATAGAATTTATCGACTAGCACAAATAAAATAAAAGAGAAATTTACATTTCAACTTGGCAATAATTATATTTTGAAGTCTGCATCCCGTATAAGTACCACTACATTCCTAAATTGATACTAATGTGGTAAATGATTCAAACTGAAGATAGTAGGCGTTATGACAAACTCGTTTCAGTTGTCTCACCTTTCATGCATTATGACGTCACAAACTAAAATTCTAAAACAGCGGCTAATGGTTAAATAATTTTATGATGACGTCATAACGACAACGAGATAAGGCTATACTGCTATAGCAACGAAAATATTATCTTTTTAATATTAAATTTTAATAAGTGGATATGTATTAGTTCTTCAGCTATAATTGGTTCAATTTTCACGTTTGTCGATTTTATTTAAATACATTCCGAAATAAGCTAGAATAATAGTGGCTTTTATGTTTTGTTGTATGCCATGTTAAACCAAAACTTATTTTTAATTTAGAATTTAAATCTACTTTAGAGTTAGTTACTTCTGACACAGACATTCTGTTGTCTGTGCTACAGATTGTATTTTTATTGTTTATTAATTTTAATAATTATTTTAGCACAAATGGTGCAATATTTTTTTATGTGTATTATAAGATTAATTATGAAAATTGGTTTTATTTTTTAGTTTTAAGTGCTCTATGGCCCAAAAACCAAAAACAGAAAATTGGGTAATTCCTTCAAATTCTCCTGAGCTTTCAATTGTAAGGCTTAAAGTGAATAAGTAAAATTGTGGCTTAAAGCCATTTTGGTTATTTAAAGTACATAAATGCTATAAAATCGCAAATGAGCTGTTTGTTTTCTTTACAGATTAATAAATTATAATGGTTAGCGAAGACATTCAGTCAAAAATATTTGGGAGATTGTGAGCCTTTTGCTTGTGTAAATTAATAGACAGCCTTCAATCTTGAACACAACATTAGCAAGAACTGACATAATGGTACTGGACTATATTACAAAAAAAAATAATCCCTGTTTGTATATGCCACAAGAAAATAAATAAAAAAATATACTGAAGAAATATAGATGCAGAAGGTAGTATATTTTGCGAACCCTTCAGTACCTACTTACTGTTTCAATTGTGCTTACAGTGAGTTTTGCTCAAAACCGTTTTGTATAAAAAATACATTATAATAATTAGATAGGGTTGTATGTAAGGAACTTTGTGGTACTTTGTCGGATTGTGGGATAAACGAATCCCTGCTACGTGCTGTGCGGTTTAGATTGCACAGCCTTAATAGCCAAGCAGTGCTATAAGTTGTCAGCACGCTTGTTTATATCTCGTATTTACACAAATGCCTCCAAAGGTTATGATCAAGGAATATGGGAATGCGTATGGTTAACCAAGTGGTGAACTGCCCGCTTTATGCAGATGTTACTCTGATGCTGTGCTTTTGAGCTCTACTCCATCTGTGCTGCAATCACTAATTACAGTTATGGAAGGAGACTTTTAAGAACGAGGATTACAGTATAGTTGTTCCCCGTGTTGGTCCGGGCTCCTTTGCATAATAGACCATCTGGCTTCCTGCCAGGCAGCTCCTAAAAGCCGAGCACAGGCTTACCGCCACTAACTCCATTTCATCTGACTAGGTGGTAGAGTTTCGCAGCGACTCGTCTGGATTGGTACCACCGCCTTACCAATTCCTGCCGCCATAACGTCATGACGTGTTCCGGTTTGGAGGGTAAGGTAGCCGGTAAACTTACTTTTGCTCAAGGCCTAACGTCCCGGTCTCAGGTTGGCAACGCACCATTAACACCTTTGGTGTCTAGGCGGCGTGAATTTCTTACCAAAATCCGTCTGCTTTTTTGCCTTCCAAAGTACTTACCCAATGGTATTTGAAAAGACCTATCCAGCGTGGATGTAAGAATTTTGGTTGATGATATAGTGCGGGACCAAGTGAAAGTAGCAGGTATGGAAGGTGCAAACGGGTTCACTGGCGGTGTTCCAGTTAGGAAAATGTTCCTTTGAACAGCGAAATACATGTAGAGTTTGAATGGGTTATCTAATACAATATGAATAAAATGAAGTTCATTTTTGCTAATTGTATGCAAAGATTTGTGGTGGAGCTAAGATGTATTTCGCTTTCAAAGGATCATTTTGTTAACTGGAACACCGCCAGTGAACTCGTTTGTACATCGTAGTTATTTCAAAAGCGAGTTTTTGAGTTAGTTGGCTTGATTTGCTTAGCATAATTCTGAGCATATCCAAACGTTGTAAGGAAGCGAGAGTTGGTTATGTCAGAAAAATCATGAGACTGGATAAATGTGGCTGAAATGAGAGCGCTACGGAAAAGCTGTGGTGCAACGCTCAATGACCGCATTCGTAACAGTAAAATTCGAGAAAGAGTGGGATTGAAAGAATTTTAGTCAATTTAGGTGGCATTTTGTTAAGTTTAAGTGCACGAGTGAAATAGTTATACAAAACTGAGTGTATTGTGTACTTCCTGGTTGCCGCCAAATCTCACTAAATGATCTTGAGTAAGGAGGCCACTGATTTACTGAAGATCATATGATATTCTATAACGACATGACTCTACGAATAGAAAGTGAAAAGTGTTAAGAAAAGAAAAATTGAGGATTTCAGTGTTTTATCGCGACAGAAGAGGCAGAGGCCTGAACAATAAAAAAGATTGAAGACAAAACCAGTAAAAGAAATGAAATATTAAGATGTGAGTTTTTTACATAATGTAGAACTAGTGTAAGAGATAGAGAGAAAACAAAAGGTTAAAAAAATATTTCATACATTATCGTGAAAGTTTTGGTGCCATCGTGATAGTAGGTGGTTTAATTTTATAATTTGTGTGTAATGTTGTTCAAGTATATGACATATGTAATGTAATAAAAGAAATTAACAGAGAAAAACAACATGAAAACTTTTCAAGGACTAAAATAACCTTTGAACTTTGTGAAAAAATGGCTATTAAAAAAGCGGAAAAACGAGATAACAAGAAACTGAAGAAGTGAATGAGAACAAATAGCAAGAAAAAGAATTTATTAATAATGAAGATATGACAGCACGGCATGTGTAAATTATGAGTAAAATTAGTTAATTTAGGTGGGAATTAGTTTAATTTTGTTTAGTGGAAGTGCCGAAATGAAATAATCATAAAGAAATTAGTGTATCGTGAATTTCCTCGCTGCCGCCAAATTTCATAGACGAGCTTGAGTAACGAAGCCACCGCTTTACTCAAGAGCTTGACATGACTGTGTAAATAGTGACTAATGGCTGAATTAAAGACTTAATTAATATCGAAGACATGTGGCCTAAAAGTCGCCATAGCCGGTCCCAGAAAGGGGCAATTTTACTACTAACTAACTAAAGTAAAAAAAAAGCTTATAACTAAAAATGTGTCTACCTACCACAGAACAATATTACTCACAGAGAAGAATTGTATCTACATATACAATAAATGCAACCATAGCCTTACACAGCTACGAGACAGTGGCGCCCCGTAGGTATATCAAGCAAAAACTACTAGGAACGGGTTTTTTTATATTTAATATTTAATTACTTTTTAATTTGTTGATGAAAAAAAAACAAATTGCCACTAAAATTTAAAAAACACAAAATCGTTTATTCAACTTACAAAAAACACTTATAAACGCAAAGGGTACAATAACATTACAATAATTAGAAATTTTAGGGGCAACTCAATTTCATATCAAATAAGGCAATTATATCATGCGTAGAAAATAATAAGCAAAACAGAAATTGTTTTTTTAACATTTTAATTCTAAATTTTTTACATTTCATCAATAGTTGTTTTTGATGCAAATGTAAGAAAACAGTAAGAATAGGTTAAGAAAACTGTTATAAATCACATTCATGTCTTCATTTGGCATTTTTTTATAATCGTTTACGGACATTTTAAACAAAATTCACCAATTTCACCATTTTTTAAAATCACTAGCAAGTTAACCTAAAAAGTTTCCAAACGTAACTTTAATACGTCGAATGTCCTTTTTTAAAAATATAAACACTTGAGACCAGTAAAAACACCGTAATCTTTAAATTGGAATGATGCGGTGGAATCACAACTCACTTAACACAAAATATCGTCACGAATCAATTAATGTATTTATAATAATGGCGGCTTCGGATTTCTAACAAACTCGCAGGCCAGTGTGACCGGTTATTTCACATAAATAATAAGAAAAATCAGCAATTCCCTAATTAATTGATAAATGAGCTATTTATTAAAATATAACGTATGTATTATAAATAGCAATATTTCAATAACACTTGTATGTATATTATTTTTTTGATAGTGCAGCCTATATCAGCACACCCACATGCAAACATTTTGTATGTGTTAAGTGCGAAAATACGTCTATACAAGAAACAGGAGCCTGCTACCTACTGTCTTGAATTTACAACTGTCAAGTGTCAAATCAATTGCGCCAAATTTTTGAAAAAAGAAACATTTGATAACCCTACTTTATTTTCTGTAATAAAAATATTTTAAATTAATAAAAATGTCTAAACGAAATAGTGTCGGCAGCTCAAATACGCTGTTTAATTATTTTACCAAAACACCGCCCAGTGCTAAGAAAACAAAAGCAGTTAATGGAAATGTTGAAGATGTCAACAAACTAAATAATTCTATGAAAAAAATTAAAGAAAGTAAGTGCATTCACCTGATTATTGCATTTGTTGATATCAACATTTTTTGCTTATTTAAACAATTCCAAATACATTCACGTCTTTATAAATACCCTGTCATTAGTCTCTAAATCTGTTCTCACTAGGATCACTTTTAACCAAGCAAATCATTAATAAAGGACTTAAGAAATTTAATTTTTAATAACATATTTAATGAACATTGATGGTTCATCAATTCTAAGATTTAAGCTATGAAACTTCTCTTTTATTTACTTCAAACCTAAACTACTTTTTAGTATTTTTTTTATTTCACTTAAACTCATAGGTAAAAAGAGAGAAAGGCAATCAACATCACCTCCAAATGAAAAAAATTACTGCAGTGATGATGAAGTTCCAGTCACCACAAAGAAGAGGAAGAGAATCAGGCTCAATCCAATTGACTCGGATGATTCTGATGTTGAAAATAAAGGTAATGATTTCTGTAAAAATGCCTTTTTTATTATTTTGATACCATCTGCAATTAGCAGGCTTAGGCTATAGGTAGACTTTTCTAAGGAAATGGTAAACAAGATGGTAATGGTAAACTAAACTAAAATTTAAAACAAGAAATAAGCTAATACTTAAACTCAATTTAAAGCCTAAAAAACCACATACATATCTAATAAGTTGTTTGTTAGTGGAAAGAAAAGGCCTAAGGTTTTTATTGCGTGGACTTTCCAACACTTACTTTAGCTTACTAAGGTTAGCTAGTAAGCTTTTATGAAAAAAATTCTAACTATAGAACTGGTTTAATTTAAAAAAATCCTTTTGTCATAAGGACAGCCTTAACACGGACTAATACAGATTAGTCATAAATAAGATTGGCTATGGCTTTATTAAATTGGGTTGGATTCAAAAAACTAAAGGACAACCAAACAGAGCTGTGAAAAACAACTGGCATTATTATTCATTTAACCAAACAGAGCTGTGAAAAACAACTGGCATTATTATTAATTTTTTTAAATGAAACTTCTACTGATTTATATATTATATATAATTTATTATTATTTAAGTAAACTTCTGGTTTCCAATACCGAAAACCATGTGTGTGAAAAGTTTTTTCATTTAAAAGTATAAATATATTGGATGTGTTACCAAATTTCTACAATGCAAAATGTAAAATATGTCATTGTTATATTTGTGGTGGTCTTTTTTTTTAAAAAACTTAAGATAGATTTCAAGTTTTTGTACTATTAATTATTGTTTATTTTCACATTTTGTTTAGTCTAATAGAGAAGTTTTTTGTATCATTAATTGTTTATTTGATTGTTCTTACACTTTGCTAAATAAGGAATAACATAAGTTGATTAGTTTAAACTCATAAAAATATGTTTAAAAAAATGTTAATATGTTACTACCGATATTCGATAATTTTTTGGAACATTCCAGCAGACAATAAGTTAGAGGCCTCTGAAGAAAAAATATCATTTGAAAAGAGATTGCAAGATAGTTTTAGGTATGAACCTGGAGATTCACCTAAACAAAAAACGAAGACGGCTTCAGTTGATTCTAGGTGAGAGTAACATAAAGAATTACTTGTAACATTATTAAACATGTATGTTTTACAAAACGTTTTTTCTGTAGGCAGGGACAATGCTAAGTTTGTGTTGTGTTTCTTATTAATTCTTATATAATAAGCATAGCATCCCTGCCACAGAACGGCGATACTCCTGTAACATCTATGGTGTCAATAAGCCACAGTTGTCTTATGGTGATGATGATGGCAAGCATCTGGAAAGACATCTGCTTGTTCGCTGACCTCTTACAATATTATGTATCTGCCCATTATCACCTCTAGTGTCTAGCGGCCTGGTGCCGGACTTGACTTCTTGAGATCCCGGGTTCGATCCTCGTGTCGGGCAACTAATAAATAGAAAATGAATATTTTCAATTTTCTAATAAAAATAATGTTGCCCGGGTTTGGTTATGTGCTCGTTTGGCGATAGGCTTGCTACCTATTATATTTTGGGACTTAGTGTCCAGCTAGTGGTGGGTGGCTTGGTTGTGCCTCTGCCTACGCTTTCGAGAATTGGAGATGAAGATACTCTCCCATATGAAAGTACTGCCATTTAGACTAATTTTGCTCTTTTTGAAGCTGATTAATAATCATAAATTATTTTAGACCTCAAATTAAGTCTGAACCTGAAGAGGCTCCTGTAATAGCTGATGATGGAAATTGGACGCATTGCAAGCTTAGTTGGCTTAAGCCAGAGAAAATAAGGGATGCCCAGAAGAGGAGACCAGATCACCCGGACTATGATCCATCCACTCTATATGTTCCACCTGAATTTTATAAAAATCAAACACCAGTAAGTTTTAAAAATCATATTTATGACTACTAGAGGTGATCCAGCAGTTGAGTGAGCATAGCATAGATTTAGGGTGAGGCCCCGCTAGCGCGTTGCGATGCTTTTTGTCGTGGCTGCACTGTTTTCTATTAATTTTTTATGACATGCCCTATTAGACCATTGTGTATTCACGCGCGAAGTGCCAAGCTGTAATGATTGCAGCAGAAGGGAGGGTGATGCGTTGCATTGTCGGAGCTCCGCAGCTAGATGGGAAGCTAGACTAGTGTAACGAAATTTTTTATCTTATTATTAATATAGATATCAGATATCCTTATGTCTTAGGTTTAAGAAAGTTAATGAAGAAGCTACAAAAACATATTTGTATCTATTCACAACAAAGGTTGAACAGAGACGCATCTGCTACGGCGAGCATACCCTCGCAAATGTGATGTACAGGCTGTTATAAATAAGTAAAATTACATGACATTCATTATAAAACCTTTGATTAACTATTTAGACTGATGGAAGAGTGCTGCATAGCAACTTGCCCGGTAGCGATTCACTGCCTAGTATTACCGCCGCCATAATGACTGTCGTGTTCTGGTCTGGAGGGTAGGGTAGCTGGTAGATTCTCACAATAGCACTAACACCTCGGCCACAGGATAGTGCGCATCTTTAACATCTATGGTGTCTAAAGGCCGCTGTTGTCTCTTAACATCAGGAGAACTTTGTGCTTGTTCCCTGACCTCTCACATGAAATAAAATTTAAACTCATTATTCTGAAAATTTGACTTTAAACATTGCCATTTCGAATGTTCTGGAACCTGCATCTAACAAATTTGTTATTTTATTAATATTTTAGGCTCATCGTCAATGGTGGGAAATGAAATCTGCTCATTTTGACTGTGTGCTTTTCTTCAAAGTGGGCAAGTTCTATGAACTCTACCATATGGACGCAGCGGTGGGCGTAAATGAACTAGGATTCTCTTATATGAAGGTTTGTAATGTTAGATTATATTTCAATTCAATTCAATTCATCTTTATTTGCAGATAAGGTTACAATTGTGTTTACCAATATAAATATTAGGTGCTCTTATCTAAGCCCATTAGGCTTGCAAATTCACATTCACATTAAAATACAAATTACATAGTTTCATTAATTATAACATAGTAACAATGTCGACAATAAATTCTTCATAGTATTTAACATTAGTCAAGTTAGGTACAATTAGGTATATTCAATGTAAATGATATTAGATAGTCACTAGGTTCAAATCAGTTTGATTATTTTTTAATTACTTACTCCTATCCTCCAAAAAGTCTTTTAAGGAGTAGTATGCTTTACTTATTAGGTAAGATTTTAAAGATTTTTTAAAGCTATATGTATTTTCATGTTTAATATCGTTTGGCAACTTGTTATATACTGTTGGTCCCATGCAAAAGATACTGTTGCGATACAAATTTGTTCTGGATTTCAGAGCTCGTAGTTTGTCGTTTTTCCGTCTCGAACTAAGTGTTTCATATTTTTTAATGCTATTTTTTACCATTAGTGCAACTTCATAAATGTATATTGATGGCATAGTGTGAATATTTAATTTAATGAAATAGGGCTTGCACGATTCGGTTGATCGCAGTTTGCAGATAGATCTGACACATTTCTTTTGGGACTTAAATACACGACTAATTCCGGGAGCATTACCCCAAAACAGGACGCCATATCTCAGAGTACTGCCCACATACGCGTGATATGCTGTTAAAGTCGCAGATATATCGACTACTTTATTTAACATGTATAAAGCAAATGAGAATTGATTAATTTTTTTAATAACGTATTCAGTGTGTGCTTTCCATGATAGATTTTGATCAAGATGTATGCCCAAAAA
>NJDC01002820.1:362637-386129 GCA_002245475.1 Calephelis virginiensis | reverse complement strand
CGACGAATGCTCTAACCAATTGAGCTACTGAGGATTCAAGTCCCGTGGCGAATTTTATATTGAGTGAAATCAGTTAATTTGGGTGGGAATTAGATTAATTTTGTTCAGTGAAAGTGCACAAATGACATACTCATGAAGAAATTAGTGTATCGTGTATTCCCTCGTTGCCGTCAAATCTCACTACATGAGCTTGAGTAACGAAGCCACCACTTTACTCAAGACCCTGACATGACTTTGTACATGTGACTGATGACTGTACAAGAATTAACTAATACGGAAGACATGGTAGCATGGCCTAACGGTCTTAACCGCCTCAGATAGGGGCAAATAAACTGATAAAAAAAATAAAAACGTTCATAGCCAATTGCTTCGTGATTGGTTGATATTGAAAATAAATAAATCGGAAAAGTTGAGAAGTTTTGGCGCCATCGTGAATGAAGATGGTGGTATTTTTTCACAATTATTGAATTTAGTGTAAAATATGAGTAAAATTGGTTAATTTAGGTGGGAATTAGTTGGATTTTGTTCAGTGAAAGTGCACTAATCAAATAATCATGAAGAAATTAGTGTATCGTGAATTTCCTCGCTGCCGCCAAATCTCGTAAACGAGCTTGTGTAACGAAACCACCGCTTTACTCAAGACCCAGACAAGACTGTGTAAAAAGTGACTAATAACTGAAATAAAGAACTGATACGGAAGACATAAATTTAAAATATATAACAAGAAAAAAATTTATTAATACGGAAGACGTGGCTGTATGGACACAGATCCTTTGCCTTTCCCCGACTGGGATAAAATTAAAAAACAACAACAACGGAAAAGTTGATGCAACTTTTTTCGTTGGACATTTGAATACTCAAAGTTTTGTAGAGACTAAAGAGTAAATTACCTAGTGTCAAATAAAAACGTATTTTGCTGAGAAGTAACCGCAATGCAGTCCCTGACGGCTATAAAGTGAATATTGTAATAACCATTTTAAATATCAGGTCACCAGCTGTGACATTTTGGCTTTCTTTATTTGTAATGTTTATAGGGTGCTAGCTTTTGCAGTGGCTCTTTGTATAAAGTTTCGTTTGTTCTGTTTCGCACCGAACTCTGTGGACATAAACCGAACAACTGAACCAAACATACAAAAATATGACATACATAAATTAAACATACATATAGCCATGCTAAGTACTCTGTCTACGTATAATATTGACGGCCAAATGTCACCATAAAATCCGAGCAATCGACAATCAACCTAAATTTGCCCGGGTCATCAACTTTCATATTCTAATGTATTAGTCGGCCACTAATTAGTCGAATTTTTTATAACAAATTTTAATTATTAGTTATTTAATATAAATTGTGAAAATATAATGTTTAAATAGTATTAAGATTCTACTGTTAATTATCTTTTTCACGTATTAATGTTATGACTTTGATGTTGATTTTGTAGCACTCTGAAAAAAAAGGTTATTTCTTGAAAAAGCTAACAGAGTACTATGGTCTTCTCTGAGCGGGGCTCTTCAGTAATGTCTTCCTTATTTAACCGCATTCAAAAGTAGAACATTGTAAATCCATGATGACTAGAAACTTTCTGATTGCGTTGATCCTGTTCCGTTTTATTGAGATATTCAATCTCAATAATTGATTTGAGAATCGCCTCTGTGGTCTAGCAGTCCAGGTGTTGGACTTGACTGCATGAGGTCCCGGGTTCGAATCCCGGGTCAGGCAACAAAAAGAAAATTGGATTTTTCCAATTTTCTAATAAAAAAATGTTGGTCGGGGTTGGAAATGTGCCCGGTTGGCGATAGGCTTGCCACCTATCAAATTGTGGGACTTAGTGTCTTCGGCTAGTCGTGGGTGCATTGGTTGTACCTCTGCCTACCTCTTTGGGGATATGGGCGTGAAGATACTTACTTACTTACTTACTTATCAATCTCAATAAAACGTACTCAAAATGCCCAAGGTAATGGAAGACTTAAGGTACATTGCTAAGTTTTACTTTCAGATATAGCACCAGTGTCTATAGTTTGCGGTTCAAAGTCTAAACTTCTTGATGAGTTGCGGTCCTTTTGATTACTTATAATTCATATGTATAATAACAATTTAAATCACGAAACCAGAAAATTAATATTTGTTGTACTACCAAAACAATGTCATCAAAATCGGACTACTCTATTTAATATAGCGTTAATTTCAAAACCCGCTTTGGTTTTTCACTGGGTACAAAAACATGTATCAAAGAGAACTTAACACAATCTAAATTTCTGCGATCCTTAGGCTACTTCAACTACTAACAACCACTTTTAAATAAGCAATACCAAATGTCTTATTTAAGTATGAGTGTCCGTTTTTAGTAATATTTTAATCATATCCATACTATTGTCTTGATATTATAAATGCGAATGTCTGTCGCTCTGTTATGCTGTCATGACTAATTAGTTTAGAAACGTTCACCAATTTCATTGGTTTAAGATCTTCTATACATATAAAAATCAATTGCTGTTCGTTAGTCTCGCTAAAACTCGAGAACGGCCGAACCGCTTTGGCTAACTTTGGATTTGTATTACTAATAATATAATTTGTATTACTAATATTTGGATTTGTGTATAAGTCCAGGGAAGGTTTAAAAGATAAGAAACAGGGGAAACTAGGAAAAACAACATTTTCTTTTTCCCATACAAACTGGACGGGTGGAACGAAGTTCGATGGGATAGCTAGTCTATAATAAAAACGTTTTCCAGTTCATTAAAATTTGTGAAGATGTCTTTGTATGTACGTGATTTCCAATTTTAACAATGTATGTGTATTGGAAGTGGCATTATGCAAATATTTGTAACAATTTTATCCATACCAATATTATAAATGCGAAAGTCTGTCTGTCTGTTATAATTCCACAGCTACAACATTTGAATTAAAACACAATCTTCATTTTTTTGAAAACCAACTCCTAAAGTACTATAAGGGGCTATAAAAGTTTGTAAGAAAATCTCTACGCTGATGAAGTCGCGGGTAAATCTATACATATAAAAGAAAGTGGTGTTATTTACACTATTTATAACTTAAAAGTGGCTGAACTGATTAGGCTGAAAATTTGTAGGGAGGTAGCTTAGAACCGGGAAAATTGAATAGGATACTTTTTATCTTTTTCAATTGTGAGGAAACTGGGAAAAATAACATTTTAAGTTTTCCCCTAAAAAATGAACGGGCGGAACGAAGTTCGCGGGAACAGCTAGTTGTTTATAGTTGCCAATGAAATTTCACATTCAAATTGCCTTTTGTACAATGTCAGAATGCTCAAAGCAGTCGAGATTGTAGGAATATGTTTTACTGTAATGTGAGCGAGGTGAATAAACCTTCGTGGGCTCTCAATCAGGACGTGAAGCGAAGCGTTCGTAGATTTCCCGTAGAGTATTGCGGTGGAGTACTCTATGAAATATTCCGGCAAAAGTTCTACGTAAAATATAAACTTGCGAAGTTTTTGAACAATATTTCTAGTTTTGTCAATGTTTCTCTTGTTTTCTAAGACGCTGGCGACGACAAACATGCGAAAATAAGGTTTATTCTCTTTTCAAAATTGATATTTTCTTTTTGAGTCTATTATCGACTATTGACGTCAGACGCTAATACGAAACATTAAAAAACGAATTTCAAATTACTTGTCTGTGTGTGTGTGTGTGTGTGTGTGTGTGTGTGTGCGTGTGTGTGTTGTGACATAATGGAGATACAAACATCGCTTGGTATATAAATCTGAATTACATTATGTAATTTATAAATGTCCCTGGACAAGCTACACAGACGGAATCAAACTACAAAGTAAGCAAATTATATGCCTGTATTGTGGGTGTTAGTCAACAATAATAATACATAGAATTATTTAAATACATACCAAAATAAATTTAATAAACACCTAAACCCGGAAATGCAGAAATCTCAATGTTCATCACCAAATGCCTTCCCCCGTCGGGAATCGAACTCAAGCCTCGCAGTTGGTCGATGTAGTTAGGCGTGTACGCTAGTCACTCGACCAACGAGGACATCAACCATGAACGACGTTTTCACTATAAAAAAATGTTGAAAAAATTCATTTGTTGCCGCCATCTTAAGTTATGGATATAATTCAGAAAATGTGCCCAAGTTATATAAACATCAAGACTTATTCTAATAATATTCAAGGTCTATTACATATCTTCAGCTAGTAAGAAGTAATTCTATTAGACTACACACAAGGTCATAACATAAGGCTTAGTGGTATAAACTATTGCGTGTGTGGTGTGTATGTAATCTTATTTGTAGATAATCTTTTCAGTATTGATGTAATTCAATATTATATTATATTCTATATAAGGCCCTTTGTTTCATTGATTATATTATTCTTATTTTGTATATAAACAAGGTATCTTCACGATCATACCCTTGAATAGTACGCAGAATCACAACAGTTTCATTAGTTTTAATAAATAATCGATAACCATTACAACTAATAACGCGATTACACACAGTTTAAGAAATAGAAGAATTTGGTATTGTTAATTTAATAAAAAAAACAAATTTTACATACCTATTTTTGTAACTTATATTTTAACAAATATCTTACCCACATTTTACATGATTTCATAATTTATATATATTACATAACAGTTTGTTTTATTTATTAGGGTTAAGAGGAGAATATAAAATGTATAAAAAGATCATTATAAGAACATCGTGAGTAATAAAAAAATCACAAAATGATGCAACTTTAATGTTATTAAAAGATCGATTGCTTTTTAATAAATTTGATGTTACTGAAATGAATAAGGTTAGGTTTTATATTTATTTATTTTTATTTATGATATTGGCATAGGTCAAGTGGATAATAAGCAGGCAGTGCATCTCACGTGCAATGAAAGTTGTTGCACACTGCACACCACTCTTCTAGTTTCCATCATTTGTCTTGCTGGCCTATATTAAACTCTTCGAAGCTGCCTGGCAGGAAGAGTGGTCTTTTCTACACAAAGAAATCGGTCCAACATGGAAAAATTACACATCCATTTTGTTATAGTTTTATTTAATATTTATCCAGGGTTTTACATAAACATTGAATCCGCCATTTTGTTATGGCAGCCATTTTGAATTGCTGAAAATACTAACTAAACATTGTTTTGACTTATGAGATAAGAACTAGATGTTAGTTTTTAAATCTCACTCATTTGAGATTGACTAGTTTACAATCCCGTTCTTATTTCGTTCCTCTTAAAAACTAATAAGCTAAGGCAAGTTAAAGCTAAAAATACAAAAAGAAACAATAAGACTAGGTTAAGCTTTAAATTACAATACTTAAGTTTCAACACAAGATGAGTTGAAATTGTGTCAATTGTGTTTCAGTTTCATACAATGGGAAGTGGTAAATTATGGTACCTATCTCAATAAAAGCGTTTCTCGAGAGCCGCAAAATAAAATGTTGCCATATTATAATGTAGCCTTTCGTACAATTATACGACTTGAATTTTTTTTATAATACTGAAGGCAAGGACTACCACACGTTCTAAATCAGAACAAGATAGTAGTGGAAACTGACTGAGCTGACGGGTGGGTATAGTATCTTGTTAGATACTTGTAATAAAGTGAAAAATGTTAAACTCGTGTCAGGATTTATATCTGAAAAATCGTACAACGAAAGAGAAGTAAAATCACTGTATGTTGTCACGTCATTTCATACTGTGATTTTCGTTTCACCGGCTTGCTGACTTGCTGTGAGCTAGCTTGAAGGTAGTTTATTTTACACATCACTTGTAATTATTGTTGTGTAAGAAGCCTACCAGTTTCGCCTTTTACACCATGCCAAGCGCCGACAGTGAAAATATATCAAATATATAGCTGTATAGATCTAACTTATAACTGAGATTAGGTTTATGCATATATTGTCTTTGTTTATACATGCAGTCTTAATCGTTTAGTTATTCTAATCTCGGCGATGGTGTAGTCACATTAATTCCTTGATTAGAAAATAATATCTTAAATATGTTTTTCAAAGATAGATACTGCTAAAGTAGTAAAAATGTGTCCTCCTTTAACTTTTAAATTAAGTTATTAAAATATTTAAAAAAATCGTGCTGTAGATGGTAATGAAAACTTCTAAAGAAAATTGTGCTGAACGAATTCATATAGTCAGCAGTTTTTGAAACCCACATAGTGTATTATAACTACCAATGTCATTTAGAGAAATACAAAAAATAAAGCAATGATGAAAAATTATAGTGGTGTTTCTACACACGTATGTGAATGAGTATTAGTTGATTTTTGCAACAGGTAATGTCCTTAATATATGTTTTCTACTATAGAATCCTTCATGAGCTAGTTCGACTGCTCCTTTTATTTAATGTCCTTCCAAAGTAAGTGTTAAAATTTTCAGACCGTGTTCAGTACATGTAACAAAATTTATTAACTTGTTTAAAATGGGTTTAAAATGTTTTTTGACTTATAAATAAATAAATTCTGCTCTTTTAAAATCATAGAAGAACCGGATCGCCCTGCTCAACACGTCTTAAATAGTAGGTTTGTTTTTTCAAAATGTTTCCTAGTTTTTTTTTTAATTTTATCTCAAATGGACGAGTTTATTCTGTATGCAGCAAGTTATAAGGGTAAAAACCAAAAGTAACTTTAACCACCTTATTTTTCATGTGGATATATTTTATTAAATGGATACTGGATACTGTCTGAAAACTTTAACACCAATTTTGGAAGGACCCTGTATAGAAGAGGTAAAGTTTCCACCTAATGTTTAGAACAGGTAATAAAATATCTGCTAATTTCTTATCTTTTCCAGACTTTTAGCAGTTTATAAGAAAAAAATAAAATCTGGCGAGTCTAACTTGCAGGTATTCAAACTAATGACGGTCATTCATCTTAAGTGGTAAGAAAGCGACTAAGGTAAATGCAGAGATTTGAAACAACTGAATTTTTATTTCGCTTTAAATATACTGTAGCCCGAGATTATGAATAGCCAGACCGTAGTAGTTTCATTGAAGTTGAAAATTTTCAGCCTGTGCTAGTTATAGTACTTATATAAATGGTGCTGTTATGGAGGAATAATCAAGTTTGGGTCATCGTAGCTTTGGAAATTTGCGTGTATCAATGAAATACCATCTAACTTAAAATATAAGGAATCACATTTTGTACTGCCAGACACTTATTATCTTGGATGCATTTGGCTAAACATTTTTGAAATTCTTTAAATTCACGCGCACTTTTGCTAAATGATTAATAATAATGAAAAACCCTTAAATTTATTAGTAAGTCATAAAATAAAATTACACTATTTCATAACAAAAAAACATTAATTATGATATGTTTAAATAATTTGTAATGAATTAAACTATCCCAAACTAAATTTATTCTATGTCCAAAAAAACTCCTTTACATATGATTCATAGTCTATGAATTAGATACATAATTATGATATTTTTTTTTATTCAACAAAATTTATAAGAAAATAACACTAAAATAATTAGATTTATTGTTGTGTCGTATTATGTATTCTTTATAATATTTATCCAATTTATGTATCCATGAAGGAGACCTTTGCTGTCTTATAAATTAGACGATTCGATATTTGTATATTATTATTAATTAATAATTTATTTATGTGAAAAGTTGTTTTAGCTTTTTTTCCTCAAACCAGATAGCGGTAAAATGGTTTTTATAATTGAAAAAAGGTTTTGTGGGTAAATAATGATGTTATGTAGAACCATATAATATGCGATTCTGCTTCCAGCTATAATTTTTAGTATTTAATTTGGTATCACCTCAGCCCAAGCAAAATACTTACTATGAGATGAGATATATTTATGTTATTTGTCCAGGAACGTATTTTTTCTACTTTATTATATTATACCAACCAGTAGAGTGATATTTTTGGAAGACTTCATAAGATTTTTTACAATATTTAAGGTTAAAAATCTTTATCTCCAAACACTTAAAGTATCAGGTGTACAACATGAATACCTAATGTTAACGGCGGACATACCCAGAGATAAGGGGAAGTAAATCATCGAACGGAATGTTTTATGAACTTCCCTGTGGGAAGGAACAGGTTGTTCCATATTGAACAAGTTTAGAATTCGGGAATAAAATGGTTCTTACATTTTGAGACGTGTTTTCTAAGTAGGGGTGTGCTTAGAGGATATGTCTCAAAGTAGCAAGCTGTTGGATTGTTTTCTCTTTCTTCATATAGAACTTAAAGTAACTGCTTTGTGTCTGTAGGTTTAATATTTACTCGACTGTACAACGCTATGACAGGTGATTTGTTTATGAATTTATATATTTTTGCAAGTACATAGTGTGTATGTACGTTTGTAAATGTGTGTAAATAAAGTGTCCGTATACTCTATATGTTGTTAGGTCGCCAAGTAGGCTCGTGTTGGTGTTGACTATATGTGGGTTTAATACCCGGGTCGAGTACATCAAAATGTGTTTTATCGAAATATTTCTAATGAAAGTTTGCGAAGGGTTTGCTATCTATGACTTTGTGGGGATTAAATGCCTTCGGCCATTCGTGGGTGCCCTGGTTCCTGTGCCTGCCTCTTCAGGGATATATGCTTTTCTTTTTGGTCCTCTAGAAACCAAGACAATTTAATTTTTTTAGATAAAACAACCGTCTAGGATTCAAAAAATTTTAAGCTGGACTTTGACTTCAGTTTGACGCTGTCGGTTTTTTTTTCGTTTGTAATAACGCGCTATGCCTAGCCATGGGTATCCACGTTTCCTTTGCCTATTTTTTCGGGGGTGGAGGCTTCAAGGTTTATTTTTTTTTCATGAGAACCTAACTAAATAAAAAAACCGAAATGAGTGTTTCAAAACGCGCATAAAGCAACTGGTGAATGTTTGTTATTAACTAATTCATACTATTTTTTTAACAATAATTGCCTGTTTACCTCTTGTATAAACATGTATATATCGGCGACAACTAGGTATACCGCTTTTAGTTTTTTTATGATATTGGAAGGCAAACAAGCAGACGAATTTCCTGATGGTAAGAAATTACCGCCGCCTAGAGACACCTAAGTTAATAATGGTGCGTCGCCAACCTGAGGCCGGGATGTTAGGCATCGAGCAAAAGTAAGTTTGCCGTCTCCCTTACCCTCCAAACCGGAACACGTCGTGACGTTATGGCGGCAGGAATAGGTAAAGCGGTGGTACCAATCCGGGTGAGTCGCTGCGAGACTCTACCACCTAGACGCGTGTTCTCAATAGTTATGCTTACCGTACATTTTTACTACATTTTTTAAATTTAATTTTAATTTAAATTTTTTAATTTTTTTTTAATTTAATTTTTTTTTAATTTTTTAAATCGCCTCTGTGGTCTCGCGGTCCGGGTGTTGGACTTGACTGCATGAGGTCCCGGGTTCGAATCCCGGGTCGGCCAACACAAAGAAAATTAGATTTTTCCAATTTTCTAATAAAAAAATGTTGGTCGGGATTGGAAATGTGCCCGGTTGGCGATAGGCTTGCCACATCACATTGTGGGACTTAGTGTCTTCGGCTAGTCGTGGGTGCCTTGGTTGTACCTCTGCCTACCTCTTCGGGGATATAGGCGTGAAGATACTTTTTTTTTTAAATATAAAGTATACATAGTTTGAAAAAAATAAATATCTGTTTTTACTTTATAAAGAAATAATTTAAGCGTTTGGAAATAACAATAAATTTTCTTGATATACGCTTTTGATCTTTATCTTTGCATTCAAGTTTGAATCAAAGTGCATAGCAATTAGAGTCTTTTTTTAAGTGTATTTGCGAAAAGAACAAAGTGCCACCTCTCAGCGAGAGATGATTTATGCAAGTAATTTACTTAAGTACATGAAGACATTAAGGTCTTCACGTGGTGGATAGATTATGGTCCCGGGGAGATCCTTGAGGAGATTGGTGACACGCATAATGAATTACTGGTTTTTGAGGACAATCTTCTGGGGTGTTAATATTGTTTAATTTGTGAGAAACATTCTAGAATGTGTAGAAGGATGTCAAAATGAAATAATGATTAAAGCCAATTCATTGTATTACGTTTTTCATAGCATTTACAGTCCTCACTATGAGAATTCATTCAACATGCCTTCGTTCAGACAAAGTGCTTAGAAATTCATGATTCATGATTACTTCATTTGTGCAGTTTTACTGAACAAAATTGTATAAAATGTCACCAAAATTGACTAAATTATCTCAATATAAATAAGAAATTCAATAATTACGAAAAAAACTTCGACCATGAAAGTCTGACTATCTATATGTTGCGCTTTCACGGATATACCATTAGACCGATTTTGATGAAAATTGATGTAAAAATATAGCTGAAGAACTAAGTTCAAACACAGGCTATTTCTTTAACTATCAACCCTTAAAGAGACTTTAAAGTTTGGAGAAGTCACATGTGAACTGATAGTAACATTATTAATGCGAAAGTTTGTATGTTTGATACGCTTCCACGGCTAAACCGCTAGATCACTCTTAGTAAAAATTCCGTTAGTTACCGAATAGAAATATAAGCTATTTCTAAAATCAACCTCAAGACAGCAATGCACCTATAACATCTATAACATACGTAACATCTGGTGTCTTTAGACCACAGTTGCCAGTTACTGTTGGAGAGCCAAAGGAGTAAGTAAAAATTACTGAGCGCCATCTGCCATGATCCTTGCATACCTGACTGGCTTCGTCCACATTCATTACCCTTTTCATACAAACACGCTAGTTTCGGAGATTCTTGACAGAGTTGACTCCATCCTCGGACTTGCTTGGTTGCTTCGGTTTTCAAGATAATTGATTGGAATGTCAACCTAGGTCTCTCGGGGTATCCTCATACACAATTACTAATGATTTATATTATCTTCATCTAAATTAGTTTGGCGGTTTAGATGTTAAGGTTGCAGATGCACATTTACTGACAGACAGACATAAGTATATGGACTGCCTTATACGTAGCTTAATTTAAATGACCGTTATTATTTTTTATGGCCAACTTTTTATGTTTTATTACGTTTCTCCATTTTCGAATAAACATAATGTTATGTATACACTTGCGTAATTTTATGTTTTCACTTTTATTTTTGTTAATTGTAAGTTGCTGTTATAAATGAGAGAAGATTATGTTTCTCACAAAGATTGTTTTTATTTTGTCACAATCCAGCGTTTCTTCGGATGATTTACCTACAAAATTAAAAAACTAAGTTGAAATCACAAATTAGTTTCAAGTGGCACTTGTAGTTTTCCACAACGCTATTTTGCTTTCTTTTTAACATGCGGAAATCCATCATGGATACCCGCCACTTTCAGGGGAAGTGGTGGGTTATGTGAGACTCCTACTCACTAAAACCACACGGTGTCCTCCCCTTCGCCAGGTACCGGGGCTGTGGGGATGCTTTCGCAAACTTCCACTGCCCCGGCGGCGCTGGATCTGACGATCTCCTTCTGGCGGCCCCACTCAACAGGGGCCGCATATCGTCCGAAGTGGTGCACGGAGACACAGCGTGCACAACTTCGCGGTTACACTAGCATCAGGCACCCCCGTACCTGCCGCAACCCCATCTCGACCGGGCGGGCTGGATGGAAAGCCTGCCCCCCTTGTCCGCTGGTCGAACTGCCGTCATCCCACGCGGGCCAAGTTGTCCTGTGCGCTCCTCGCGTCCCCTCTTGGGCAGAGAGGGGTACTGAGGAGCGCTCTCCCTGGTCCGTATTGGTTTCACCGGGGTCCCGGCTCGACTCCAGTTACTCAGCCCCCCGCCACGACAAGGCTCGGACCTTCGGGGGGGGGGGAATGCTATTTTTACTTGCATTATGGCTTTACAACTTAAGCTAAGGTAATTTACTATATGGTTATTCGTTATGTGGATTACTTGGTTGATGGAAGTGTACTGTGAAAAAAAGTGCAATTTTTATTTAAATGTATATAATGCCTATCCTTTTGTGGTCTAGCGGTCCGGCATTGGATTTGAATTTTTAAGGTCCCGGGTTCGATCCCCGGGTTAGGCATCAAAAATAAATAGGAAATGTGTATTTCCAATTTTCTAAAACAAACAAAGTAGCCCGGGATTGGATATGAGCCTGGTTGGCGATAGGCTTGCCATCTATTACATTGTGGGACATAGTGTCTTCGGCTAGTCGTGGGTGCCCTGGTTTTGCCTCTACCTACATCTTCGGGGATATTATAGGCCTAAATATACTTTTTTATACAATACAATCCCAGCAAGTACGGCAATGGGAACTGAATTCTACAACACAATTATTTTAGCTATGCCAGAATCAACTGAAAAATGTAAAAACTCATGCTTGTAAAAAAAAATGAGTAAGAACCTATTAATAAATAATACCTAGTAAACTATTAAAGTATTCGATTAACACTATGTAAAATTACGGCCGAGTTCAAGGCTGGGTGGTTATTTTCTTCACGCTTGTAAGTGAGCGACTAGCGACTTGCTAGTTAGTTCTAATGAAAGCTTGCAAACGGTAATTTTAGAACACACGTAATAGGGGTCAAAGGGAAATTGAAGGAGCTGCGACCTACATTCGAATGCTCAACTTCATTTAATTCAAGGCTTAATTATTTCACGGTTTTGATGATTTCGTAACAAACTAGCTGATCCGGCGAACTTCGTTTCTATATTTGATGTTATTTAAAAAATGAACATTGTTTCGCTTGACATTAACACGTATTAAGACTACTGTAAGATATCTCTTGTTAGAGAAAAGCTCGCCTTTTTTAGCGTATTTATTATTTATATTCTATCACTGTTAATCTCTATGATGTGTACAATAAAGTGTAAAATAAATATATAGAAAGTATAATCATTACCCTTGTATATTGAACCAACTTAAGTGACTCATACAATGAAAAAGACATAACACGGCTTGTATTGTTAAGTAAATATATACGTACATGTAAATATTTGAATAAATTAAGCAAATATTTGACTTGTATATGTTGTGAATTTTGTATATATACATACGATATACAATAATTTATACAATATTATGAGGAGTTTGTTTGTATATTTGAATCATATGGAGTAGGTAGCTTCTAAGCTCAAATACATTTCGTAAAATTTTCGTCTACTTTCTAATTATCATTTATAAAACAGAAAAACTAGTATCTTTACGCCCATATCTTCGAAGAGCTAGGCAGAGGCACAACCAGGGCACCCACGACTAGCTAGACACTAAGTCCCACAATGTAATAGGTGACAATCTTATCGCCAACCGGGCACATATCCAATCCCGAGCAACATTTTTTTTAATTGGAAAACCCAAATTTTCTTTTTGTTTCCCGACCCGGGATTCAAACCCGGGACCTCATGCAATCAAGTTTAACACCTGAGCCGCTAGACCACAGAGGCTAGACCAGAGAGTTGTATTTTTTTCATTGTTTCCAGAATGTGATGAAACTTTATTCTGATAGATTGGGGAAAATTTATAAAGGTATATATTTTTGTTAAACTAAGTAAGTATAAAGTTTTAAAAAGGAATCTGAATGATTTTATGCATAAGTGATGAAATATTTATACAACATAATTATACAGTATATTTTATACATATTTATACAGTTTTATATAAATATTTATACAGTATATTTGTTCAAGTAATTTGCAACTAGTTTTGATAAACATACTTCGCAAAAAAGTATTTACATTTATCTATATATTAATACGCGATGCCAAAACTTTGGACCCCTTTTTACGAAAATTGCGCGGACGCAGGAGCATAAAATTTGGCACCCTTATAGTTTATGTGTAGGAGAAGTGCAGAACGCTAATATTTTACAACAATAGTGCTTATAAAGTACGTTAAATCAATAAATAAAACATTACCCACACTACCATGCATTTAATACACACAAACAAATATATTGATGATAACGATAAAATATTACAGATGGCGCACTTACTATTCAGGAAACAAAGTAGTTGGTCTAGAGAAATGAAGATGGCGTTCTTATCAACAAGATATTAAAATTTGTTATGGACGAATTTCGACCAATGGGCGACCACTAGTTTCATAAATATCATAAACTTAATCATAGACACACAGTCACAGCAATGTTGTAATTGCACATACCAAACCGCGGTCGTAGTTTAGTGTCTTATAAGCAAATATAAATAAAGGGATTTCGTAACATATCACTTAGGGTCCTAATGATGTATTGGTGTAATATATGGCGATTAACTTGCAGTTTAGGGATGACCCTTGTTTTGCAAGTGCAAGCGAAAATTGCTCTCTCTCACGCGATCGTATTTCAGTCTGGATTAAGTGGTCGAAAAAATCATTGCCCAAAACTGATGTGTAATTTAAGTGTTTACTCTCAGAGATATTATGAACTGATCTGAAATATATTGTTACGCAGTTTTCAGAATTACTTTAATATAGAAATTCGAATAGCACAGAAAACATATAAAAAAAAGGTTGACAGTAGCGATGGAAGAATTTAAAATTATCATAGGTTTATTAGTTTAGTTATTGTCACTTCGGTGTCAAGTTGTCAAATCGGTCGGGTGTTATCCTAGGATGGTGTCAGAAGTCTCCAAAACCAGTGTGTTTGTATGAAAAGGGTAATAAATGTGGAAGAAGCCTAAAAAGTCTTCATAGATTGCGAACATTTGGCACTTGATACCCTCTGCCTACCTAGTAAGGGATTTGGCGGGAAAATATGCATGTTACCTATTCCTGCAATCACGTATGTACTTGCCGTTGACGTGTTATGGTTTTGGAGGATAAGATGCCCGGTAAACTTACTTTTGCTCGAGGCCTAATATCCTGGCCTCAGTCTCTCTCTCTCTCTCTCTCTCTCTCTCTCTCTCTCTCTCTCTCTCACTGTGTCTCTAGGCATCATTTAGTGAGATTTGCTGGCAATGAAGAAATATACGATACACTAATTTCTTCATGATTATTTCATTTGCGCACTTTAAGAGTACAATGTTGTAAAAAATGTCACCAAAATTGACAAATTTCACTCAAATCACGTAATGTAGTACGAAAAAGTGCGACTATCTTTCCTCTAGAGTCTAGATTGCGCCAAAACTTGACAAATATTCTGAGGGAAGAAATTAAAAATGACTTTGTTTAAAAATGGCAAAGGTTAAACATGTTCAAGTATTAAAAACTGGTACCTGAGACTCTAATCGATTATCTAACTGTTGCTTAGTATTGAATTTGCAACACGATAATTACAAACCTGTAGGGTTACTCTTGAAGCTCGATTCATGCAATATTGGAAATTGGAATCGAGTATGTCATTTTAGGTACTCTTGAATACAATACTGACTAATTATTAACATTTTGTTAATAATAAACAATAAATTGTTTTGTCAGATTAGCTTAATTCATTTGTAACTTATTGTTAATAATCCGCTAAAACTTTGTCCAAAAGTACCTAAAGTGACATATACGATTCCAATTTCCATTTCGCATGATATCGAGGTTCAAGAGTAACTCTACTGGACGTTATAGCAGTAGGAAAGAATACGTAACACGCTGGCGGTCGGTGTAACAGTTTAATATATAATAACATATCTGCCTTTCCTAAAAAAAGGTGACGGTACCATTGGCCCCACGAGCTTTAACATAACAAGGTGTGTTTGATATTTATGTTTTGTTAATGCAATTCTGTATGAAGCTTGTATTTATGAGAAGTCTGGAGTACAAAGTGAGTTATATTCAAGTATGTTAATATATCTATCGTGTTGCTGAATGTAAATAATTGCCTTCTTCGTTAGGGGGTTAACCTCACTACCAATCATTTAGATTCGAGGGTTCAGATTCGATTCCTGACAGGGATTGGATATCCGTCTTTTATAAAGTCTTCCATGATATATCGATTTTCATTGTATTAATTCATTTTCCCCGTGTTTGTCCAGATCCTCTGTGTAGAACAGACCAACTCCCGTCTTGCCTGGCAGCTAGTAAGTAATCACAGCTGAACACTTCTACCATCAGGGTAGCTGCATTCGCTGTGTTGCCATAAAAAATCCTTGTAATAATTTTCTTTCATTTCTGTTTTTAATCTTTTACATTTGTACAAACATATAAAATGATTATGAAATATAAGTACCTAACAGTTTAGTTCAATAAATACTTTCTACAGTACCTGTTTCCTTAAAGCAGAAAAAGATTTTTATCGGAGATTACCATAACCAAAAACAATATCTACTAATCTCTGCCATAACTGAAGCTTTATAATTAACAAAGCTTTCTTATCGTCTTTGTAGTCTAGCGGTTCAGGTGTTGGACTTGATCCCGGCTTTATGAGATCCCGGCTTCGATTTCCGGGTCAGGGAACAAATTATTACGTTACTCGGGATTGGATGTGTGCCCGGTTTGGTGATAGGCTTGATGGGATCTCTGCCTACTTTTTGGGGGATATGGGGGCGAAGATACTTTTTTTCTTTGTTATTTGTAAGTACTATCAATTATAGAATAAACATAAATGACGTGTGCTATACCTTTTTTTACAAATTACACAAATTGATCCAACCCCAAAGTAAGCAAATTATACACTCGTGTTATGGATGTTAGTCAATGATACCAATACATAGACATACTTAAAAAATACCAGTATGAGGTATATAAATACCCAGACTCTGAAATACAGACATATAGTCATCATCTCAAATACCTGCTCCCATCGGGAATCGAAGCCGGGTCTTGCAGTTAGCCGATGGAGTTAGACATGTGCGCTAACCTGATCCTATCTTGTTGGCTTTCCTCGACCAACGAGGTCAATTCGTTTCTAGTTCAAATTTGCATGAAGTAGTATGGTACACCGTCGTTTCTAAAGGCTTGTAATTATATGCTGTTCACACAAAACGGCGTCATGTACATTCCCACACGAACAAAGGTTTCCGTAATACCAGGAGCTGATGATTAAAAAGCGTTTTTTCCTTAACATGGATGTGATCTGAATTGAAAATTATGTATAGCTTCTTTTACATTATCTGTCTATACCGCATATCACATTAATCAAACTCATGCACATAATACGATCAAATTGAGTGTTGCAAACCTTGTGTATCGAAATTGATACAGAATACAAAATTCGTTTTATTTTTGTTTTTTCGTCAAGGTATCACAATGTGCCGGTTCCAACAGCCGCGGGTTTAATATTTAAGTTAATTTGCCTCTTTTTGGGGCTGGCTAAGACCTTTAGGCCATGCTGCCACGTCTTTCGTATTAATAAATTGTTTAACAGTCATAAGTCATTTCAGGTCATAATTCATAATTAATAAGTCAAAATCGTCTCAAGGTCTTGAGAAAAGCAGTAGCCTCGTCACTCAAGCTCATTTAGTGAGATTTGGCGGCAACGAGGAAATACACGATACACTAATTTCTTCACAAAAATTTACTTGAGCACTTTAACCGGAAACAATTGAATTAATTACCACCAACATTAACTAATTTTACTCATTTACACAAAGTTCAATAACTACAAAAAACTGCGACCACATTCTTTGGCGTGTTTCTGTTTCGGTTCGGAGGCTAAAGTTACCGGTAAACTTATTTTGATCGAGGCCTGACATCCTAGCCTCAGGTTTGCAACTCACCATTACCACCTCTGGTGTTTCTAGGCGGCGTGAATTTCTTACCATCAGGAAATCTGTCTGCTTGTTTGTCTTCAGATATCATAAAAAAAAGAACAGAAAAATGTAGTAATGACAATTTTTGATTCTCACTCTTCAGAAATTGACTTTTTACGAAATAGATGTTTCTATACTTTTGTATGTATGGTGTGAATCCGTCTGAGCCGTAGATTTAATCCAATTATAATAATAATAGGAAGTTGGAAACAAAGTTTCCTCCAAGATTAACTTTGTTGTAAAATGTGTTCACAACCGTCTATAACGTCTTTTAATTCCGATTTTGAATACTGAACAGATAGATGAGCTTGTGGCAGTACAATTAGTACAGTATCTATTTTGTCACCTTAGTATCGTTGGCTACCAGATTAATAATAAATACTAGCGGTGGCCCGTTGGTCGAAATTTGACCATAATAAATTTTAATATCTTGTTGATTAGAACGTCATCTTCATTTCTCAAGACCAACTACTTTGTTTCCAAACTTTATAGTGCGCCATCTGTGATCTTTTATCGTTATCATCAATATATTTGTTTGTGTGTGTCAAATGCATGGTAGTGTGGGTAATGTTTTATTTATTGACTTGACGTACTTTATCAGCATTGTTATTGAAAAATATTAGTGTTCTGCACTTCTCCTACACATAAACTATATGTGTGCCAAATTTTATGCTCCTGCGCATTTTCTTAAAAAGGGGTCCAAAGTTTTGGCATCACGCATTAATATATAGATAAACCTCTATGTTAGACTTACAAATGCAAACTACTGTCGGGAATCAAACCGGATCTCTGTGGATAGTGCTATACACTACAAACTGTTGCCCGCGGCGTTGTCCGCGTGCTTAATTGTCCCACAGGAACATTTTTTCGGGATAAAATTAATCTATATGTTAATCCAAGTTACCTTCTATGTGTTTGCCAAATTTCATGAAAATCGGTTCATCAGTTTTTGCGTGAAGGAGTAACAAATAAACATACGAATGTTCACATTTATAATATTAATAAGATGCTGTCAATCAACAAGACAGTTAATTATTTAACAATTCTTTTTGCTTATACTCCAGAGTGAAACATTATCCAGACATAAAATAAGTCTCTTGAATATTTTTCATTAAAATTAGTAGGTTTGCGTCGGCAATTTACATAATACTTCCGAGGTCGTCTCCGTCTCGTACTGACGTCAGAGCAATAAACTGATTTCCTAGACGCGACAATTTTCATTTAGTTCGTGGATAATAAAACAGGCAATTACTATGGTTTAAGTTTTTACAAATGGCACTTCTAGAGAACTTTACAAATTGTGCTTTTTTATTTCGTTACCTTAACTTTACAAATACCTTACATTACAGGAAAGATTTGGCAAACTTTTCCGTGTCAATAAATATTCCGGGACTTTTAGACAGCTTTTGTTTAAACAACAACAAACAAGTTAGTAATCAGATTGTGCTATGTACCTACCTTACAGCCGTTTATTTTTAAAGGGAAAGATTTTACAAACTCTTATTCTGTACCAATAAAAATGTAAACGACTTGTATATAGCTTTTGTAAAATCTAGGCCTACAAGTTTGAGTAAAAGTATACAAGACCTTCTACAAGAGCTACATACTGTGCAACATATAATATACTAGCAAAGCCGACAGACGTTATCCTGTTCTAACTATGTTCTTTGTTTTTTTAACCCCCGACGCAACAAGAGGGGTGTTTTAAGTTTGACTTGTCTGTCTGTGTCTCTGTCTGTCTATGGCATCATAACTCCCGAACGGATGCAGTGATTTTAATTTTGTTTGGTTTTGTATTAAAGGTAACTTATGTGCGAGTGTTCTTAGACATGTTTGATGAAAATCGGTTGAGCTGTTTAAAAGTTGTGGGGGGTAAAAGTGGAGAGATTAACCTATTTTTTTACTTTTTATAGGAAAACTAAGTTTTTGTGTCGGTGGTTTCTTAAATTTTTAATTCAATTTATTTCACATGAAGCTTCTGACAATAACTAGCACAATAAATAAAGATATTATAGCTACTTGCATTTATTGACTAATTACACAAATTGACCCAACCCTAAAAGTAAGCAAATGATATGCTTGTGGTGTTAGATGTATATAGAAATTCTTATATCTACATGGATCTATCACCACTATTCATCATTTATCATTACTATTATTTATAAAATAAATTACTGAATTTAAGTAGACATTTTTTCGCTAGACTTTTCTTACGAATTACATAAATTGATCCGACCTCAAAGTATGCTAATTATATGCTTGTGTTGTATTGTGGTATTGAACAATGGCATTTATAAATAGTAAAGACTTACAAGTATTATCAGTTATAAAATAAATTACTGAATTTACGTAGTCTTTATAAGCTCTTTACTTTTGTTACGAATTACACAAATAACTCAACCCCAAAGTAAGCAAATTATACCTATGCTTGTGTTGTATTGTGGTGCTAGATAATGACATTAATTAAAAAAAACTTATGTTATAGGACAGCCTCATAAATACTATAAGTATACTACCGCATTTATCATGGGGAATGCTCTGAGGAGTTGTTTGGTTTTATTCCAGCCGCTGATTTCCACCTTCGGACATCGCGTCAGAGCTTAAGGTATCACTCCCATCATCTCGATGCGTGGCGGTCTACAACTGTGCGATTCCGAAGACATTTTTTACCCCGTATAACACCTTTGTGGAATCAGTTACCGAGGGCGGTATTCCCAAACGATTATGACTTAGAAACCTTCAAGAAAAGAGCGTACTCATTCCTTAAAGGTCGGCAACGCATTTGTGATACTCCTGGTGTTGCGGATGTCCGTGGGCCGAGGTGATCACTTTCCATCAGGTGAACTACTTGCTTGTTTGCCTCCTCTTCTATAAAAAAAAAGTTATAAAATAGATTACTGAATTAACGTAGACTTTATACGCTCTAGACGTTTTTTACGAATCACACAAATCGATCTAACTCCAAATAAACAAATTATGTACTTGTGTTGTATGGTGGTGCTACACAATTACATTAATTTCAAGAAATACTTATAGCATAGACTTATATGTTATAATAGTTAAAAAATAAAATTGCTAAATTTACGTAGATTTCAAATGCCTCTTTAATCGCCTCTGTGGTCTAGCGGTCCAGGTGTTGGACTTGACTTCATGAGGTCCCAGGTTCGATTCTCGGGTCGGGCAACAAATGTGGGTTTTCCATTTTTATTAAAAAAATGTTGCTTGGGATTGGATGTGTGCCGTGGGCGATAGGGTTTTCACTTATCACATTGTGGGACTTAGTGTCTTCAGCTGGTCGTAGGTGCCTTGGTTTTGTCTCTGCCTAACCATTAGGGGATGTGGGCGTGAACATACTAACTTTATTTTATATTCCCTAGACTTTTTTTACGAATCTCACAAAATTGATCTTAACCCAAAGTAAGCAAATTATATGGTTGTGTTGTCCGCGCTTCAGAATGAATCTTACATTAATTGAATGAAAATAAATGAAAATTTGGACGTAGTTAAGCAGAAAGGATCCAATCCACATCTTACTAGTTTTGAGATAATTGATTTTGAAGTTTATATATTTATAGTAATATGTACTGGTCATATATGTAGGTTAGTATCTAATAATTATACAAATGTCAAAGCTTTGTTTATCTGTAGGATCTTACTGAACGAAAGTATTTTAAGCCTTACGACCTCTTATTATGTTTTACTTTTACCATTATGTTTTACTCAATTTTGGTGTTCATGTGGGTTGGTTCCTTTCTGCTTAACTACATCCATTTTTTTATTGGGATTTGTTTTAAAGTCAATAATAGTCGTATGATAAGTTTACTTACTATTTCATGTTTGCGATTTTCAAGTGATGTTGATCTCATTGACGACTAATATTCTTTATTCAGCGGATCCCAAATCACAAGTAGGAGACAATTGTCACCAATAGAATCATTACGGAACATGATTAACGCGATAGAAATATGGGGGTGACAAACTCGGAGAGTTGTTCCATGGCAACTTATATTATTCGCTATCACAAAACATGATTAAATTATCTTATAACACTGGGCCAATAGGGCAAACTTTATAAGCTAATACATATCAAATACATTCAAAGAATACCCAATGATGTCACAGGACGGTTTGCATAATATCGTTTCATTTATTCGTCCTCCCATCAAAATTGTCACAGACGGATATCCGTAAATCCGAGGAAGGATCATGCCGGTTCTATAAATGAGGAACGAGAATTTTTCAGCCACATTTATATCCTAGCGAAGGGTGAATGATTCCTCTTTTATTCAGTCTGGGAAATGGAATAAGTACACTTGTTTTATGCTATATGAGTTCTGCTTGCGGTTTTGCTAGTGTATTGTTTATTATAACCGACTTAATTTATTTAATCGCCTCTGCCCTCTAGCGGTCCGTCGTCTTACTTGACTTCTTGAGGTCTCGGGTTCGATCCCCAGGTCGGCAATGAAAAAATTATAAATTGTACATTTTCAAATTTCAGTTGCCTGGGATTGGATACGTGCCCGATTGGCGATAGCCTTGCCACCTACATATCACAGTGTGGAACTTAATGTTTTCGGCTAGCCATGGGTGCACTGGTTGTGCCTTTGCCTACCCCTTAGAAGATATGGACGTAAAGATACACATACACTCAATTTACTAGGTAGACCCTAGGTGTTAGAGTGTGCAGCATCTAGATGATATTGATAACCCCGTGTTTTTCTATAGCCATTTCATTAGATCTCGTTATTGCCATGTTTCATGAAGAGTAGTGTAACCGCTAGACTTGGTCATATGACTTGAGATTGATAAATAGCTACACATACCATACATACATTTTCCCCGTGTTGGTCCGGGCTCCTTTGCAGAATAGACCATCTGCCTTCCTGCCAGGCAGCTCGTAAAAGGCGAGCTTTGGCTTACTGTCACTAACACCGTGACAACTGACTAGGTGGTAGAGTTTCTCAGCGAATCACCCGGATTGGTACCACCGCTTTACCTATTCCTGTCGCCATAACGTCATGACGTGTTCCGGTTTGGAGGGTAAGGTAGCCGGTAAACTTACTTTTGCGCGAAGCCTTACATCTCGGCCTCAGTTTGGCAACGCACCATTACCACCTTTGGTGTCTCTAGGCGGCGTGAATTTCTTACCATCAGGAAATCCGTCTGCTTGTTTGCCTTCCAATATCATAAAAAAAATATTTTTGGGATATTCGTTTATTGCTTCTGACTGTTTTTCGTTTTTTATCTAATTTATTGTTTTTGGTTTCAGGTAACAGTTTAATACCCAAACGAGTTTACAAATTTAAAATAAGTTGTGTGAGTACATTATTGCGATGTTTAAGAAGTCTAACGTAAAATATTAAGCTATCTCTAGGCTTTTGAAAAGATAAAACGATGTAAAATATGCCTTTATTAATATTTAATTGGCAAAATAAAGGCTTATTTTACATCTATTGTAATGGATTTCCGCAAAGTAACGCCTGATTCAATAAAAAAAAGATTAAACGACTTTAAAAAGTAGGAGCTTATTCGATTGTATGTTTTTTTAGTTTATTTGTTACGTGATAACTCCGCAAATAATGTAAAATTTTGATAGTTTTATTCTGAAGTGGGTGACCACTTATAAAATTAATAAATAACAGACATAATATAAAACAAAATCGCTTCCTGTGTCCCTATTTCCCTATGTATGCAAAAAACTTTAAAACTACGCAACGGATTTTGATGCGTTTATTTTTAAATATATGTAGTGGTTAAAGAGGAAGGTTTATTTGTATATTTAATAACCGTGCGAAGCCAGCGCGAGCCGCTAGTACTCAATAATGTAGAAATGTTATCGTCCCAACGACATGGCAACGTTCGACAGCATCGTCGAAGTACATGGAAATTTGTCGGATCTTAATAAAATT
>NJDC01002820.1:349476-361689 GCA_002245475.1 Calephelis virginiensis | reverse complement strand
AACTATGATTCAAATATTACTTGTAACTTATTGTATTCATTGTATAAAAATCCGAGTCCATCCGTCAGTATGTGTCATAACGGTGAGGAAATTCCAATTATCTGAGCTTTAAAGTTGATGAAAACCATACGTTCAAACCAAACCGTTAAACGTAATCGCTCACCACTATCGTGTTTCAGTTTTGGAGGATAGATTAACGGTAGGTAGTGAGAACCTCTTGCATAAGTAAGTATAATACTTTCACTAAAAATATAATGATCTTTGTATCATTTAATCCGGCTTCGTAAAACAAAGGCGTATACATATATTTATAGGAGGCAGACACAATAGAACTTTCCTTTATAGCATGGTGGCTTCTTTTTCATCTTTACTTTTCTTTTCTTTTCTTACTCATTTTTACTTACTGCCTCACAAACTGTTCTTTTCTTTACGGATCCGGAAATGATTAGGATATCATTTTTAAAAAACACTACTTTATACAAAAAAAAATATACAAAACCGGCGTGTTTGTATGAAAAGGGTTATGAATGTGAAGGAAGCAAGACAGGTTTGTCAGGATCGTGAGGTCTGGCACTCAATACTCTCTGCCTACCCCGTAAGGGACTTGGCGTGAAGATATGTATGTGTGTATGTATGTACTTTATACAAAATTATAAAAAGTCTAGGTCTTCAAATACTGTAAAAATTATGTTGTTTTAGTATGGGTTCTAAACTTTGTAAATGTTTAACTAAACAAAAATGTTATGATTTTAAAACTGAATCGTTCACTGACGAATAGTCTAACCATTTTTGCCACGAGTATTATGGTGATTATTTTTAATCGTTCCTTTCGACTATGTCCTAACAAAGTTTGACTTTTCTATGGTTTCTGGGTTGGTATAATCCCAGCACCTAAAGATTCACATCATCTCCCGTCCTTAATAACCTTCGAGTGAGTCAGAAGCCTGTATAAACATTATGCAAACTTCACCTTTTTAACTTACCCAAGGCCGCCCTCATCTGAATCATGTTACTTTGAAATCCAACATTTACGTAGTTTTACGGGAAGTTGCACATCGTATGGTTTTTATAATTAGGTGGAACAGTCAGTGCTCAAACGTGTTAATTCATTTCGTTTTAAGATTTGGTTAATATTTTTTATAAAGTTCTATCTGACTCGATAGACGTAGTTCTGTCTTAACAAATGGCGATTGTTTTTTAAACTTTCTCTTATAAAAAAAAAATCTTGTACCGGTAATTATGAACACAACAAAAATAAATAGCAAAATTGTTCAACCCGTTCACATGTAATGATGGGGATCACCATTCCATAAGTCTCTTCATTTTATTATAGCTACGAAATTCTCAGTGCTTGCTTAAAATAAATGCTGGCATAAAACCTTGCTTTTAAATTTTAAAAATTTGCTTACTTTTTTTGCTTGGTTTTACGTGATGCCAAAACTTTTTAGCTCTTTTTACGAAAATCACGCGGACGCAGGAGCATAAAATTTGGCATAGGTACTTATAGTTTATGAGTAGGAGAAGTGCAGAACGCTAACATGTTTCAATAATAATGCTTATAAAGTACATTAAATCAATAAATAAAACATTACCCACACTACCGTTCATTTAACACACACAAACAAATATATTGATGATAACGACAAAAGAACACAAATAGGGCACTAAAAAGTTTGGAAACAAAGTAGTTGATCTTGAGAAAAAAAGGTGGCCATCTTATCAACAAGATATTAAAATTTATTATTGTTGAATTTCGACCAACGGGCGACCATTAGTTATAATAATTCTATTAAAAGGTTTTTTTTATGACATTGGAAGGCAAACAAGCAGTTGGATTTCCTGATGGTGAGAAATTCCCGCCACCTAGAGACACCAAAGGTGGTACTGGTGCGTTGCCAACCAGAGGCCGGGATGTTAGACCTCGAGCAAAAGTAAGTTTACCGGCTACCTTACCCTCCGAACCGGAACACGTCATGACGTTATGGAGGCAGGAATAGTTAAGGCGGTGGTACCAATCCGGGTGAGTCGCTGCGAAACTCTACCATCTAGTCAGATGTCACGGTGTTAGTGACGGCAAGCCTATGCTCACCTTTTACGAGCTGCCTGGCATAGGAAGGCAGATGTTCTATTCCGCTGAGTCGAATAGACTATCTGCTTCTCTGTAAGGCAGCTCGTAAGACGCGAGCACTGGTTAAAATATAAGTATAAATATATATATAGTATATATAAACCACCAAGACCACTGGTGGTAAAGTGATGTGCAGCTACTTACCCGGGCAGAGATCTACCGCCTTAACTATTCCTGTCGCCATAGTGACTCTATTGTCACTGTTCCGGTTAGGTTAGGGCTTTAGATACCAGCCTCAGAACAACGACACACCTGTAATATCTATGGTGTCTATAGGCCAAGATTTTCTCTCACTATCAGGAGAGCAGTGTACTTTTTCGCTGACCACTAACACAAAAAAACTATTTTTTGCCTTATTTTAACAATTGACCGGAATTCATAAAGTATCTTCACGCTCATATCCCCGAAGAGGTAGGCAGAGGCACAACCAGGGTACCCACGACTAGCCGAAGACACTAAATCCCACAATGTGGTAGATGGCAAGCCTATCGACAACCGGGCACAAATCCAATCCCGAGCAACTTTTTTTTTATAAAAAAATTGGAAAAACCCAATATTCTTTTTGTTGCCCGACCCGGGATTCGAAGCCGGGACCTCACGCAGTCAAGTCCAACAACTGAACCGCTAGACCACAGAGGCGGAATTCACAGTAAAGTTTAAAGATGGCATAACTTTTCTACGATGATAAGTGTCTGCAAGTGGATATAATTTAAAAAATATACGGTGAATAATATGTTAAAGCTATCACATTTTTGAAAAAAGAATAAAAAATACCTTAAATCATTTGAATAATATGTATTGCCATTTATGTAATTACCAGTAGCTTTCGTTTCTCTCACATTCGTGAAAATTTACATAGACCTAATAATAAAACAAAATATCATAATAAAGTTAGTTAGTATTTGAATTCCGACATCTGCCAAAACCACGATGATCTAATCTTCACAGTAGATCTATTATCGTTTTAATGTTTAACAAACTTTCAACTTTTATGAAATAATGAAGGTCTGGCTCTTCACGGATCTCGTGCTTAACGTACTACAGAGTAGGTTGCTTTTTATAACAAAGTCGCTAAGCACAATCAATAACAAAATTCGAAACAAGGGAAAGCTGACGAGAACAAATCAAAGAGAAGTGTTTGTGAAGTGTTTTTTCAAGTGTTTTGAACTTTGAGTATCTTTAATGTTTCAGTAGGTTTGTGTGTTGCTAACAGCTTTGTTTTTATTATGATGGCTTATTATGTTCACGCCAAATGTATGACGGGGAAAACAGATATTGACTTTGACTCGATATACAATAAGGCTCCCTTTATTTATTTTTATTTAGTTTATTAAGTAGTTCATAATGTTGTATACATTTTATGTGTCGAAACTACATGTTGTTAAAGATTCCTTATTTGTATAATTTAAAATTTTCTTTTTTATTACCACAACGTCTGGACTTGCCGTTGTTATGTTCCGGTTACACGTGAAAGTTAACTTTATATTTAAAATTTAATATTAATATGCGAATAAGTTAAATACGAACAAACATTGCTCCATTAACGTCTCTTTTATTAAGTATCATTTATAGTAAAATCGGACTTGCTGGTCTTGCTGGCTGGTTGAGCCAATTTCATACAAACTTTTTACACCCTTTGGAGTCTGGAGGAACTCCAGTATTTAACTATTTCCTTATTCGATTTCATCAACATCGGTTTAGTTTAGTAATAACGGCCAATTTTAATAACCTATCTACAGGTCGATGTAGGTATTGTATAATTTTGGTGCTAAGGTTCTTGTTAACTATTCAAAAACAACAGTGGTTACCTTGATACTAATCTATAGTATTCCTATCTCTTATCTTAGATGGGTTATTGAATTTAGACGTATAGGGACACATCGATCGATGTTTTCCACATCGCGTTACAAGAATGAATATGATATAATACGGAGTTATGGAAATGAAAATCAGTCTGTTTGTTATACGGCTAAGCTGCGAGACCGACTTTTATCAAAGTAAAGTATTTTCACGCCCACATCCCCAAAGAGACAGGCAGAAGTACAACCAGAGAACCCACAACAAACCGAAGACACTAGCCCCAAAATATGATAGGAGGCAAGACTATCGCGAACCGGGCACAATATATCCAATCCCAGGCAGCATTATTTTATAATAGAAAATTGAAAACTCACACAGAGGCAATCCCGATTTTTATGAAATTTATATAAAAACTTGCTGACTGCCGGGTAGTCGTTGTTCTGCTATTTTTTTTTGCTGTGATTCACTCTCATTACTTAGGGGTATAAAAAAATATGTTGGCGGATCCTCAAACCTACTCAATATGCTCACAAAATTTCATGAGAATCCATCAAGTCGTTTTGGAGGAGTACGGTAACTAACATTGTGACACGGGAATTTTATATATAAGACTAGCTGACCCGGAAGACGTTGTTCTGCTATATTTTGTTTTGAGTCACCCTTATCACTTGGGGTATGAAAAATAGATGTTAGCCGATTCTCAGACCTACTCAATATGCTCACAAAATTTCATGAGAATCGGTCAAGCCGTTTTGGAGGAGTTCACGTTCGAACCCCGTGACACGAGAATTTTATATATTAGATAATTAAAGACCCGAGGTCAAACATAGGTAGGTTACAATTGAAATTGAACTAAAACATGTAGACGTCGAACAATAAATGTCATCCTATTTACAATCGGTTAAAATAGGTACTTAGTGGTGCGGTCGATATTATGCAAAAGGTATCATTACTAACCTCAGAAGGTCGTATAACGATATCAGTATGACTCACAGTTCGAATTGGAATAATTTGTGTTTAATATAACCGACATAATTTATATCGTTCGTATAAACATACACCGCTAATATTAGAAAGTGCTTTTGATGTTATTGTTAACCTTGGTCGACGACTTTGTAATGAAGCCAAGTTTTTTATAGAAAAGTTTGATAGATTTTCTTTTTACATGTTCTTTTAGGTTGTGCTTTGGATAGGATTCTGTAATATTATAAATGCGAAAGTTTGTTTGTTTTTTTTATGACATTGGAAGGCAAACAAGCAGACGAATTTACTGATGGCAAAAAATTCACGCCGCTTAGAGACACCAAAGGTGGAAACGGTGCGTTGCTAACCTAAGGCCGGGATGTTAGGCCTCGAGCAAAAGTAAGTTTATCGGCTACCTTACTCTCCAAACCGAAACACGTCATGACGTTATGGCGGCAATAATAGGTAAGGCGGTGGTACCAATCCGGATGAGTAGTTGCGAAACTCTACTACCTAGTCAGATGTCACGCTGTTAGTGACGGTTAGCCTATGCTCGCCTTTTACGAGCAGCCTGGCAGGTAGGCAGATGCTCTATTCTGCAAAGGAGCCCGGACCAACACGGTGTTTGTTTCTTATTTGTTTGTTAATCTTTCACGCAAAAACATAGAGGGTAACTTGGACAAATAATAGTCTTTATTCCTGAAGGACCACGCGGGCAACGCCGCGGGCAACAGCTAGTGTTAAATATTTTACTAACAGCTAACCGTAGCTTACGTAGTCCACGTGATTGCTTAAAAGCACGGTAGCAGTTTTCTTAACATTTTTTAATGAAAATGTCAAAATTAATTTTTTTTCTGAAACTTTTGACTAAATAATCTAAACATGTGCTAATGAAAACTGTAAAGGAGTTAATTTTTATTTTTTATTTAGTAAACATCCACTAAGGACGAAATTTTGAAAATTCTACCCCTAAGGGGGTGAAATAGGGGTTGAAAGTTTTGTATGAAAGACCGTATTTTTTTTAAGCTAGAAACATGAAACTTAATTTTTGGGCTACTTATAAAAAAAATACGTATTTAAGCTTTCATGGAAATTCTTCCCCTTAGAGGTTGAAAGTTTGTATTAAAGCCCTTATTAATGTGCTATAATCAGTAAATATATTAACTGTAACGCGAGTAAAGTCGCGGGTAACAACTAGTTAAAGATAGTTATAATCCATTTAAGATGTTTAAACCAACAATTCAATAGAACACATTCTGCTTATTCGTAAAAAAATGCTTTCTTTTTATTGGTTTGTCTGTCCTCGTCAATCAAAGCCAAATCAATTAAACCTATCTAATGAAATTTGGCTGGTGGGTACTTTTTATTTTACATTTGGGCAATGTGACCAAATTAACATAATACGAATGTAGATTTTCCCTAAAATATGGTAAAAATTTTGTTATGTGGTCGATATTATGCAAAAGATATTATGTATTTATAACCTCAGAAGGTCGTATGACGTTGATATGAGTCATAGTTGGAAATGTAGCAATTTGCGTTTATTTTAACCGACATAATTTATATCGTTCATGTAAATATTCTTACCTAAGAATAAAAAAAAAGTTTTGATGTTATTACTGACCTTAGTCAACGACATTGGAAATCCAGATATTTCGTAGAAAGCTTTGGAAGATCTTTTTTTTCTGTGGTCTAGCGGTTCAGGCGTTGGACTTGACTGCATGAGGTCCCGGGTTCAAATCCCGGGTCGGGCAACAAAAAGAAAATTTGGGTTTTCCAATTTTCTCATAAAAAATGTTGCTCGGGATTGGAAATGTGCCCGGTTGGCGATAGGCTTGCCACATATCACATTGTGGGACTTAGTGTCTTCGGCTCGTCGTGGGTGCCCTCCTTGTACCTCTGCCTACCCTCTACGGGGATACGGGCGTGAAGATACTTACTTTTTTTTTGATTCAACTATTCTAGATCTATTTTCGATTAGAATGCTATCTTCCATTAATAACTTGCTTTATTTGTTTAACAATACATATAATAGATGTGGTGTGGAATAGATGTGGTGATAAATACTAAGCGCATTGGTAACAGTGAGATCCAAGAAAGAGTGGAATCGAATGAAAGTGTTGGTGTAAAAATGAGAAAGGACTCCAGTGGTTTGGTCATGTGGAAAGAATGGCAGATGAAATATTGACAAAACAGAAGTAGGTATACAATGCGAATGTAGATGGACGTACCTGGTGATACTTAGATATTCCACGATCATATTCATCGGGTTTTATCCGGAGGTGATGTCAAAAGTCTCCGAAATCGGTATGTTCCAGGTGAATCCAGGTAGGTATGTAGGTCAGGTCTTACCCCGTAAGGGACTTGCCGTGAAGATACGTATTTGTTATTTGAGAATTTGCCAGTATGTGTATTGGTCCATAAAACAAACCAATTTTAATATTCAATAAAACAAGGTTAAAACATAATGAGCAAGGTCATTCAGTATTCGAAATCCCTCAATAGATAGCTCAATTATTCCAATTATAGTCAGAAGTTACGTGGAAGAGTCTTTTAAGGGCTTACTCGTTTTAATTCCAGTGCCTTATCTTTTCCTAAGATCATAATAGTCGTACTCGCTTTTCTTATGTTCCGTTATAAGTTACCTTACAGCTATTTGTTACCCTTAAAGGGTAGGATAGCTTAACACCTATTTACTACCTTACTTACTACTAATACGTGAAAATCGACCACTATTTTCGTGACACGCTAACATCTTTAATGTAGTTTGCATTTGACTTTTCTTGTTTAAAAACTAAACCCGGTGTGCACCTAGCTTAAGCTTATAATACATTTATGTATTGGAAGAGCGGTGTTGCCTAACACAAGTACCTCGTAGTTAAAACTACATCAACATCAACGACTACATCAACTACCCACATTTTTTTGTAAATTAGTACTGAAATAAATATTTTTGTTTTTTTTATTTTGTTTTTTTTAAATGCAAATACTTATAATAAAAACAAGCTTCTGCTTTTAGGATGATTTATGACGTCTAGTGTTGGATGCATATTTATATTTTAAGAGCACTTTTATACAGTATCTCGCTAAATCTTGTTCCATACTTTAGGGTTGCCTGGAAGAGATCGCTGACTTGACGATAAGGCCGCCTTTGTGTATCTTCTTAGTTTAAGTTATTTTGATGTATTTGTAATCTCTCTGTATTTGGTGCACAATAAAGAGTTATTGTATTGTATCTTCAGTGTGTATAAATGACAGGTATTGCTATGGAAATAAAGATCGGTCGCATTCGAAACAGCAAGATTAGAAAGAAAGTGGTTAATACAAAAAAGTGTTTTTGTAAAGATGGAAATAGCTTTTTTTAAGCGATCAACGTGAAATGATGGGAGATGCAAGATTGATAAAACACTTGTTCAACGTGAGTGTGGAGAAATCGTACCTACATATAGGTTGCCATTCCACGGTCCAGTCACACTGGTATAATCAGAGGCTGGTGTCAATAGTCTCTGAAACTGGTGTCTTTGTACTGAAAAAACAAAATGATAGGTTGCGATCCTATTGCCAACCAAGATCGTATCCCGGGCAAACGTTCTTTATTAGAAAATTTTAAAAACACATTGCCCAACACGGGGATTATACCTGGGACCTCACGAAGCCAGGTCTAATATCGAACTAAATCACAGAGGCGATAATACAATAACACAGAAGTAAAAATTTTCAAAAACTTGCTACCAAACTCATTTGTAATATAGCTAGGAATAATTTTGAAAACATCCTAACGATTCCAAATCGAAATCGATTCACTAGTTGATGAGCTATAATGCCACACGCACAGACACGTACTTTAAACACCCTTTTTACATTTTTAACCCTTGAAGGTTTAAACATGTAAAATAGTGACCTTGTTCAAAACCACGAGTAATCTAAAATAATAACAAAAACGTAAACCTAGATGACTCATAGTTAAATTAACCCCGACCCTTTAATTACATTTCCAACAATAAACTGACGTATCCATTCTAGTTATAGCTCTAATAAACACAGTAATTACTAGAAGCACGCTAATGTTAAACCCAAAACGATAGAGTTATGACTAATGTTGTTATTTTTGTATGATGAAACAGTAAAGAAGCGGTGTGCTTCTGATGCTAAGATATAACCTAGACACCACAGATGTTATAGGAGAATCGCTGTCCTGTGACCAGGGTACTGACTACTCATACATCCAGCCATCGACACTATATGGCGGGAACAGAAAAGGTGAGGATACCAGTCAAACGGGTTCTAGCAAAACTCTATCATGTAGTTATTGACACGGTGTTAGTGATTAACAAAACGTTGATCGTCTTTTACGAGATACTTGGTTAGGAAGTATATTATTTTACGGAGCCTGAAACCAACACGGTGTAAATGATTTGGCATCAAACTAAAACTGTCCTATTGTAACTGCACTGTTGACGGGGCGGAGCGTGTCGGGCCGGGGCACATCGCATTGCAAAGCCCACTGATGTGGGCCGGGCCGCATTGCATCGGCGCGGATTTTAGTTACTCAGTACCAAAGTAGAGCAACGAAATAGAGAGGCCACTCGACGTTAAAATCGTCAAGTATGGAAAGTGGCGTCATCTAGTAGTTGTCATTCAAATCTTCAAGTATGGAAAGTGGCGCTTCTAGTAGTTGTCGTACGAAACTTTAGCGTTAAAATACCATAGTGCTCTTTTCTTAACAGTAAAATCATGATCTTTGGTCACAGTAACCCGCATTGGGTTATGCGCGCGGGGTGCCTCGCGGAAATCCGACGCGGAATAATCCGCGCCTATGTGCCCCGGCCCAGTGGGCGTTTATCCATACAAAATGTATGCAAACGATCTAGGCGGATTATTGCGCATCGATGCGCCCCGTCCCGGCCCGTCCAACTGGGCGCTATCCTTTAATAAGCATACACTATAAAAAAAATAAAGTAATTGCCTATGTCTAGTGGTGCAGTATTAGCATTGACTACATGAGATTTTGGGTTCGATTCTCAGGTCGGGCAACTCTTAGTGTATTATTAATATTTTCTAATAAAAACAATGTTGCACGGTATTGGCTAAGGGCTCGGTTGGCGATATATTTACTACCACCACTCTGAAACTCTATTAGAAGTGCCTATTTGGATAATTCTGGGTGTCCTGTTAGTGCCTCTGCCTTCCTCGTTGGAGATAATGACGTGAAGATATTTTTGTACATACAAACACGCAGATTTTAACGACAATTGACCCCACCCTCGGATAAAACCCATGCATTTTGATTGTGGAGTCATATTTGGTGTCGGCAGATATCTATCATATAATATATCAAATTTGCATTGTTTATCTATTTTATGAAGTAATAACACCGATGTGAAGACACTTTTTTCAATATTTTTTTAGTCTTAAGTATCTATACTCAAAGGCTAGACTATATGTCCAGTTTGTTATACAATGTATTATATCATTTTAAACCATGGATTATGACTTTAAACTTTAACCGTCCATAAGTAAGCTTTTTATATTTATTAATAAATAATATAATAATGCCTGGTTGCTATGTTCAAGAAACATGTCGTTTTGATTACGGATGGTAGTAATTTGTAAGATTGTTAACAACGGTTGTTCGTTTTTGATATTTAATTTTTATGATAGTGGAACGCAAACAAGCAGACGGATTTCACAAAATTGAAGAAATTCACGCCGCCTAGAGTAATGGTGCATTGCCAACCTGAGGCCGGGGTGTTAGACCTCAAGCAAAAATAAATTTACTAGCTACATTAACTTCCGAACTGGAACAAGTCTACGGCAGGCATCGGACGTTATAGTGGCATAAATAGGTAAGGCGGTGGTACCAATCCGGGCTAGTCGCTGCGAAACTCTACCACCTAGTACGATGAATATTATAATAATTCTGAACATTTTCTGAGTAATTCTGAGTTCTGAGATAACTACGAATAAGCAAACTTACTTATGGACTTCGTAGAAGCGGGCATAAAATAGTAAAAATAAAAAGTTTCTACTGGTCGGTTTTTTACAGTTGTTTGACAGAATGCAATCAAACTTAATTTATTTCCCAAAACCACTATCTCTTAATAGAAAACACCGACATCACCTTACCTCAAACGAAGGGACGAAAAGATAAATACTACTATCTTGGCTTAATGGCTTTCTGTCTCATGTCTTAGAAGGGCGTCCATCCGTGGCATACGCGTCAGGTCCCCGGCACTTTGATTTGTCTTCGTTACTCCGACATTTCCCTTAATGCGTGCAGAATTCTCAACTTATGGTCACTGTATTCAATTTGGTCCTTAGAAGGAGATTGTTTTGTAACTTAACTACAAAATAAAGCTGAATTTCTCTTATCATATTTTGTTAATTAATAAATAATGATAATAATAATATTTATTTATTGTTCACTCTGACATAATCTACAAATATTACTAAAATTGTAGTACAAATCTAGTTTGGCATTTTTTTAGGTAAAAATATACCTGAGTTACAGGTCACCAGTGCCCCATCGTGTTAACTTATTACGATAACTTAGCTTAAGAGAAATAAAGTTTTATAAGTGTATATGTGCATGTGTGTGTGTTTTTGTGTTTGTGTGTCTGTGTTAGCGTATGTTAATTGTTTATGCGTAGCCATGTTCTTAAAATTAAAACTTAGTTGTAGTTTAAGCCAGACAATATAAAATGACAGACAATTCAATAAATAATAATAAAAAAAATCAAAAACCCATGACAAAACCTGTCCGTAATGTAGTTATAGTCTATTTCGATTATCTTATCTTTCAAGCAAAAAAATTGCATTGAAATTAGTCTTATCGTTTAAGAGTTATGATGCTACAGACAAACTCACTCACCCACAAACACACATATCAAACTTATAACATCTTTCTTCAACCATCAGAGGCTGATATTATGTACAAATAAGAATGATTTGTAATACGATTTTTCAATTGTTTTTTACATACGAGAATGGTTACTTATAATCAAATAAGTGAAATGATAAAAACGTAACTTCACGACATGGTTATAACCCCTGTCCTTTTTGTTATTTGTAAAGGACAAAGGTTCATGCAGAATGAACTTATTTAATTTTAATTTGAATACTAAATATTGCTTCAATAATCGGAGGCAATTCTTCAAAGGGTACCTTAATAAAATTGGGGTTAGAGTCGTATGTTGCTGCTATATATCTATCATATACATCGCAAAAATATTAAGACTACTGGTAGCTACTAGATTGAAAGCTCAATTTATAATCAAAAATAGATTACTTGTCGTTCACAACATTTTATATTAGAAATATTT
>NJDC01002820.1:311485-327348 GCA_002245475.1 Calephelis virginiensis | reverse complement strand
GAGTCGAAACTTGAACGTTCGGGCGTCATTGTAATATCAATCTCCATTCAAATGAACTTCCTCAAAAATCTTAAGACAGTAATGTCTTAGTAAAACATATGTAGGCATTTATATAGTTTATACAAATTAGCATTCTTTCTTGTTTTCAATAATTTTGTGACATTTTTAAATTTCCTCAACCGTAATAGTTGCTCAGATACTACAAAAGAGCCATTTTACAGTTGTTGTAGTCAAGTACCTAATTAAAAAATTCTAATAAAATATGCATTTGATTGTTTCTTTTATTTTATCGCTTTTAGAAAAATGAAGATATGAAGGAAATGTGATAGTTATACATGTAACTGGTATCGTCTAAGGGATGGGAGAATTCCTAGAGATTCCTTTTGTAAACGAGACAGTGATTTAAAGCAAATTTCTGAAATCAACCCTAGACTGTACACCGTAGATGTTACTGGTGCGTCGCTGTCCTAGGGCCGGAATGAATGACTTGTTGTGCAAGTCCACCGGCTACGCTACCCACCAGACCAAAACGTGACAGAGTCATTATGGCAGCAAGTATAAGTCAGGCGGTGGATCCTAACCTGGGCAAGTACAGTACTACTACTAGTACTAGTAGTACTGCGCAGTACTCTACTACTAGTGATCTTGTTGTCGTCCTATATTTTAACTTGTGATCACCCCTTACGACTTGCCTGGCAGAGAGGCAGATGGTCTTTTCTACTCAGCGGACCTGAACCAACATGGGAAAAATGCAAAATATAGGAAGATATTTATTTGTTCAAAACCGTAATGCAAAAATTTAGTAGGCAATTTATTTGACAAACTCTGTGAAATTTCAATCGTTTATTTGATATGACTCTCTATTTTCGATATTTTTTTATCGACTCAAAAGTTCGAAAGCATCGTGCTAGTCATTCAAAAGCACTTTTAACTCACCGGTTTGGATAATTTTTCACAGTTTATCTTGTATTTTTCTCAAACGATAAACGCGAATAAGCGGTTTTTATGAGGGGCCATAATGCGTCTAAACATAAGTAATGATACTTTTTGTCATGCTGTATAGAATGCATGGGGTTTTCAATTTATATGGATTATAGTAATGGTATGATAGTATTGAAGGAATATAAATAAAAGTTGGAATAAAATCTCCCATTCAAGGGCATAAATAGTTACTAGTTATATAATAGTTATAGTCAATACGAAATATTGTAGTAATTTTCATTACTACAATATTGCGAGATAGCAAAGAATGTCGAGTGCTAAGTGTTATTAACTTCACAGATCTGCTTAGTTTCCTCCACATGCATGACTCTTTCTATACAAATATTCGAAATCGAAAAGGGCGTGCCCTTTTCGATCGGAGATCTAGGACCAATTCGAATGTAAATGCTTTGGTATGTTTAAAAGTAACAATAGATTACTTGAAGTTTCACAAATGTTCTGACTTAAATAAATGCGAATGAGTCATCATAGAGGCTTACTATTAAGACAATAATATACCTCTTTAGAGATTGAGATTTGTACAAAAAAACTGTCCGCATGAAAAACGACTTGTTTCTTAAATCGATAGTTATAAAATAACATGTCCTTATCATCGCCGAGCAAAAACTGTTAGAGTTACAGTTAAATTCTACCACTAAGAGGATGAAATAAGGGTTGAAAGTTTGTATAAAAGTCATTATTAATAGGCTATAATCAGTTAATATGTTACCAGCCACGCGAAAAAAGCGCGAGTAACAGCTAGTATAGATAATAGAGAATTATGCCCGGTTCCTATAATCAACGAAACGTAATCAAAAATTTCAACTTTTCGTTTATCGCACAAAAGTAACGAAGCATTGCTCATAGTTTTAAGAAATGTTCAGAGTTAACTACCAAAAACGAGCAACCGTAGTTGGATGTTTTCCTTTTCGTTCACACAACTAATATCCGTAATCAATACGACTCATTTCTTAAATATAGGAACCGGGCATCATTCGTTACCAAACTCTTTCACTTTATCTTGACAATGGTGCCAGTGACGAGCTGTGATCTATTTGCAGCTAAACTATTTGAATATATTCGAATGTCCATTCGGTATATAAAATGCAATCTGTCAATATGCCCAAGAAGATCCCTACATTTTCACAAGGGCCACGGAATTAAAACCATTCTCGGATTGTAGGAATTCCCTGAAGAGTCCCCGATGTCTGAGGTTAGGGTTGCGCGGAGGCTCGATTGAATGTGGTCTGCGGTGAGGGGCAGAGTTTAGAATACTCGATGTGGTCTGATTAAATAAGGTGGAAATGAACCTGCGTCCACTTCGACTGGATTCAATGTAAGATTAAAGTTGGTAATGAGTTCAGAGCGTACGTGTCTAAAGTATAAGGGATAACTCGTAGGTGAAGGAATAATTTTGTTCATTCCTGAGTTTATATTTAATAGCTAAACTTTTTAATTTTGGTCGTCTCTGTGGTTTAGTGTCCAGTTCCCGGATTGGGCAATGATTGAGGATATACATACATAAGTTCACGACAAGTCCCTTACACGGCAGTCAGAGAGTACCTAGTGCCAAATGTTACAGACCTGTCTAGCTTCCTCCACATTTATAAGCCTTTACATATAAACACCCCGGTTTCGATAACATACTTATATATTTAAAATTCACACCTAGATTTGCATTAGGAAAAAGGTGTCATAAGTAATCCAGCAATATTCCCGATTAAATAGTATAAAATAAATGTATACTTATAAAATAACATGTTTAGACGGACGGATTTATCATCGCCGAGCAAAAACTGATAAAGTTACAGCCATGAAATTTGGTGAGTAGGGTCGATTTATTGAGTAGACACCCACTAAGGACGGAATTTCGGAAATTCTACCCCTAAGGTGGTGAAATAGGGTTTGTATGGAAGACAGTTTCGAGTTTAGATCGAAATAGTACAGAAAAATAGTAGGGTTATAGAATTGTTTGTATATGTTACGGCTAAGCCCCGAAATCGGTTACGACTAGGTATAGCTAGTTAAAACTGAGTGTAGCCATTGACATTGTTGGGTTAGGTTTTGATTTTTAATCGGTTATGCCTAGATGCAACTGACTTCCCAGTTTAGCCGTAACATCACTACATAGTATTAAACAAAGTCCCTTCCTCTGTCCCTATGTCCCCCTGTATGCTTAAATCTTTAAAACTGCGTAACGGACTTTGATGCGGTTTTTTTTAATACATAAAGTTATTAAAGAGGAAGGTTTAGATGTATATTTCATAACCGTGCAAAGCCGGGGCAGGCCGCTAGTTTTATACAATGTATAAGTGTTATAATTTAAAGAATTTAATCGAATATGTACAACAAAAGTAAGTATTAATGCGGATGTATATATACGGAAAATGAACCTTGCTCTGAGATTTCTCTGTATCAGCTTTACAAAGGCACGTTTGTTTCCGATCAGAGCGATTCAAAATGGTAATTCACCGGAAATTAAAGTTGTTGGCACTCGTTACCCTTTGAGTTTAACTCTGATTCATACCCGAAAAACGTTTATTTTGACACATATTTAAAGGAATTCTAATTCAAAAAGGTTCTACCATAAAATATATTTTTGTAACAGGATTTGCAAGGCTATTACCAACAGCCGGCTTGAGAAATACTATCCAAGACGTATCAAATACGCCCAAAAACTATCGGGTTTGGGCTTATTTCCACGATTTCATATTAATTAAAAAAATATGTGTGAAATTCTTCCGTGATTTAATCATAATATCAATAAAAATGTACAAGTATATTCACGCCCGTATCTCTAAATAAGTAGCCAGAGGTAAGATTACATAAGGAAACTCACGATTCTGAAGATAGTATCACAATGTGATAGGTGGCAAAGATGACGACAAGGCACTTATCCAATCCCAGGCAAAGTTGGTTTTATTAGAAAATTTAAAATAAATTCATTTTTAATTACTCCACCCGGGAACCAGGACTTCTTCTAGTTAAAGTTATTATCAGGCCACTAGACCACAGAGGTACAATTAAAATTAACAATATATTATTACAGGGTTTACAGGGCCCCTTAACTTACAGAGCTCCTCAACTTGCCCCACTCCTTTAAGTAGATACCTTTTACTATATTTCCGTTAATCGAACCCGAGACCTTAAGTAATAAGCACTCTTCCATTACCACGATAACTACTATTTCTGACCCACCAGTCCAAAGCGGTGACATTTAATGATATCCATTAAAATCTTACTTATCAGAGAAAAAGTAAAGCTTAGCTAGCATTCCTTTAGTTATAAAACGATATTCAAAGTTTGACCTAAAAATTTAATTTTCATTTAGTGTCTAGACCGAACCTTTGGTGGCAGCACTATTGCATTAATAATACGCAATGTCCCGACCACTAATATTGTTATCCATTTCGAACATTATTAAACCATTATCCGTTGAATACAAAACAGATCATTGAGAGATACGCGGAATTTTGTGTTTATCGGTGCCAACGACTACCACAGATATATCTAACATTTAGTAGTTCAAACAATGAGCTTTTAATGAGTTCCAGGATAACTTGATTGTATTATAAGAATTGTTTAATTAAAAGTAGCATGGTAAAGTAATACATATATCATATTAAAATAGCAAGTAAGTATCTCTACGCCCAAATACCCGAAGAGGTCGGCAGAGACATAACCACGGCACCCTCGACTAGCCGAAGACACTAAGTCCCGTAATGTGATAGGTGGCAAGCCTATCGCCAACGGGGCACGTATCCAATCCCGGGCAAAATTAATTTTATAAGAAAATTGAAAATATACATTTTCTAATTTTTTTTTGCGTGAACGGGGATCGAACTCGGGACCTCATGAAGTCAAGTCCAACACTGGGCCGCTAGACCACAGAGGTGAATTCATATCATATTTAAGTAATTGTTATTCACGATGACAACAAAGTAAATAAAATTATGTCTTAAATATTGTTTTACGAGTAAGTGTATTTTAGATCTATAGTTGAATTTTTTTCTAACAACAGAGTTGCATAGTATATAATTAAAAGTGTATTTAAAAATAAAAAAAATAAAAATGTTTCTCACTTTGCAGGGCTTAGTGTCTTCGATTAGTCGCGGGTGCCCTAGTTGTGCCTCTGCGTACCTGCATATGGGTGTGCAGATGTTTTTTTAATCATGATTAAAAAAATAACAAATTTAAAATAAATAACGCAATCTATGCTACTGTTTGAGAATTTGTAAAGATTTTAATAAGATTTTTATACTAATAAGTCTCAATAAGTCTTAAAACAAAAGCTAGCTCGTTTATAAAAATCAATTACGAATATTAGTATGTATTAAAACTAATTAAAAGGCCCATTTAATTTTCATTGAAATTATTTTAATGTTTACCGTAAGACCTGTTTTATTTAACTAGCTATCCCGGCGAACTTCATTCCATGCGTTTAGTTTTGTATGGGAAAAATTAAAATGTTATTTTTCCTAGTTTCCTCGCAGTTTAATCTTTTAAACCTTCCCTGGACGTGAACAAATAATTTAAAACCAAAGTTTGCCTAATCGGTTCAGCCGTTATCGAGTTTTAGCGAAACTAACGAACAGCAATTGATGTTTATGTATATGGATGGATTATTATTATTGTCAGTAATCATAATGACAATAATTTAAATACAGAAAAACTACAAAAATTCATCGACTTCTATAAGTAAATCGTCTAAGTACAAAAATTTGCGTATTTTCCTCGATTTAGCTGAGATTCCGTTATCAGATACAAACTTGGAGGTAATGAAACCACCTCGGAAATACGTCGCTTTTAAATAAAAAAAAGAATTTTAAAATCGCTTCAGAAAGGACGGAGAAATCGATTAAGTTACATTAAAAAGTATAGGAGCCGATTACAATCTTGTCTTTTTTAGGATTACGTAGCCAAACGGTAAAAACGGACCCTATTACCAAGCCTCCGCTATCTATCTGTCTGTCTTCAGGCTATGTCTCATAAACCGTCAAAGCTAGAAAGCTGAAATTTTGCTGAGGCTGTTGCTGGTATAACAACAAATTAAAGAAGATAAAATTTTAAGCCCCCATAAAATAAACGTGTTTTTTTGCTCAATATTAAAAACGGTAACAGGTAGACGCTTCAAATTTTCACAGAATATTTACTTGTATATTATCTTTCAACATAGAAAAAGAGTAAAAAATATAAAACCTATTAAAATAAATAATTAGAAAACAATAAAGTAAATTTTGAAGGGGGGCTTCCATACAACAATCATGATTTTCTATTATGGATGATAGTACGGAACCCTTCGTGCGCGAGTCCGACTTACACTTAGCCGGTTTTTTTAAGTTAGTTAAAATGGTGTCGCTGAAGGAGTTTGCACGGGCGAGTCGCTGCCAAACTCGACCACCTAGTCGGATGTCACGGTGTTAGTGATGGTAAGCCTATGCTCGCCTTTTACGAGCTGCCTGGCAAGGAAGGCAGATGGTCTATTCTATAAAGGAGCCCGGACCAACACGGGGGGGGGGTTTCATGTATATTCCATAAAAAGCTAGTGTTTTATAATTGGTTACAAAATGTACGCAAATCTTAAATCATACTTCATAAAAAACACGAAAGCAACTTAGTACCGTAGACTTTGTTTTCCAAAAATACCGTTCTTCTATCGCAATCATCGTCTTTCTAGCAACATTGGAGAGGTAAGCGAACAAGCACATGTGTCTGCTGCTGCCTGAGAGACAACCGTGGTCTATGAAATCTATAAATGTTATAGGTGCGTTTCTGTCTAGTGGACGGGATTTATGGCTCATTGGGCAAGTCTGCTGGCTACCCTACACTTCGGATTAGAACATCACTGAATTATTATGGCGGCAGGAATAGGGAAGACAGTAGATCCTTATACGGGCAAGTTGCTGCATAGTACTCAACCACCAACCAACCTGGTCTTGTCGATTATGACCTATTTTACCTATGCCCGTCTCTTACGAGCTGCATGACGGAGAGGTAAATAGTATATACTACTAAGCGGACCCGGAATCAACACCGGGAAAAAGATTCACGTTTTTTTTTTCAATAAAAAACATTACCATTTTTTGGTGTACAAAACTTTCTGTCTTGCTCTCTAGTGTAATAAGGGGCATTAGCATTTTACTGCATTAAATGTAGTAACTCTTAATTATCTTCTAACTAGGGTTTAACCTTTTTATATTCGAAAGTTTTAATGTGCAAACGGCCCTTAAATATCATTTACGGAAATAAAATGTTAATTTAATATCGGTATTGACGGTAGAATTCAAAATTCATAGTTAAGTAACGACAACGTAAGTCATGTCAGCTAGTGTATTTAACACAAGCGATATGATGATGACAATTTATGAATTAATTCATCAGTGGGTTACTATCACCAGTATTTATCACTGAACTGCACCTGTGTGATATCAAATCGCCCGATAATTTAATCTCACCGTATATTTTATCAATTATAATTTATACTGCATAAAATATAAGACAATTTATACGTAAACAACAATAAATATTTCATATATTTTATAGCGTAGTAGCCGATATTGAGAACTTAGTATTGCTTGACATTACTAATAAAAAAAAACTTACTACACATAAAAAAAACAACTAGAAATCTAATCTAGCTCCAAATATACGGCACTTAAATAACGTACAAAAAAGTGTTAGTTTTTTTTGAAATGACTAATGTGTACGTCTAAAGACTTCTACAACGTCACTGGGCTAGTGTGCGAGCAGAGTGCTCAGCCAGAGATAAAGTGACAGTAATATAGAGTTTGGTAACATGGCTCAGTATTTGTGGAGGCTAAATCTACCTGATACTGGTTTTCGGCTAACATAAGTATTGCATTAAAGTATTTAATTATTGTTTCGCTGTTCCAAGCAATTTTCCGGGTTTTCTCTACATAAGAACCTTCTTCTGACAATAACTAACACAACGAAAAAGATGTACCAAAATTAATCCATCCGTTCAGGTGTGATACGATGACCACGGGATATGGGGAGTCATCATTACTACATAGTATAAAACAAAGTCAAAATCTAAATAAAATTATTTAATTTGCAATTTTCCGCCAAAAAATAAGATTCCGCCAAAAAATCCGCCAAAAAGATACTGGTATCTGCTCGACCTTTGTGGAGTGCAGTCGAATTCTCCTGATGATGAGGTTACGAAGCGAAACGTACGTTGAGTTTTTAGTAGTATGTGTATTGTTGGTGCTACTACAACAGTTTAGTGGTGTGTATTGTGTGGAGCTGGATGTATTTGGGAGTTTTAGCTTCCGGTAAGTCCAATTCATTCTTAGCGCACTATTTTGTCTGTTTTGTTACGCAATAATACGTATACATTTTTTGGCGGTAAATTGCAAATTAAATAATTTTATTTAGATTTAAGTATGGATTTCTGCAAAGTAACGGCTTCTTCTATTAATTTTCTTAAAACAAAGTCGGTTCGCCTGTCCCTCTGTCCATATGTCCCTTTGTATGCTTAAATATTTACAAATACGCAATGGATTTTGATCCGGTATTTTAATAGATAAAGTGGTTGAAGAGGAAAGTTTATATCTATATTTTACATCCGTGCAAAGCCAGGGCGCAAGAGCAAACAAGTAAATACTAAAAATGTTAACGGTGAATTACACACTATAGGCTATTTTTCTTCGCAAATATAAAATCAACATTTGGTAGTAATTTTGTTACGCACTCACTAAAATAATTTTAAATTATCGCTACTTTCTTTCAATAACAGTAATAGAAAGAGACAAAATACATTTAGTGCTGTCATATTAGTGTTTACATGACATTTCTATATACTTTTAGTCTATTCCTCGGATAACGTAAATTAAAATATCCACGAGTTGACTTGTCAGGACTAATTTGACATGTCCAAAATGTTCCATCTCTTTTTATTTTACTGGAAATATATAGCTATAGTATAGCTATATATTAGTATAGCTGTTACCCGCGGCTTCGCCCGCGATAAATTGAGATGTAAGCTATCCTATCTCTTAAGTTGGATAGAACTGCACATGGTGTGCGAATTTTATTATAATCGGTTAAGTGGTTTAGGAGTCCATTGAGGACAAACATTGTAACACGAGATTTATATATATTAGATATGGCATATGAAAATATGTCATTGTTAACTACTGCCCTCGAGTCAAAATTCAAAATTTGTAGACAATTTTATCCAAAAATTAGTTACAAAAACTAAATATAGCTTATAATTGAGTAGATTTTTCGTTAACTTTCTTGCCCAATTTTACTAAAGGCTATTCGTCGATATAATTGTAAAATAATTACAAATGTAATTTCACATTTGCAATCCATATATTTATGATTTTTTTAATGATTTAAGCTCAGAAACACTGCAAAAAAGACAAGTCTAATATTATTACCTCGACAGCCTCGTTGGTCGAGTGGCTAGAGTACACGCCTAACTACACTGACTAACCGCGAGGCTCGGGTTCGATTCCCGACGGGGGCAGGCATTTGTGTGATGAACATTTAGATGTCTGCATTTCCGGGTCTGGGTGTTTATTAAATTTATTCTGGTATCTCTTGAAGTATTTATATGTATTAGTATCGTTGACTAACACCCATGACACAAACATATAATTTGCTTACTTTGGGGTTAGATTCAATTTGTGTGATTTGTCCAGGGATATTTATTTATTTATTTATTACCGAGTCAGGATTTCAATGTTCGGAACCGTACCCTATCTCTGAAAAACAACTTCCAAAGAAGAACTTTAAATCTGTTTGTGATTTTGACCGCGGAATTTAAGTAACAGACAGTAAAAAATATAACCCAATTGAAAACTTTAATTTTGTAGTCTGCTAAAAATTAACCCTCACAAAACTAACGTTTTCAACAAAATATACCTTTAACCCACTAAAATATCATAAGACAAATTAGGTAACAAGACTAACGCCACTCAGAGGCGTTGACTTAATGAAGATTAAGTTTTATTTGACGTTTCTGAGTAAAGATGTAAGACAAAGATAGGTAAATAGATTTCGGAATAAATTTAATAAACACCCATACCTAGACAAGTTATTCCTGACCAAGTTACACAAATTGCAAATCAATATGCTTGTGTTATGGGTGTTAGTCAACGACTCTAATACATAGAAATATTTAAATATATACCAGAATAATTTTAACAAACACCCAGACCCGGAAATCTAAATGTTCATGACACAAGTCGCAAACCTGTCGGGAATCGAACTCGAACCTCGCCTAACTACACCTGGTCAGTATAGTTAGGCGTGTACTTACGCCAGCCACCCGACCAATGAGGTGACTAAAGACCAAGAAATATATAATATAATATCTACATATGTATTTCTATGTATAATATCTACATATGTATCTATGGTCGTCATAAATGTCTCAAAATCGAACGCAAGCCGTCGCGATCGGTTGCGTACATAGAACCATATAAGGTTCTAAAGCCATTAAACCTGTAATTGTTATTTAAACCTAAACCTTGTTAGGGTTAGGGCTTCGATACTCCATCGGTGGGGTTGGTTAATTAAATTTCAGCCTGTCTAGTATTTCAGCTATGCGTCTGATGTATAATTCTGGCATGCTTGTCGCTAATGCCACATGTGTATTAGATTTATTGTCTTACTGCGTCTATTTATTGTTACTAGCCGACCCGGTGAACTTCGTTATTGGCACTCAATACTTGCACCTACCCTGCGGGGTGAATTGTTATGAAGATTTCCAAATATATGCAAGACGACCTTTAATTTCTTTTTATTCTGTCTGTACTTAATACTAAGTGTTGATGTGTCTGAATTTCTAAATCAAAAACTTTGGATAAAAACATGGGACAATTTGTAAAGCAAACTACAAAACAAAACTAGTTAAGTGGCTTTTGCGTGAATCTCGGTCATGATACAGAGAGACAGACAGATAAACAGTCAGACAAACAAAAATTACAAGAATGCTAAAAGTATGTTCTGCTGTTCCTTATAAGTACTATAATTTATTATCATCAGAAGAGCCATCTTGTTTGTTGTTTATCCAATAAAAAAGGGCTTAATTATTAAGCACAGCAAAATTGCCAAAAGCGACTCCAACTAATTCATTGGGTACCACGTCGCGATTTGATGATTCTTTTTTCGAAAAATAGCGATTTTCCGAAATGGTCCCTCATTAATTTGAGCAACATCCTAGTGGTTCGTGAGATATACCTACTTATTAGTCCACAAATTTTTCACTTATCTTTACTTTATATTAATCAAATTGCACTGTTAAGTATAACTCAAAATCTACTAGTCGGTTCATGATATAACTAACATAATACCACCTCGGAATCTGCAACCTACCTTTCTAAAAAAGAACCATCAAAATCGGTTCGCTGTTGGCCGCGTAACAAACATACAAAAAAAACATGCAGTCGAACTGAGAACTTCCTTTTTTGGAGTCGATTAAAACGGTTGAATCGAAATGCGACATTGATTAACACCATACCAACTTTACAAGTTGTTGCAAAGCACTCTGCCATCGCTGTCTTAATAACATAAAAAAAAAGAAGTGAAGGGACATAGTTTGTGTTTTGTATCCGCGATATGCTCAGAAAGGATAGTAACAAGGACGTTACAAAAAAATAGATGGATAGTTTACAGGCTCATCTGTCAGTAGATCCTCCTGTCAAAAGTTATAGCTCCCATCCGCAGTACGGTCATGACCACGGCCTATGCAAGTAGGCCGAAATTTCGACAAATAAAATAAAAACATAGATTAAGTATCACCCGTAAGTAATTAAAAATGTTAACATTAAGTAAACCTTAAACAGCTCTATACACAACAGTATACTATTAATCTCAGAAGAGAAGAGATAGGCGAAGGTACAACCAGGCCAATCACGATTAGCCAAAGGTGCTACTTACTTAACATATGTAATCTCGGGAAATGTATTTTTTTTAGAATTAAAAACATTTTTTCACAACCCAAGACCTCATGTAGTCAAGTCTCATATCTGACCATTACATCACAGAGGCGATTCAAACCAATGTATCTGACAAACATAAACAATCTCTAGTTACATGTTACTAAATGCTGAAATTAATGGTAGTCCAGGCGTTAAGTGCAGTGTAAAATCTGATATAGCACCGGTCAACCGCGAGAACATGACTTATGGACATTTTGGATTACTGACTATTTGCCAACTACATAGGCTATTATTTGGGACAGTTGGCCACAAAATTTTCACTTTCCATCAGGTGAACCACTTGCTCCTTTGTCTCCAAAAAAGTTCTATGCTTGTTATTATATAAAAAAAACTATAGAAGTAAAGTATTTTCACGCCTATATCTCAAAGAGGTAGGCAGAGGCGCAACCAGGGCACCCATGACTAGCCGAAGATACCTAGTCTCACGATGTCATAGGTGGCAAGACAATCGCCAACCGAACACATATCCAATCCTGGGCAACGTTCAACTCAGCTCTGAGCTCAGAGCAACAACTCAGATCCAGAAACACAAACATACAGACATGTAATATGTTACACTTTTGCCTACCCCTATTAGGAATCGAAGCACTTCACGGATACTCGGTGACATTGTGTGTATACGCTAACTAACATGTCATGCTCTACGACAGAGCCACCCTGATAAAACTGTCAATTTTATCTTAAAATGTGGTACTTCCAACGGGCATAATGTTCACATGCGGGACACAGTTGTACTTGTAACAAATTGTGAAATAATTCGACCAACCAACGGTTACGTAACTTCACGCCCATGTCCCCGAAGAGGTAGGCAGAGGCACAACCAGGGCACCTACGACTAGCCGAAGACACTAAGCCCCACAATATGATAGGTGGCAAGCCTATCGCCAACCGGGCACATATTTGGATATGTGATCCCGAGCAACATTTTTTTTATTATAAAATTGGAAAAAATCCAGCTTTCTTTTTGCTGCCCGACCTAGCAATCGAACCGCTAGACCACAGAGGCGATAACGGTTAAAATTAATTAGAACCGTATTAAGATAAACATAACCCAAATGTCATCCAAAATCCCTATCCAGAAAAAGAATAATCAACTTTGGTTCACAAAAGGCACGTAGTCAGTCATTGAAAGTCGCCCCATAATCAGATTATGATAAGTCACAGATCAGCGGAGCGAAGAGATAAAATTATCCTCGACAAGGGACGTTTAATTGTTTTATCTAGCGCCATAGTCCACGATGACAAACTTTGAGAGCATAATAATAATCTTGATGGTAATTTTTATGGTACTTCCAACTGACGACAAGAAATTTAATATTCATGCACCTATGCACAATTAAAACTTGTACTTGTACGTTTCAGGGTTAAATATTTTAAGTTAGCTTCTTGTTTAGGGTTAAACAAATGTTAATCGGTCTAGCGGTCCTGTGTTGGGCTTGATTTCATCAGGGTCGAGCAACAAAAAATAAATATGTTATTGTACCTACAGAAGCTTATGAAATCCCTAAGCTTGGTTAAAATAAAAGAAAAATATTTTTTGACGTTTGATTACCCCTGTTATATCGTTATGTCGTTATGTTATCCCAGTGGTCCAGGCTACTTTGCAGAGTAGGCCATCTGCGTTTCTGCCAAACAGCTTGTAAAAAAGACAAGCATAGGCTTACCGTCACTAGTACCGTGACATCTGAGTAGGTGGTAGAGTTCCGCAGCGACTCGCCCGGATTGATACCAACGCCTTACCTATGCCTACCGCCGTAACGTCAGTTCATGCCGTTGACGTGTTCCAGTTTGGAGGGTAAGGTAGCCAGTAAACTTACTTAGCTCGAGGCCTAACATCCCGGCCTAAGGTTGATATAGCACCATTACCACCTTAGATGTCTCTAGGCGGCATGTTTTTTTTATTATCAGGAAACCTGTCTGCTTGTTTACCTTCCAATACTATAAAAATAAAAAATAAGTAGTTAGCGAAAGATTCTGATATTTATTTTAAAACTATGTTATTTCCGTTGTACTGTTCTTTCCCTTTTATTAATCATAATTAGATAACGGGGTTCTGGCGTGAGTCACTAAATAACCTCTGGTCCCATCAGTTGTTCAGCAACTCTGATAAACCCGTTGATTTATTGCTGACGTAGCGTTAAATGAACCGTGCTGCGAGATAAGAGCCGAAGTTTCGAACGTTCCTCTTGCAAAAGGTGTCAATACTTTGTGGCTCTGAAACAAGCAATTTTATTTAGATTTTACTTCCATTGTAATACTGAAAAAAAAACCACTCATGTTTCATGGCACATCATCCAAGTACACAAAATAAATGAAACTCAAAACTCACTTATCGGATCTTTATAAAATTTATGTGGGACCTCTGAAAGAAAAAACTAAAACCTCGTTTATAGAGTCGGGTAAAATATAATCTGTTATTAGCGGCTTCACCTCTGCCGTTGGACTCGCTTAGATATGTTTATTAAAAATAATTTAAGTCTAGCATGCTAAAAATAACAAATAAATTAAACTGTTTTCATTACACTACTTTCATATTATATACTCGTATGTACAACATGCTTCCTTATTTTATGATATTAGCAAGGATTATAAATACATCGATAAATTAGACGAAATGTATGAAATGTTGACTGCATGAGGTCCCGGGTTCGAATCCCGGGTCGGGCAACAAAACAAAAATTGGGTTTTTCCAATTTTCTAATAAAAAAAAATGTTTTCGGGATTTGATATATGCCCGGTTGGCGATAGGCTTGCCACCTATCACATTGTGGGACTTAGTGTCTTCGGCTAGTCGTGGGTGCTCTGGTTGTGCCTCTGCCAACCTCTTCGGGGATATGGTCGTGAAGATACTTTTTTTATGTAATTACCTCAACGCCAGCTATACATAGAATTTTGCTAATGCTTACCCCTTGCAAAAATAAAACCCAAGCTTTTTGTCTTCGAGTCATAAGCACCTGATATTTAAGTTTAATCACAAGCAAATATGTGCTATTTTTTATAATTATTATAATTAATTTGATTTACTTATAATCTATAGAATAACTAAATGGGGATCATTAAACGAGTCTCTATGCGTAGATATATCGAAAATTATTTTTTATTTTTTATATTGCAAAATACAGCGAGCAAGCACGCGGTCCCTGTGATGGTAAAGATAACTCTGTCCTATAGACAGCATAGATGTTATAGGTAAGATCCTATCATGTCCTGGAGTGTTAGGCTTAATGGCCAAGTCTACCCGTTACCCTACCTTCTGGACCGGAACTGTCACTATGACAGCATGAATAGGCAAGGTGATGGATTCCTACCCGTGCAAGTGGGTCTATAGCACTCTACCCCCAGGATCCATCACCGTATTTATTCCTGACATCATAATGCCATTGTTTGACACTATCGTATTCGAGTCTGGAGAACAGAGTAGTCTGAGACTTGCAAATACCATACGGCCACGACTTACGGCCAATGTTAATAATGTATCTCAATCTAATGGATAGCTGCGTATCCGGCAGCCTATCCCATACCTAATTGCCATATTTATCCTGTCCTGTCCTTGTTATTGGCAAGCGATAACATAAAAATGGATCAAAATATCAATCTTGGACAGCAAGTTTTGGATTAGGATTAATTATTAATATTGGCCGTTAGTCTGTAAGCCACGGTTGTCTCTCACCATCCGGTGAGCCATGTGCTTATTCAGGTAATAATTTTTATCGCAAAAAAAATCGACTTATTTTAAGATTTTCATTGTTTACTAGAAACTCCTTTTGTGTGTCTAGGCGGTATGAATTTCTTACCATCAGGAAATCCGACAGCTTGTTTGTCTTCCAATATCATACAAAATAGATATTAGTTCAGTTATAAGCTTGAAGAAACAGCTAAACTTTAAGGTAAAATAAGAAGCTTAAA
>NJDC01002820.1:278157-303948 GCA_002245475.1 Calephelis virginiensis | reverse complement strand
ACCAGGTAGTTTCAAATCTATACTATCAGTTATGAATTAGTAGTTATTCTTTTGCAGTTTTACTGCGCTTAAATTACTTTTGTACTATAACTTTTATTTTATACTACCAGGTAGTATTAACTTTATACTATCAGTTATTAATTACCAGTTATGTTTTTTGCAGTTTTACTGCGCTTAAATTATTTTTGTACTATAACTGTTTAGTTTTATACAAGTAGGTAATATCAAAAATGTGATTGTTTCGGTCTGGCCCGGGCTTAGACGGAGTTTTTGAATACTGAACACTGACACTGAACTTTAGTCGGCTAAACTAAGGAAGTAACATTTTTAAAGACGTATAATTTATTAACAGCTTTTAAATTAAAAGAAAAACTACGTGTCATTTTTGCCTTTTTACACTATGCAATTCCGTAGTACATTATTTTGCTACTTTTCATGTCTATTCGAGAATTTTAACTGACTCCAAAAACAGAAGACTTTTGATTCAACTGTACATTTTTTTTGTGTGTTTGTTACGTGATTACTCAGCTAACAAACAAACCGATTATGATGATTACTTTTTCAAATGAAAGATCATGAATTCGAGGTCCCTTTGTAATTTTTACATGATCCAATTAGTGTTTTTTGAGTTATACTTAGTAATGCATATATTTTTGTCTCGTCATTAGTTTATGCTTGAAGTATAACTGAAAACTACTAGTAAGATGTTGATACAATTTGTATGGGACTACCTCGGAAGCTAATGATTTATTTAATAAAATCTAACAACCAAATCGTGACTTGGTACCTAATCACATAGATGAAGTTTGCAATTTTACTGCACTTAGTTATAGTATAGTAGATTAAAACCCTTAATACCAGCATGTAATTTTTTCACTTTGGGATTAGATGATTTTGGGTTAAACGTCTATATATAATTGTTTATTGTATTTTTATCTTTTTTTGTACTATAACCGTCTAATTTATAACCATGGACTAAAGCACTGTAAAGGTTAATTTGACATTATATGGCTAATACTAATAACCTATCAACAGATAGAGATATACTCTTCTAAAGATTTGTTATCAAGATATTTTTATTAATTATCGAAATATGGCAGTGGTTGCCTGGTAACAGATCTAAAGTAGCCCTATCTTTTATTTTAGATAGGTTATTAATATTAGTCTATTATTAGATTAGTTACTTAGTATTTATTAGTCTTCTTTATCAGTCCCTAATGCAGCCTACAGATTACAATGTCAACATGAACCATGGCGTATACGTTAACCGCGTATTAATAAACTTTTACTAAAGTATTCCTAGCCTTAAGGTGACATTATAGTCTATGACACTAATACAGACTATGATCTCGACTCAAATATTGGAGTACTTTAGTCTATGTTTAAGATTGTAGAAGTATACATGTCTATTTTTATATGGCTTGGTGTTATAATAGTCAATCAATTAATAGTACAATGCATTAAGTCATAAAAATTATTCATAGTCTGTGTAATGTGTAAACGATCCCTGATATGAGTCAGGACATGACTCACATGCATCCCCATCTGGTGTCATGGTTCATAGTTAGAGGGGTGTGTCATTGTTTGTGTAGGTTATGGATGATTTAAAACTAAATAGTTTTACTTGTTGGACCCCAATTTACATATTTTTTAATTGGCCTATATATGATTATGTAAAGGCCATTTTTTTCTGATTCAGTAGTAGAGTTGGTGGCATTCCCTTCTTCCTCCTTTTCTTCTGCTTGTCACTATTGTGCTGCTGTTTGGAAAGTGTGACAAACAGTAAACTCATTCGTGTGGTATGATCATCTCAATCTAAAGTTTGGCAATCAACGCCTTGTGTTGTATTATAATATATATTTTTTTGTGAGTAAAATATCACAGCTTCAAACTTGGTGGAAATTTATTTTACTTTCATCCTGGTGTTGGTACGAGTCCATGTGTAGAATAGACCATCTTTGCCTAGCAGCTTATAGAAGGTTGACATGGATTAAAGTGGTCATAACCACCAAGCCTGCTATAATATAATTTAATAAAATGGAATACGTAGTATTATCTATTTCAAACACCATATTGACAGTATTCGGCACTGTCATGTTCCAGGTCAGAGGTCATGGTCATCGATAGATTTGAGCATTTATATGCCTAACACCTCGAATACATGACATTGATATACCTATAACATCTATACATAAATAAATACTTATCTTCACACCAAATTCTTTACCAGTAGGCAGAGAGTATCGAGTGCTAAACCTCACGATCCTGGACGACCTGCCTGGCTTTCTCCATATTCAGTACCTTTTTCATACAAACACGCCGGTTTCGGAGACTCTTGAAACCGCCTTCGGATAATACAAGAGAAATTTGATCGTGGAATGTCTACCTAAGTCTACCCGGGTACCTATATCATATATGGCCTATCTATGGTTCATACAAGCAAAGTGTTTAATTATTTAAATATATACTAAAATCACTAATACTACCGGCCAACATAAGATATTTATACATTGTCTTTTATCTCTAGTGATTGTTCGCTATGTCATGCCTTAAAAAATGAAGAACGATATAGAATTTCTCCCAAAATATAAAAAATTGAAATTTTCAAGGTAAAACTCAAAATGTTTGAATAAAAACTAATCAATCATTCAGGATACCATTGTAAAAGAAAATTGTTTTTTTCCAATTTTCCAAAAAAAAATGTTGGTCGGGATTGGAAATGTGCCCGGTTGGCGATAGGACTGTGTGTGTGTGTGTGGGACTAAGTGTCTTCGGCTAGTCGTGGGTGCCTTGGTTGTACCTCTGCCTACCTCTTCGGGGATATGGGCGTGAAGAATACCATTGTATTACAATTATACTCGTATCAAACAATCCGAATAAACTATCAATAACAAATGGCCGAATAAATACACCCATGAGTATAATGACTACCAAAGTTGACTTTAAACTGGATCTTTTGTTTTACTCCTGACAAAAGTATTGATAAAATAATCTATTCCTTGACCTTCGATCAAAGAATTATTTAATTCGATGGCAGGAAGTGACGAATTTAGCCGCTCGTAACACAATCTAGGAATTTAAATTACCTGCCGGAATAATCCACTAGTTTCAGTCTAGGAAGTTTTGGCAAGAGCCTGATTGGTATCACCACTTTTGCTGGTGGTAAGAGTCAGTGGTCGGTTATTGATATTACATATGTTATTGGTAACTTATGACTAGGGTTTTCAGCTACATTTGCAAATCTATCCGCTGCTGAACCTTCTAGCATCTAGCAATGGAGACCACGACGCTAGCCCAGCAGGAATGTTTAAGGCGGTTGTACCAATGCGGGTGAACACAACCTGTTAGGTTGAACCTTATTACCAACGCACCGGTTGTAGTCATATATATATATATATGTATATAGGCTTTCCTTTGGTTTGAAGGTTAGTGCATGTATCAGAAAAACTGTTCAGTCTCAAGTTGGCTTTATTATAGGTAAATCGCTTTTTGGATTGTGAAGGAAATTGAAAATTTTGTGTAATTTTTGAACAAAAATTGGCATCACCAAGTCGATATACGACGTGATTTTTTGAAACTTAATCAACCGAAATGTACGGATACTAGATAAATAATTAATTACCAATAAAAATATTTTTTTTTGCAGACGTTCCCAAAAGTACAGGCGTTTTAATTTTTTTTTTTGTTTTAATGGTGTATTTTTTTAAAATTACTCTCGTCTAGCAGCTATAAAATATACCTGTTTGGTTAAAACAAAACAACAATTTGAAACATGAAAACCTAACAAAAAGTTAAAATATCCGATTTTAAATCTGTAAAACTAGGTATTTGAGGTACATTTATTAGCATATTTTATATAAGTTCATATATTTTTTTCCGTTTATTTTCATTTTTTTATCAATAAATATTTGTCTAGTATCCGCATATTTCGGTTAATCAAGATTCGAAAAATGCCACTGTGTATAGACTTATGTTTGATCATCAAACATCTATACACCTTTGAAGAGGGCAAGATAACCGGTAGACTTACACAGTTGGCCTATCATCCTGACCAACGGACAGCAATGCAATTATTACATCTTTGGTATAGAAAGGTGTGAGACAGGGAGACGTTATTTCTCCGAAACTGTTCACTGCCGCACTGGAAGATGGCTTCAAGCTTCTGGACTGGAAAAGACTCGGCATCAATATCAACGGCGAGTACATCACTCACCTTCGATTCGCAGATGATATTGTGGTTATGGCGGAATCGCTAGAAGACTTGAGCAAGATGCTCGGTGACCTCGATAGAGCTTTCCAACAGGTGGGTCTTAGGATGAACTTGGATAAGACGAAAGTCATGTTCAACGTTCACGTTGCACTTATACCAGTTTACGTTGGAAACTCAATTCTTGAAGTTGTTGATCAGTTTGTATACCTAGGTCAAACTGTTGAGTTAGGTAAATCCAACTTTAAGAAAGAGGTCGATCGCCGAATCCAACTCGAATGGGCAGCGTTCGGGAAGGTAAAGGTTATCTTATTATCCAAATTACCGCAGAGCCTTAAGTCGAAAGTCTTATACCAGTGTGTGTTACCGGTGATGACATATGGAATTGAGACTTGGCCGTTAAATGTGGGCTTCTTAAATAAGCTCAGAGTCGCTCAGCGTGCTATGGAGAGAGCTATGCTCGGTGTTTCTCTGCCAGATATGATCTGTAATTCGGTGACCCGCAAGAGAACGAGAGTAACCGACATAGTTTAGAGAGTTAGCAAGCTGAAGTGGCAGGCCACATTGCTCGCAGAACCGACAACCGCTGGAGAAGAAAGGTTCTCGAGTGGCGGCCCTGCACTGGAGGACGTAGTGTTGGACGATCTACCACCCGGTGGACTGATGACCTGGTCAAAGTCGCGGGGAGTCGCTGGATACAAGCGGCTGGTGACCGTGACTTGTGGCGCTCTTTGGGGGAGGCCTATGTCCAGCAGTAGACATCCTCCGGCTGATGATGATGATGATGATATATAGGCCACAGTTGTCTCATACCATCAGGCGAGTCGTGTGATTGTTCGGTTTCTTACGTCAAAACTCTTTCAAAAGGTTATCGGATCCGCCTTCTTACAAAGAAGATAACCATATTAAGAAATTACTTCGTAATAAGATGAAATGAAACTGTGTCTCAATTCGAGGAGTTTTCGAAAAATTGTACCGTCTGCCTACCTGCCACGCAGCTTGTAAAAGGTTAGCATATGCTTATCGTCACTCACACCATGACATCTAACGAGGTAGTGGAGTTTCGTAAGGACTGGTTTTGGATTGGTAGCACCGCCTTATCTATTCCTGCCGCTTGCTTACCACTGACGTGTTCCGGTTAGGGAGATAAGGTAGCCAGTAAACTTACTTTTGCTCGAGGCCTAACATCTCGGCCTCAGGTTGGTAACGCATCATTACCACCTTTGGTGTCTCTTAGCCGCATGAATTTCTTACCCATTATCCATCTGTTTGTTTGCCTTCCAATATCGTAAAAAACTTACTATATATCACGGTGCTAGTTACTTGTAAATCAATATTCGTCTCTGTCTGCTTGGTAGATAAGAATTTGACCTGGCGAGATATGAATCATAAAAAGATAAAAAGTAATGAGATTAAGCTTCTTTGTTTGTTTTACGTGATTAATTAAGGAAACCCCTTTACTCATCCGAATGTAATGCTTTTGTTATATGTTCCTTTTGTGAAACAAGATGCGTCATTTTTGTATTTGTTTACATTGCACAGAGACTTAAGACGCCGGCCAGAATAGAATTAGAAAATTACTTATTACATATAAACTATCCTACTATCCTAACTTCCAAATGAGAAGGAGATTATAATATGTTCGGCTCCTATGCTTTTCATGTATTTTAATCGATTTTTCCGTCATTTATGAACCGATTTTAATTTATTTTTTATAATTTGAAAAGCGCACTCCGAGGAGGTCCTGTTACCACCAAGTTTGGATCTGATGATGGAATACCAGTGTCGTAAAAAATGCTTATTTTTTTCTTCTTAAACTACTCATTTAATTGTAATATTTGCAGTTTTACTATTTATAGGCTATTTTAAAAAGAAATATCGGAATATTCGATAATATTTTTTATAATGATATAGCACATTATTAATATTTTTTGCCATAAAATGAATTTGGTTCGTCTTTGTAACGAGGTGTTCACGTAAAAATATAATAAAGAAATAAAAATACCAGGATAAATTATAAATAACGATATTTTATTATTTTGATTCAGTCACTAGAAAACTATTTTAATTTAAAAAAAAAAACTACTTTTGCAGAACTCTACTACTAAATCTGATAGACTGTACAAGTGAAATTATTCAGTAATATGAATTAATAGATTCTACTAGCAAGAAAAGTGTAATTCGAAATAGAGGTTTAAATAAATTCGTATTGGGTTCATTTATTTTAAATATGGATAAGCTTTCCAATTATAAAGGTCATTGTGTGACACGTAGCTCTATCAGGAAGGATGCGTCATGAGGGCTGCCTTGCTTGCGTCAGCATGATGTACGTAAAGTCCATTTATAGCTGTAAGCATTTTTTTAAGAGTTACTAAGTTTTACTTACTGCAAAAACTGCCTTTAATTTTGTTATTGCCTTATAATGATCAAAAAACATGCATAGTATAATTTAAAAAATACTAATCAAACATTGTTTTTTTTGGGTTGGCTGGAAGAAATTTCTTTAGTTAGAGATAAGCTCGCCTTTTGTGCATTTTTAACTTTTCCAATATGTATAATTTCCAATATAATATATATAATCCTGGCCCATAGACATCATAGATGTTATAGATGCGGCACTATTGTATGGCCGAGATGTCAAGCATGTAGTGCAAGTCTACCGCCTACCCTGAAGGGTACCGAAACATGATAGTCATTATGGCAGCTGGAATAGGTAAGACGGTGCATCCCTACTCGGGAAGGTTGCTGCACAACACTTTACTGTCAGTGGTCTTCTTGGTATTGACCATTACTGCCGACCTCTGACCTCTTATGGAGCCAGGTAACTCGTATATAATAATACTAGCTGTTTGCCCGCGACTTCGTCAGCGCAGAATAGTTACGATTTTCATACAAACTTTCATCCCCTATTATAGACCTTTGGGGGTTGTTTTTTTTTAAAAAAACTTGTCTATGTTTAAACTCGGATCTTTAGCTTTATGCTTATGAAATTTAATCAAAATGGGCTTAGAAGTTTAGTCATGAAATAGCGACATATAGACAGATAGGTTTTCGCATTTATAATATTAGTACGGATATAATTTATCTACAGATATTAACTTACTTATTTTGGTCGTACTCCAAAAGGAAGCTTATCAGTTCGTTTACGTGTTTTTTGTATATTTGTTGTTAGATTACCCGGTCACTAACGAAAGGATTTTGATAGTTTTGTTTTTGAAAGTCAAGTAAAAATTTAGAGGCCATTATAAATTGGAACATGATCCAAGTAATAGTTTCACTTTGTATTTAATAATGTATATGTTTTGATGTATGTGGATGATGTACGTTGTAAGTAGAGTTTGTTGATAACCAACTACTAAAAGTGGAGGTTTTTAACCGACTATAAAAAAGGTGGAGGTCGCCTCTGTGGTCTAGCGATTAAGGTGTTCGCCGTGACTTCATGAGGTACTGGGTTCAATTCCCGGATTGGACAACTAAAAGAAAACATGATTTTTCGAATTTTCTAATAAAAAAAATTGTTCGGGATTGGATATGTGCCCGGTTGGCGATATTCTTGCCACCTACCACATTGTGGGACTTAGTGTCTTCGGCTAGTCGTGGGTGACCTGGCTGTGCCTCTGCCTACCTCTTCGAGGATATGGGAGTGAGGATACTTTACTTTAAGGTTTTCAATTCAATTACATGTTTCATTTATTATCTTTGTATGTTTTCAATAAAACAGATTTTGAGGGTTTTTTGAAAGATTCATAGATCACGATTTGGAGATGGTTACATATTATTGATGATGGATGTAGATAAAATTCATGAAGCACTACTTCGGAATCATTTGCTATATTTTAAAAAAAAATCAAATCGCAATTGGGTAGATAATGAAAAAGTTAGAGTCGATTTTTGCAGTTTTACAGATTTTAAATAATTGAAAAAAAAGTTAAAAATGAGTGTGATCTTTAACACCACATCTTAATTTAGCACGCCGACATTATATATTATTATGATTTATAAAATAAACATAATCAATACGAATTATATTATTTTTTGAATGTACAAAAAACACCGGAAAATGGTATTCGAAATTACGTAAATACATATTGTTTTCGCATTCCCCCATCTGTCGCGGATAAGCTTGACTGACGCAAATGACGTGAAACGTCAAACACCTGTGAATATGACTCATTATCCACGTGAATGGTTCGCCTTATGACCCGGCAGCCGTAACGCAGGAGCCGGTGACTCATAGCTACCATTTTTGGCAGTTTAATGACAGGGTTACTTTAAAGAGAGGTTAAAACCACCTGCTCTTAATTGTGGGAATTTTTGTTTATAGAAATAAAAGTATCTTCACGCCCACATCCCCAACGGGGTAGGCAGAGATACAACGAGGGCACCCACGATTAGCTAAAGGCAATGTCCCACAATGTGATAGGTGGCAAGCCTATCGCCAACCGGGTATATATCGAATCCTATTAGATACAATACACATATCAATCATTAGAAATGGTCTATCCTTTGTGATCTAGCGGTCCAGTGCTGAAATTAACTCATGACCTGATTTACCTGGTTTTGATTTCAGGTTGGCAACTAAATAAAAATGCGTTTTTTCAATTTTCAAGCAACAGATGATGTTGCGAGGGATTGAATATGAGCCTGATTATTGATTGGCTTGCCACCTATCACATTGTAGGGTTTAGTGTCTTCTGCTAGTCGTGAGTGCCCTGGTTGTACCTGGATGTGCCTACCCCTTCAGGGATATGGGCGTAAAGATAATACTATTAGAAATGAAAAGTAAAAAATGAATGGGTTTTCGATGCTAAATATAAACGTTGCTATGGATTGCCATAGGTCGTTACTTAACACTAAGTTACCATCTATGGCTAGAATGTTAAGACTCTCGTGTAGGTTTCAACCTTTACCACGTTTTTCTTTTTTTTTAAAGCCATACTGAAAACCGACATAATGGTTTAGGGACAGATAGTTATGTCAGTCTAGCGCTTTTTAGTATTAATAAATAATAATTTGTTTTAGACAAGCTTTTCTTTCTATTGGAATTTGTGAATCGTGTTGTTCTGTGAGACCCTCTAACGATATATGTTTTTAAATCCATTGCCAGTATTGTTTTTGCAAGCGCTTAACTAACATTATTTACTCTATGTACGAGTAGGTATATACAGCACGTGATTGTTAGAGAATAAAGCGTAGTATATTTTAGTGCCAATAGAACTATGAGACCGATGCGGATTTGTTTTATTTTTTTTTTGTTCTATTTTATGGATAATTTACATTTTTTTTGCTATTTCATTTACTGCAAATTGCATTACATTTATTATCCTAATATTATAAATGCGAAAGTTTGTGAGTATATAATATGTAGGTATGGATATTTGTTTCTCTTTCACGCTCAAATGGCTTAACGGATTTGTCTGAAATTTGGAATACAGATAGATTGTGACCTGGATTAATTTAAAAGGTACTTTTAATCATGATCGCACAACAGGTTCTATAGCTAGTTTTAATATAAATTTACCGAGATATAAATAAAACAAAATTTGCGTTTGCTTTGTTTAGTTTTAAGAGAAGATTATGACAATAACTGAACAATGTTACATTCTTATTTTAAGCATTAAAATATACATATATACCGATAAATATAGTAAGTATCTTCAAAACCGTATGCTTGAAGAGGTAAGCAAAAGTACATCCAAGGCAAGATTAGTCGAAGGTACTTAGTTCTAAAATCTCAACAAAAAAAGATGACAAACCTATGAATTTTACTGGAAAGTTGAAAAAAATCATATTTTAAAATGCTTTACCCAAAAATTGCAGAAATGAACTTATATGGACAGCATCAACATCAGGCCACTAGACTATAGAGGCGGTACACATAATTTTCAAAATACTCATCATGTATTTGAAATCAGTTACCTCGTATCAAAAAATTGGATTTTTAATTTTCGGTCTATGACACATATACACACATACATACATGCATACATATCTTCACGCCAAGTCCCTTACGGGGTAGGCAGAGAGTATCGAGTGCCAGACCTCACGATCCTGACAAACCTGTCTTGCTTTCTTCACATTCATAACCCTTTTCATACAAACACGCCAGTTTCCGAGACTCTTGACACCACCCTCGGATAATATCTGATTGATCTGATCGTGAAATGTCAGCCTTGGTCTCCTCGGGTACCTACATCTATCCACATTCGCATTGTATATCTGCTTTGTCAATCTTTCATCTGTCGTTCTTGCCACATGACCGAACCAGCGGAGCATGCCCTTTCGCATTTTAACACCAACACTTTCTTTCAATCCCACTCTTTCTCGGATCTCACTGTTACGAATGCGGTCAGCGAGCGTTACACCACAGATTTTCCGTAGTGCTCTCATTTTGACCGCATTTATCCTACTTTCATGCTCTTTCTGACATACCAAACTCTCGCTTCCATACAATAACGTTGGAATAAGCACAGAATTATGCAAAGCGAGTCTAGCTTTTTGACTTAAAACCTCGCTTTGGAATAGCTTACCCAACGCTCCATTCACACTATTCCCTGCACTCACTCTCCTCTCTACATCCGCGGTGTACCTTCCATCCCTGCTAAAAGCACAACCAAGATATACAATTTCATTCACTTGTTCCAGCACTACATCATCAACCAAAACTCTTACATCCGTTCTGGCTACGTCTCTTTCAAACACCATTATTTTGGTTTTCATCGCATTCAAATGTCCGGTCAAGACCGTTAAAGGTTAAATAATCTTCTCATCTTCACAATTCAATGAACAAACTAGATTAGTACCGCTGAGTCAGCCTGTGGGAAAACTCGTCAGACGTGGTGACCCCAGACTGAGTGACAATGATGTCTTAACAATGGATGTGCCAACCGCTTTGTAACATTCAAGGCGCTACTGTATCTGTTCCACTGGATTACTCATTTTAGTGACCTTATTTTAATTAAACTTTCAAGATAGTGGTGATATATCTCTCAACGTATTTTTATTTTAGCACTTGCCCTGTGCTTGGGATAAATTTTCTAAAAATTTTAAAGAAAGAAAAAATTTCGCCCCAGACAGGATTTGAACCTGTAACCTTTCGTCTCAAGCCGACGAATGCTCTAACCAATTGAGCTACTGAGGATTCAAGTCCCGTGGCGAAATTTTTAATTCCTTTCTAACCCGTTAACGCGGGGTTTAGGTTACAGGTTCAAATCCTGTCTGGGGCGAATTTTTTTCTTTCTTTAAAATTTATATATCTCTCATATAGAAAAATCACAAATTTTGAATTCTATCCTATTCATATTATATCTATCCCACTCATATTATAATACGCAAGTCTGTCTGTTACGCTTTCACGGGTAAACCGCTGAATTTGTATAAAATTTTGATGAAATTTGACACAAATATAGTTAAACACCCGAGATAAAAGGTACCTAGCTTTTTTTTCAAAAATAAACCCAAAATAGAAAAGTAATTAATGGGGTGACGAAAGTTTGCACGGAAATTATGTTTAAGTTAACCAATTATATCAAAGTCATGTCCGTAGCAATTATCCTACGAGGACGAAGTCGTGAGTAAACAGCTTTAATTTATCCAGGTTGGGATCTGCTGCCTTACCTATTCCAGTGACAGTGTTCCGGTCCAGAGGCTAGAGTCTTTTTTTTTATAATATTGGAAGAAAAACAAGCAGACGGATTTTCTGATGGCAATAAATTTAAGCCGCCTAGAGACATCAAAGGTGGTAATAATGCGTTGTCAATCTTAGGCCGGGATGTTAGGCCTCGAGCAAAAGTAAGCTTACCGGCTACCTTGCCCTCCCATCAGAACACGTCAACAGCAAGTATTGACGTTATGGCGGCAGGAATAGGTAAAGCGGTGGTTCCAATCCGGGCGAGTCGCTGCGAAACTCTACCACCTAATTAAACTATAGCCATAACACTTCGGCTACAAGATAGCGACTCACCTACATATAAAGTGTCTATAGCCACGGTTGTATCTTACCATCGGGATAGCCGTGTGCTTGTTCGAGTAATTGAGTTTATGGAACTTCTGGATGACATTCATCATTATGTGATAACGCGCTGTAGTGCCACAACCTTACCTATAATACCGCTAACATATCAGTGTTCCTCTTTATCGTATACCGTTTTTTCCTAATTGTAGACTAGCACACTTCTTTGTAATCTATAAGTGACGATTGCCTCTTACCATCAGAAAAGCTATTTGGGTTAAAAAACAAGAAGCCAACAAATATTATCACTATAAATAAGTGAATCATCAATAAAATTAATCTGTAAAAACAATGCAACCTTGTTGAAAGTTGATTAGACTGCGAACAATGATAGCGTGATAAAAAAATGTACGGCGCTAGGTGAATCATTGAGGCTATTTCGTCGGTAAGCAAGTTGAACAGTGTGAGAAAACAGCACAAGATAAAAAATACTGAAGCAGAATAAACTGCAAATAAATTAAGCGCTGTAAAAGTTAAAATATTTTAAGCGCTATAAGCTTGCAAAATTCCGACTCTCATTTCATTACCACGTCGCGATTTAATCATTACATATTCTATATAATGATTCCGATATGGTTCCATTAAAATTTTATCGATATCCGTTTTGTGGGTTTTGAGATATACTTAGTAGTGCATAATTTTCATATACATTAACAATATCGTGCCACGTTAAAAATCACTAGTGCAATCGTGTTAAATTGAAATGGGACCACCTCGGAATTATTATTTACCTTCCCAAAAGGGAGGCGTCAAAATCTGTTCTTTATTGGCTGAGTAAAAATTATGGATTCTTAGTAATCATGCTACCTTTTGTTTTTTTTTTAATTACAATTAAATGTACGAAGAACATCCCTCCTTAATTTATTTTTATTAAGTAATCGTAAGACGGTAAATAAAAAAAAATTGAGAGGTGTCAAGGGACACCCGGATGGAACGAAGTCCTCTCTACCCCCTCTCTCTCTCAATATCTATCAATCTCTAGTAATCTTTATCTCTATCTCTCTTATAGAGAGAGACAGACAGAGAAACATGAAATAAAAAAAAAAAGAAAATAAAAATTAGAAAATGAAAAATTTAAAAAAAAATGGTCCGACCCAGGATTCGAACCCGGGACCTCATGCAGTCAAGTCCAACTACTGAACCGCTAGACCACAGCAAAAAGTGTCGTGACAACATTTTCGTAAGATTTTTTTCCGTCTAGCCCCCATTCACAACGTGCAATAAGGAACTTCGTTTCAAAACATCTCCGTAACAAGTTTCATCTGACTAGTTTTAATAGTTTGGGAATAAAGTAACTATGACTTATAAACGGGCGTGTCTATCTATAACTAAATAGTAATTCGAATCTAAAAAGAAACATATTATTTTTGTTTGAATTATCAAACGAACTTACTTGATGACGTTCAATTTGAACTATCTTGTATTCATTAAAAACTTTTAAAGGTATCTCCGCTTTGGTTTGACTAGCAAAAATCATACCAGCTATTTATATTAAACGTGATACCTAATAAAAAAAAAACTTAATAACGTATGAGAAAAAAAGACACAAAATAAAATTAAGCCATTCAGTAATTATAAACAATAAATTATGCCACACGTAAGCTATGAACTAAGCAAAATTGTACAAAACTCTTAGCAACCTGAAATTGATTTGCTTACAGTTTCTTTTCACAGCACTCCTAAATAATAATTAGGTCAGATAACAGAGTTATATTACAACTCGCTATTATCATATGTCAGTAAAGAGGCTAGAGCACCCATTTAAGGAAATCAAGAATATACAAAAAAAAATTAGACAAAATACACACATTGCCTCTTCAAAAACCAATGATGCCAACCTATGCCTGAAATTTTAAGTATCTTTTACGTTTATCGATTACTTTATTCATTTTATCACACCTCTATCCCTAAAGAGATAAGCAGAGACACAAACAGGGCACCCACGATTAGCCGAAGAACTTCAGTCCTACAATGTAATATATCGCCAATAGTGCCATATTATCCTTTCCTGGTCAACATTGATTTTATAAGAAAAACCAACTAACAAATTTTAAGTAACCTAAACCGGTAATCGCACCTGAAACCTCGTGCAATCAAAACCGGATCACTAGACCAGATGAAATCGATTACATAAACTTCTAAAGCGGAAAATGACAATAGAAATTATTGACGATATCAGAGCAGGAAAATGTTAAGCAGTATTGTTCGATATTCCTCAAGAAAATTCAAGGCCAATAAGAGGAAAACGTTTACTTGACGAACCTCTATCTTGTTCATTTTGAATAATTTTGAATTTCATTATTTCATAGCAACTAAATTAAAAAGGTCTGTTTAATTCTGCCTGATAATGTTTCCCCTGTGATATTGTGTATATTGTGTACATAAATAAATATTAAATTAAATAATGTTGAGATGGTGGGCCTGGAAAAGTGTATACATATTATTATGATTGTTTATCTTACTGTAATTTAAAAATACTATTATAATGTAACACGTCCGCACAGGTTCAGGTTCGATTCCCGATGGAAATTTGTGTGATGAAGTATATATCAGGATGTTCGAGACATATATATATGTGATATATGTTCGAGATATACGTCTTTAAAAGTTTATTTGACACTGGATATTCTGTACATTCAACATATTTAAATAAATAGATGCAAGCGACTAAAAATTAGCAGTAGAATACAATTTTAGCTTTATTGTCTGTCTATCTATATTCCGACCCCAATTTACGCCGAATTTACTGAGTAAAGAAATTTTCCTAATAGCAACTTTATTTTCTGAGGAAGGTAAGGAAAGTATACTATTATCCCGCTTACTAAAGGGGTTTTAGTGCGAGGGATAAAAGTCAAAATATGAATTTGGCAAAACTGAATTAACGAGTAGTCCGATTTTTTTGTAGTATATTCTATACGGATTTAATTTTTTAAAATTTATGAGTTTTTTACTTTAAAAATTTCAGACGTAACAACACTTACACTTATTAACAAAACTTACGCGCCCGTTGATCTGGTGTGTAACTTAATTATTTATTAGCAAAAGTGAAGTTACACACTAGATCAACGGGCGCGTAAGTTTTATTAGTAAGGAAGTTAGTTTAAATTGACCAAATAACCTAAAATCCAGGATAGAGAAACATTGGAACGTTCCCAGAAGGGTAACCAGAGAGTATCGAGTGCCATGTGAACGAAGTCAAAACGATATCCACGTATTCGAGTGCACGTTATCTTAAGTCTATATGTTGAATGTATGACGCCATGCAAATATCTAATAAGGAGCATTCACCTGATTACATCATCGTCTGCCCACAAACTTTTGTGGAAAGTTTTGGACGATATTTTTTGAGTGTTCAATCTGTGGCCACTTTTTTAAACATTTTAGGGTTCAATTTCCAACCATTTTTTATTGACCAACTTATTGGTCGAGGGATTAACATACATACCTAACGCTAATAAGAAATTTATTTCATAAATATGTACACCGTGTTGGTCCGGGCTTCTTTGCAAAATAGACGATCTGCCTTCTTGCCTGGCAGCAAATAAAATTTGAGGAAAGGGATACTGTCACTATCATCATGAGATTGGATAGCTTGCTGTCGAATCAGCTTTACCTATTAGTGCCGCCGTAACATCAGTGCTTGTCATTGAAGTGTTCTCGTTCGATGGGTTAGCTAGGCGGTAAACTTACTTTTGCTCTATGCCCTACACCAATGCGCCTTTACCGTCTTTGGTATCTACAGGCGGCGTGACTTTCTTACCAACAGGAATTCCGTCTACCATCTAATAGAAAAAAGATACGTTTTATAGAAATAGGAAAAACAAATGTTCGTGGATTAAGTATTTCTAGTAGACTAACATCCATACTAAAAACTCCTTACTTACTTCTGCTCGAGGCCTAGTATCTTGGCCACAGGTATCGACGCACCATTACCACCTTTGGTTTCTCTAGGCGGCATGAATTTCTTATCATCAGGAAATTCGTCTACTTGTTTGCCTTCCAATATCATAAAAAAAGAATTTGCTTATTTTAGGTACTTTAGTAGGTACTACTACTTATATGCTATGGGCTTTTTTTGATAACGTAGTGAGACTAGTCAGTTTGGTGATAGCCCTATAATGACTCTTCCGTGTTGGCACCGCGAACTTTCTGCAACCGCGATAATGTTTGTGTTTATAATTATCATGTTCTTATAATTTCCTATTACGAAGTAGACGAAGGACTTTATGCAATAAGCTTAAGATTTTCAGATTGGCAACTTATCATGCTGTATACTTGCCCGCGACTTCGTCAGCGTCAGTAAAATAGTTATGATTTTAATACAAACTTTCATCCACTGTAAAAGTCGTTTGGGAGTTGTATTATTTGAAAAACAAATCCTGTTCGAACTTGGATCTTTAGCCGTCAAAAAACAACTGACAGGCAGACTTTCCAAAATTAAAACGAAACTTTTTTATTAGTAAGTTTACCGATAACCACACCTTATACCTACACACGTACATACATATCTTCACGCCAAGTCCCTCGCGACTTGTGCCAGATCTCACGATCCTGACAAACCTGTCTTTTTTACGTGTGGAAATCCATCATGGATACCCGCCACTTTCGGGGGAAATGGCGGGTTATGTGAGACTGCTACTCACAAAAACCACACGGAGCTGTGGGGACGCTTTGGCAAACTTCCACTGCCCAGGCGGCGCTGGATCTGAAGATCCCCGTCTGGCAGCCCACCCAACAGTGAGCCGCAAACCGTCTGAAGTGGTACACGGAGACACAGCGTGCACAACTTCAGTTCCCTATTCGGTTATTATTATAGGATGCCCAAAAANNNNTGACAGGCAGACTTTCCAAAATTAAAACGAAACTTTTTTATTAGTAAGTTTACCGATAACCACACCTTATACCTACACACGTACATACATATCTTCACGCCAAGTCCCTCACGACTTGTGCCAGATCTCACGATCCTGACAAACCTGTCTTTTTTTACGTGTGGAAATCCATTATGGATACCCGCCACTTTCGGGGGAAATGGCGGGTCATGTGAGACTGCTACTCACAAAAACCACACGGAGCTGTGGGGACGCTTTGGCAAACTTCCACTGCCTAGGCGGCGCTGGATCTGAAGATCCCCTTCTGGCAGCCCACCCAACAGTGAGCCGCAAACCGTCTGAAGTGGTACACGGAGACACAGCGTGCACAACTTCAGTTCCCTATTCGGTTATTATTATAGGATGCCCAAAAAGAGAAGAAAAACATAAAAATCAAAATCAACACTGGACAAATACAAAAATTAAAACGCTTGATTTCGATTTGGAACTAGCTGTTTTTGAGACAACATCTGATAAAAAAAGAAACCATGAAACAATTATATGACTAATCAAAGCTATACGGTAGTACTTAAATGTCAGAAATATAAATAAAATGTATTTTTATAGTCTGTAGTTTAATCGATACTTCCATTTTAGGTTATACAAAATTTAGTGCGTCATTCGATAAATAGTGTGTAAATAAATACTTTAATAATAAAATTTTTAACAGATATTTCAATGTTCCTTTTAAATTAATTAATTAAAACAATTTTCCTAAACATAAAATTACACATATTTTACCATTTTTATTCGTTTCATGTTAAAAGATAGCGACTGCTCTTTGTATGACCAGAGACAAGTGTCGCTTGTAGACACCATATATGTTCCGGGCATAGATTTAGGATGTACAAGATCAACAAAGCGTGGGAGAGAGAAGTCCTTATCAGGTACAAATTGCCTTAGAGGAACAGAGAGAGAGTCAGGTGCCTATGTGCCAATATTTACGCGAGTAAGAGTTCATAGTATTCCTGTCATAGTGCGTCGCTGTGAATTTTGTGAATTAATTTCATAATCTTACTATTTAAATAGAAGAAAAGATAAAGGCAATTACGCTGTCGTGTTCTGTAAGCGCTTGTTATGTTACAAAACGTTACAATCCTAATAAATACACATTTCATAGGTAAATACAACTTTGACATAAGAATATTTAGAACTGACTTTGTTTATCTAGTACATCCTAAATCTATGGTTCCGGGTGCGAAGCTTTTTATGGCCTAAATAATAGGCCACGAGTGCAAACCTGGGAAAAACGATATCGTGAAAATTGAAGACATATGACGTTATGAGAAGATAAGGCGGCTAATGACCGGTGAAGTATTAAAAACCACCAGGTTGGCAACGTATTAGCCATTCAAAAAATGGCGGTCGCAACGATCTAATAAGCTGCTGCAGTGATGTGCTCACGATCCCTTAACCCTGAATAATCTGGAGGTACTAGTGGAATAGTCACCGGACTACATTATTAGATTGCTTCCAACGAGCAATAGGGTTGTTACATCCCAATGCTCAAGTTATCATCTATTGAGATAGTTATTAAACGATTGAGTTTTGCGATATCTTCTCTTTATCATTCTCACCTCACCTACTTCTGCCGCCATACCGTCAGCGTTCGTTGCTGTCGCATTTTTATTTGAAATGATGTAGGTAAAAATAGTATTATGGTCTTCTGGTATACTTACTCGTGTCCACAACATAAACACTTAAGGCATTTTATTACTTAAGCAGTTTCTACTAAGTATCTTCACGCCCATATCCCCGAAGGGGTAGGCAGAGGTACAACCAAGGCACCCACGACTAGCCGAAGACACTAAGTCCCACAATGTGATAGGTGGCAAGCCTATCGACAACCGGGCACATTTCCAATCCCGACCAACATTTTTTTATTCGAAAATTGGAAAAATCCAACTTTCTTTGTGTTGGCCGACCCGGGATTCGAACCCAGGACCTCATGCAGTCAAGTCCAACACCCGGACCGCTAGACCACAGAGGCGACTACTATTTGTAGTATCTTTAGGCGGTAAGTATTTCTTTACTCATGACATTCGTCTGCTTGTTTTTTTTATAAAACTGTAAAAAAAGATTATTTTTATAAAACTTAAGCACATAAATAAAATATGTCATTTTCGATGCTCTGCTATTTGACAGAAGAAATATTAAAAAAACTAGCAGCCCGTCAGCTTCACACGGATGAACATTTTTTTTTTCTAATAATATACATCCTACGTTCACCACGATAAATTTAGGATTCTAACCGTATAATATTCTTATTTATGAGGTACTCTCTCTATACATATGTAATGCAAACAAGTAATCAAATTTTTGCCCAGATTCATTATTTACCTGGAACATTTTGGGATCTGAGAAATTTTGATATACTGCATGCTATATCTCCGTGAGGTAAAATCTACAGATACTGATATGATAACAATAAACTAATCTATTAATTAGATATTAATAAAATAACCAAGGGTGATCTCATGTAAATGGAATGCCTTCATAATAACTAGGCTTATAGGAAAGTCCTATTATGTAAATTATTAAAGCGGTTTTCCCTTATTTACTAATAACGAAAACATTAAAAGGGTTTATGTTTGTTGTGGGACGCTGGTTTGAGTTTATGGTAATAGCCGAGATCCAAGTAAACCAGACTTTTTTTGCGGGTTGGAACGATTGAGCTACTATAAAAATAGAGCACTTGCGTTTTCGAAAATTATCAGATTTTGAGCATCTTCTAGCCCATATCGCTGAAGGGCTAGGCAAAGGCACAACCAGGGCAGCCGAAGACAGTAAGTCCCACAATGTGATAAGTGGCAAGCCTATCGCCAACCGAGCACATTTTCAATAATGAGCAACATTTTTTTTATTAGAAAATTTGCAAAACCCAATGGGATTCGAACCCGGGACCTCATGCATTCAAGTCCAACAACTGAACCGCTAGACCACAGAGGCGATAAGATTTTAAGGATTTATAAATACAGTGCAACCAACTTAAATGTGCAGTAAACAGCGTCGCTAGAGTGACGTTTTTTGCTAATGATTGAGAATTTTACCTAGAAAATAGCGATGTAAGAAAGTAAAAAAAAGTAGATGTGGAAATTTCATTTCATTTTCGGTGCTCATTTTTCGGAATCTGACGGCAAAATGTGGTGGTGATTGACGTAATTACTTTTTTGTAAAAAGTTTTTCGTTGGTCGAGTGGCTAGCGTACACGCTTAACTACAATGACCAACTGCGAGGCTCGGGTTCGATTCCCGACGGGGGCAGGCATTTGCGTGATGAACATATAGATGTCTGCATTTTCGGGTCCCAGACCCGGAAATGTTTATTAAATTTATTCTGGTATCTATTTAAGTATTTCTATGTATTAGTATCGTTGACTAACACCCATAAAACAAGCGTATAATTTGCTTACTTTCGGGTTAGATTAAATTTGTGTAACTTGTCCAGGAATATAAAAAAAAAAAATTATAAAGCCGTTTTTCATTTGTTCGTGTAACAATATTTTTACATGTTATTTTTTTATTTCTAGCCTGCAAACTTTTATGTTATTATTGTTATGTATTTGACAATACTACTGTAATTAAGTCTAGGTATACACGTTTACTTTATAACTCCATACAGTAATATTTGTACTGCGCACAAAAATATATGACTTGATTTTAGTTTTTTTCAATTTTATATATTAAACTACACTTTTACGTCTTTATTTTTCTAATCTTATGATGAAACCAATGCTGGTGATCTTTGGATTATTGACGATAACATTCACGTGCATGTCTTCACGAGAAGTCCCTTATGGCTTTAATAGCGAGTATTGAGTGTCAAGTATTATGTTACCTATAGACATGCCTAGTTTCCTCCACATTCATTACTGTTGGTATACAAAACTTCGGTTTATGAGACTCTTGACACTAGCCGCGAATTAAACCCGATCAAATCATGGGATGTTACCTTAGGTATTCCCGGGTTAACGCATCCATCAACATTCGTTTTGTACATGTACCTATCTGTTTGGTCAAAGTTTTCCACGATCTGTCTTCCAGCCAGGCAGCTCGTAAAAGGCGAGCATAAGCTTACTATCACTAACACTGTGACATCCTTAAGTGCCTTAAAATCAATGCTTGCCGTGACCTGTTCCGGTTCGGAGGGTAAGGTAACCGGTAAACTTACTTTTGCTCAACGTCTTACATCCCGGCCTCAGGTTGGCAACGCACTATTACAATTTAATTACACATTTCATTTATTTTATTTATTTATTTAACACTTTATTGCACACAAAAACTTAAATACACAAAATACACGAGAAGTTAAAAATGAACAAAAGGCGAGCTTATCTCTAACTAAAGAAATTTCTTCCAGCCAAAAAAAAAAAAAAAAAGCTGTGAAAATAAAATGGAAGGCATCGTGTACAAAACAATTAACTATAGCTATACTTAGAACGAATAAATAAAAATTTACTAATAAAGTGTGTAAAAAAACAGGTACGTTTATAATTATTAAAATATCACATTATTATTATTTGGTGTCTCTAGGCAGCGAGATCCAATCCTTTCAATATCATAAAAAACAGCCTTTTCTGCGCATTATTAAACCAACGAATTGGTTAAAATCAATTTACAATTTAGTCAAAGAGTATTTTTTCTCAATCGATGAATTATTCTCGTATGGTATTGGTGACCATTTTTCGGTAGGGTTACTTAACATAGACATATCATACAGTGATATACAAGCCATAGGTTATCTAAAGTTAAAACATCACTGTTTTAAAACATCATTGACCAAAAGTTACTGCCTTTTTTTAAAAGATGAATTGAGATAGATTTAGTTCAAGATAAAATAATGGGTATAATCAAAATTTTAAAACAAAATACACCTAACACCATAGACTCAAAAAAATTGCTTGAACAAAAAAAGCAGCTGGTTTTAGGGATCTAACTAAAATTATGTTCATCATGGTGAACTCTACAAGATGTGCGCGCAAAGCCATATTTCTATCTTTCTCTAATTATATGTTTATGCGTGTGTATAAAAGAGAAGTCTATTTGTATATTGCTTTAAAATTACAATTTTAAAAATTCAAACATATAAAATTACGTCGTCAAAAATTTAAATAAAGTTATATGAAGGAACTCTACCTTCTGTATAATGTAGAAACATTGTAATTGAAGGAAGAGAGTGAAACACTATAAAACAGTCTATGATTAAATAATAAGTACCTAATCTAGTTTAGTTGGCAATAATTCATAGCCTGGATCCTAGCCCCAACCCTACATACGCGACATTGTTATCTTAATCTCTATTAGGTAGGTATGTGATTTAAAAAAAATCTAGATACCTACCTACGTACTAAATAAATGTAAAAATCGACTATCTTTCGCGACTAAGCCGTAAGTAAGCTATGTAAGATAAAGCCAAAAACCGACTTCACGACACTGGCTATTTTTAAACAAAATCGACTCCCAAAGGACCGAAATAGGGGATGAAAGTTTGTATAAAAATCGTAATTATTCCAAGCTGACGAAGTTACGACCAAATGGCTAGTGCTGAATAAACGAAATATATTTCTGTATACATTAAAACTAAAATAGACATAGAGTTATAGTTTCGAAATATAAATGTCAAACAAACCAGTTTATAATAATCTAATTATACATTCAAACCATGAAATATTCCTTCTGAATGTGATTACTCATACCTTATCTTTACTAAGATACTTTAGCGTATCCACAGCAGCGTAAACGACCTCAAAACGGCATTCGACCTAGTCGACTAATAATCTAACATAACAAGTCGAAATCAAACGCGAAAGTTTAGTTAGACCTAACATAAATCAATACTTTCTATTTTCATCTTTGTTACCACGCAAGAAGGTTCCATTTTATGTAATTTTATCGGAGACACGTGCGGGATTGTGGTATTAATGGAGTTGATTTCGTGCATTATAGCAATACAGTGCTTGAAACTCTACAAACTCTACATTGTTTGAGTTTATTACAAAGCGCTTTACGCTGGATTATTCCACCGCGATGACTCAAGCCTCGGTAAACAGTATGCGGGGCGATGAGTCACCGTTTTACACATTCGCGTAGTGTTTGAGCAGTGTTGTCAGTCTATAGTTGGACTCGTCAAGTAGGCAACTAATACCGTTTTAGGCGTTTATATCGCAGGTTTTTCTGCCAAATGCCTAGACTAACACGTACTGACGAGATAAACAACCATAAAATTGAATAAAATATAAGAACAACTTGTGAAAGTGTTAATTCTAGTTTAGTTTATATGTGTGCGTGTCACTAGTGGTCGATAAGTTGAAGATTGTGCTATTTCTGAATTTCTTGTACGTTGTGAGGACAACAATGCCTTCTAATAAGAAGTTGTTGTCGAAGATGAAACAGATAGCTCAATGGATTTTAATGCTGCATGTGGTAAGTAAAGTTACTATACAATTAGGCAAGTGCTGTGATCTAGTTTACTAAACAAAAGGACTACTGGCTAGGTTTTGATTTATTCAATAAATGTGGTATCTGAAGGTCTACTGATCTTTAGTAGAACGCGGATGTTACAAATTTAGTATTGGTGAAGTTGACAAATGTGGAGATGCATAGATTGGTGAAAGTGATCATGGGAATCTAGCTAACCAAATACCTACACGTAGAGTATGGTGAATATACAAGAAATAGCGACTCTATCTACAATAAATATCTGATACCTATTTACCTGCTCTACATAATAAAAATTGAATCCCTATTACATGCAGTTGTTTCTCTTGCTAGAGATAATTACGGAATCCTTCCTTAAATATTATTTTAGGACAAAAAGTAGTCTATGTACCTACTAGTCGGAATTATATTTTGCTTTTGGTTAAATTTTTTCCGTCCGTTTCAGGATCGTAGAGAACATACAGTAGATGTAGAGTTTCCGCTTTTAATAACATAACTTTGAATTTTCTTTTATTGATTTAAAGTAATTATGTGATGGGATAAGGCCAGTGGGGTGTAAATAACTCAGACTACTGGTAATCCTACCAGCGGAGATGGATTAGGTGGTAGGTAGATTCATGGTATGATTGCTACCATGGCCTCACCATTTTATATTGCTATTTTATCAGTGCTCCGTCGTAGTTTAGTGTTTTGGAATAGACGGTAAACTTACATAAAAGTAGGGTAGGAATTTAAACTTCAGATTGGCAACGCATCATTATTAACTTTGCATTTACGTGTATCCTTAATAGGATATCCTCCTCCTAACAAAAAAAACCGAGAGTCCATATAAGCAAATGATCTAATTTTAGACAGTATAAACATAATATTTACTAAATGTCATACAACTCCATACTATTCAGACTGTTGTAATGTATGAATCATACAAAAGAATTTAAATACTTTTAGTTTAGAATTTCAATGACATTGCTATCAGCGTTGTATAATATTAAATTGTAAAGAACAAGTGTTTTTTATAGTTTAAATATCAAAGAATTTACCGCCTACAAGTTGAGTTAAAGTACCTAGGTATTATACCTACATTGGAAAGCATCATTAATGGAATCAGAACGTAACTGATTGTGATAGGGTATCACAATCTGTTGGTAGATTACCACAACTTTAGGTAACTAGATTATTCTACTAGTGCAGCAGTCATAATTAGGTGGTAGAGTACTGTGAATCCGATTTCCACCTTTAATACCACCCAGATATTTATTTCTGCTGCTATGACATGATTGCCATACGTACTCGCCACTGTAGTGGTCCATATTGAAAGATCGGAAAAGAACAGATAAGAGAGAGATAGTAAAAGATCCAGGCTATACAATAGGCAATAATCAAAGGTTGTCTCTCTACTGCTTAGTTGCTATCTTACATGTAAAAAGCAAAAAACATTGAACCTTACGCACAGACTTTTGAACTCACCCTGTTTTGAACCTAGTTTCCGCTAATGGAGTAATCCAATTATTAAATCGCTGGAGTATCCTACCAAATTACTCGGACAAATTATGTGGTCGACTACTAACGTCAGTCCAATACTGCCGTCTTATTATTCTCTCGTCATAATGTCTATGTTTGCATGTTCGTAATCCGTTTGCAAAACGATTTTCCGGATTTTTATTAATAATGGTAGACATCAATTCTGATTTATTCTTTATCTCATTGACCCTGTTGTAACACGTTAGAGTGCAGTGAATTTTCAGATTTTGATGTGTCAATAAACATCAAGATTTAAAAAAAGAACAAAGAATCTTCTCATTCAAAATGTAGGTTGAAGTTTCCAATATTTAAGCAAAAAATATGTTTCTCAAGGTCTGAGAGCGACATCATTCACACGCTACGATATAAAAAAAGCTGCAGCTGCTCCTTTGTAATTTATGTTTTAAGGTTTCTATTCAAAATGGAGACAAAGTTTTGATAAATTTGGTGTATTAATCAGAATTTCGCACACTATCTTATATCTTTTTAACCTTATAACTGGGGAAACTATCACTTTGGCAAATGTTGTGTTGGCAAGGCACACTGACAATAAAGATAAAAACCAATGACAGGGAATGATTGGAATTAAAAAAAGACGATGAACAGACAATTATAAAAATTTCATTCAGGTAGACAAAGATTAAGTATCTTCACGCCCATATCCCCGAAGAGGTAGGCAGAGGTACAACCAAGGCACCCACGACTAGCCGAAGACACTAAGTCCCACAATGTGATAGGTGGCAA
>NJDC01002820.1:228945-277104 GCA_002245475.1 Calephelis virginiensis | reverse complement strand
TTTTAGCGTATGAGTCATAAAATTATTTACGTTTTTAGTTAATACCGCAATTATCTGCATAAAATGAATGAAAAACCTTTGTAGCGTTTGTATATTTTCTTACATTATAAGAAGCTAAGTTTTAAAAGAAAATTTTATTAATTAAAAATTTTGACAATGTTTCAACGCGTTGCTTTTAAGGTGTTGAAAATTTCTTCCATAATTGCTCCCTTCATTGAAACAATTGTGAGGGCCTACTTAAGAAGACCCTTTGCTCCTCCGGCGATTCGGACTGGCAACTTAGTAATTAAGCTCATTTCCCTTCTCCACTTGTTTTGTCATTTGCAACAATTGTGTGTCTAATTTAGTCACGTTAGCTATATTCAACACTTTTAGACTGTCTTAACAAACGTTACTATAATGTAATTTAAATGCTTTTATGTATGTTATCTTAAGGACTATTCTCATTTTCATTCGTAATTTGATTATTCGTTTAAGAATTTTTAACAACAAAGTGTATTGTGATCTTCTGTTTGTTAAATTTTAATAAAAAATAGGAACATTCTAAACACAGATCTTTGGAAAACATTTACGATAATTTCGACAAAAATAAGAAATATAATTGAGTATGTACATTTTGTAATTAATACTATGGGTATTGAATATTTTTACTCACTCTTACACCGTACTTACATTTAAATTGTAAACAGGTGAAACATACAAGATATAAACAATTAAAAACTGGATATTAGATTACGCGAATTATAATTATAATGCCGTAAAAACTGTAGATTCAAATCAAGATACTGTGTATTAACTACTTAAAAGGCTAATATGATGTAAAGTAAAACAATAATGGATTCTCACCATTAAGCAAAATGTTCACTTATTTGCCATAAAACTTACTCAGACTTCTGTTTAATCAGAAACGAGTAAACAGCAGTCGGGATTACAGTCAATAACGCTGCATAATTGAAAAGCACGTTCTAGGTTATGAAAGTGAAACGAATAAAAGAATTTGACGGAATTGTACGGAACCTGTTTGCGGTATTTGATTCGTTGAACGTGACCAGACAGCAGTTTGCAATGTAGAAATGACCGCAGCAATTCCAGATGATGCAAAACAATTTAACCAAGTAGCTGACGACTTATTCATATCATACTCGCGTGTACAAACAATTTATTAGTAACGGAAGATTCCAATGATGTAGATTGTAGGGTGATAAATGAGCGTTGTACGTTAGTAGTGTTTTAAGTAATGTTAGTTACAATAATCGTAAACAATACTGATTATGTGATGTAATTGAAACAAATTAATGACATTGCTAATTTACGTCACATATTTTACTATGGTTAAGAACATTTAATTGACGTAATTTAAATTTATTTATTTTAATGCATAAATACTATTAATTATTAAGTATGACTTAATGCCGTACAGTGTTCCTTACTAGCTAGCCAGTCGAGCTAACCATGAAGGTGCAAATTGTATGTTAAAAGTTACAAAAGTAAGGTACATTAAGTTAGAAGTTACATGAGTAAATAGTTTAGTAACACGTTTTTATTAATAATATTAATAAAAATTAAATTTGTTAGTGGCCTGCTATAATTAAAGTTTTAATCGTGTGATTGTAATAAACTGAAAACTAAACTGATAAAAATTATCGTTATCGATAATGGTGGCTGTTTTGATAAAGAGAACAAATGATTTAAACGTAGATTAATTATCACATTCATTAAAAAAAATGTCAATGATTTTCTTTGTGAAGTTAAAATCTTAAAACAAGTCTCAGGTATTTGCTGAGTCAAGGTATAAAAAATAAGCAAAAATGTTATATTTTTAAAATTTGATTTAGTTTTCCATGTGTTCCAATTTTTATTTTGATGATAACACTAATACCTAATTAGAGATACTCAATGAATAGACCAGACAAAAGTGCTTTATATTATACATTAAAACAAAAACTAAAAAGTAAGTTACAATACCAAAAGGAAGTTGTTCTCACGTGATGACTATTCACTATTCATACATGCGACTACTTATTTTAAAACATTGAAACAGATTACATTAAAATTCAAGAACCAAAATATGAGAAAGAAAATGAGTGTAGTTTTTTAAAGTTTTGCAATAATTTCCAGACCAGTCTAGAATATTAGAATATAATTCCTATAGATGAGTGATCAAAGAAACATTTGTTTATGTTACACGACACTGCTGCGCACTATTTTAGGCCGGGCAGCCAGGAGGCGTGTCTCCGGTATTTATAAATTGCCGGGCTGACTCATGTGGCCGTCTGAAAGCTACGTTGTCCCACATCCTTCACTATTACTCATACCCAACGAACCCGGAATACTTTCTCTAAATATCTTATATCGTTCCCAAAAATACTAAATCTGTTTTCACTGATTCATCGGTTTAAACGTATGCTTCGTTATCTTATTTACTAACATTACACTAAAAACTATGAATTTGATCCAATTTAAGAATATTTTATTTAAAAAAAAAAGTATCTACACGCCCATGTCCCCGAAAAGGTTAGCAGAGGTACAACCAAGGCACCCACGACTAGCCGAAGATACTAAGTCCCACAATGTGATAGGTGGCAAGCCTATCGCTAACCGGGCACAATTCCAATCCCGACCAACATTTTTTTTATTAGAAAATTGGAAAAATCCAATTTTCTGTTTGTTGGCCGACTCGGGATTCGAACCCGGGACCTCATGCAGTCAAGTCCAACACCCGGACCGCTAGACCACAGAGGCGATTATTTCTTCTATTATTTCATCTTTTATTTCGTCTATTTTATTATTAAGATATTCTTTGTATTAATATTGATAGGGACTACTGAGCATTATCTGAAAATATTGTTCTCACTTTAAAAGCATCATCCATTTCATAGTTTAAATCGCGTTTATTATTATGGTTATTATTTAGATAAAGTTACATTAAGAACTAGAAGACATTATTTCTAAATGTCTTATTTAGCTATAAATGTTATTATATTTTCAAATAACCGTTATTCTACTATGCTCTTCAAGTTCGCTTTTCGTTTGTGTATTTTAGGTTTTGTGTTGTGCTTACTGAAATATTTTCTCTTAATCTAATTTTAACTTTATTGAAACTATTTCAAAACGTTATATTCCCTATTTGATATTTATGTTATCAATTTCTTCAATAATAACTGCTATCATATCAGACCTTTGATATCTTCACGTTAACTTATCTTGTTGTTGTATGGGTAATCTGTTGATATTGGTTTTATCATGAGTCATGCTTAAATTAGGTACATTCAGTGCATCTACGATAAACAAATGTATGACATATACGATGATAACCAAATTGCCTATAAGTGGATAAATAACATTGATAATTTGTGTTACAACAGGGAAACCAGTTACAGTTTTGACTGTATAACAACCATTGATAATAGTTGTTATAAATACATATAAAAATATATATCCCGGGTAGGGATTCATCGCCTTACTTATTTCTGTCGCCGTAAAGATTGTCTTGTTTCAGCCTAGTAGGTAGGGTTTCTATAGATTACGGTTGTCTTTTAACGTCAGAGGACCCATGTGCTTATTCTTAGATCTATCACATAAAAATGTGAACATTCCTGCACAAATACACTAATTGAATCTAACCCTAAGCAAATTATATGGTTGTGTTATGGGTGTTAGTCAACAATTATAATACATAGAAGTTAGAAAATGAACACCAGAATAAATTTCATTTAAACGTAATAAACACCTAGACCTGGAAATGCAGACATCCTAATCTTCTCCACACAAATATCTACCCCGTAGGAATCGAACCCAATCGCGGTTGGTCGGTAGAGTTAGGCGTGTATGCTAGCCCTTTGACCCATTTGGTGGTCAGTTCTTCACTATCTTAGACTTATATCTTTAAATTTGTTCTCTTAGATATAAAGCAAGCATAATGTTCTGAACGCTACATGAAAAAAAAGGTGTATTCACTTATTTTCATTCTTGAAAATACACCACCCACCAATACAATAAGCCACTTTTTATTTTTTCATCCTCCAGAAAAATAAATATGTTGAAAATCGAGGTACAAGCATATCCATAATAAAAGTTATTTTTATTAAAACCTAAAGAAGTTCAAGTTACCTTTTTATCTGTCTTGAATAATAATTCAAAAAATAAAGTCTTTTTAATACAAAAATAATTAAACGCAGTGAAGCCGCAAAAATCGGTTTTAGTGTGAAACTAGTAGTGTAACTTAACAAAAAAATTCAAAATTTGATAAAAAGTTAGTGAAGACATACAAGAAAAATCAGCTTTTAAATTTGAAAAATATGTCATTAAAATAGGTCGCTTAGTAAAAACTTTTTAAATAACATCTAAAATACTGATAAATTAAGAACCTTATCTTTTTTCATCAATTGAAAATCTGATTATTCACATGAATCCACACAAAGCATAAAGCAAATATAGGCAAGACTTCAGAAATGAATCTGAATTCATTTTTCTTTTTATTTACCAATTCAAATCAATGTTCCCTGCAAATAGAAGGGGTTTCGATTGAATTCAGTTGAAGCACACATGTTCGCTTGCCCATTCACTGTACAATGGAACAAGAGAGTGCCCCTCAGCTGGGATGGTACGAACTAATAACGGACTTCCTGAGAACGACGACCGGTTTAAAGACTATTATAGTTAGCTGTACCACTTTTTTACTACTACGAAAGGACGGTTATGTTTTTTAGGCATTACATACCCGTTTTAGGATTTGAGATGTCGTAATAGTAGTAACCATTCACATATCTACAATCTTCTTGCCGTCGTGATTTGTTGATTGACATGATTTTTTTTTATCACAAGGAAGCAAACAAGCGGATGGAGTTACTAATGATGATATTGTTAACAAAAACGAAATTTCAAAGATATTAAATGGGCTCTGTTACCCGAGTCTAGCTCACAGTAGGAACCAGAGTATTAATCATTTTGTAAAAGTTTTTGATCTACTCTATCCTTCTTGTTCGGAAATGACACTAGTGAAACTGAAGTTTCGACATAACAGTGAAATCGATAGTATAAATGGCGCGAACTGCTAGAAGAATCTTCCACAGTTTGAGCCTCTGTAATAGTGGTTAGTTATTATTTGCACATTTATTAACTTATCAACAAATTGCGAGTTTTTAACTAAAATATATTTAACTAGTCAGCATGTTTCTTATTTCTGTCTGTCTGTAACATTTGCAGCCTTTTAGTTTAATTAAGAGGTAAAATATGCAAATAAAGAACAAAATCTCCGCAGACATCACAAATCAAAACAAGGGGTGCCACCACTGGTATTTAATTATGTAAATAAATTTTCATGCGTAGGAAGGATTCGTAAAACAATGCGCCAGCTGAAGCTAGCCCTAGCGAAATTGTAAAAGTTTTAATAAAGAAATCGCCGAAGGCTAGACTCATTATGGCATTTGTTTTGAAAATCCATATCTAGGTCTATAATACCGTCATTGAGTGTTTGTCTGAGGTTTCTGATTGCGAAATTTTTAAGTAACAAAGAATGAAGGAGGTACATACTTAATTCGACTTGTGTATTTTAAAATTTTATATAACTTCATATAACTATCGATTCGGCTTAGTTTTTTTCATTGGATAGAGTATAACGCCAAAATGGGTCTACATACATTTTTGGCAAATAGTTGAGGGCTTTTTTGAATGTTCTTGTAATTAGTGGTAGTTTTTAAAATTTTATAGACGGGTCACAAGTACTCAGGGTAAGGTCTATGTTAAATGAACGATTTTCAATTCATTTCAATTTAATTGTTTACTTATTTTCTTAAATAATTAGAAATTAAGCTACTATAGATCAGTTACCTACAGTGGTACAGTTCAACCACTGTTTTGTTTTAACATTCAACAAAGATATCCTAACAAAACTCCAGTATTCCTATCTCTCACTGTGGATGAGTTACTACAAACATTACACGTCATAATATTGAAACTAAAGTCGGGTTTATACATTTTAACTGCGGTTTAATAAAAATATTATACATCAGTATTTTTTAAGTCTCATATGGAAACAATACCAATAAAATCAATAAACTTAAACGTGTTAATTTCCGTTAACGGGTTGGTTGCAAAAAAAACATTTATTTCCAATAAACTTGCTCTTTGTGCTTTTGTTTTATGTACTTTCGTAATACCTATCTATTGTATACAATAAGGACTTAATAATATAACAAAAGAAGATTCTGGTTTCAAAATTGTCCTTTCTATATCACCTGTGAATAGAACTCACTTCAACTATAATACAATTGTACCATTTGTCAGACTAGGCTATACAATCCCACAACAACAGATGTACCATCGCTACATCGTTGCCATAACGTTAGTGTATACTATTATCACATTCCGGTTTGGAGGGTTGGTTAGTCAGTATATTTTACTTAAGAGGACAAATATTTTACAACGACACTGTACCGTTACTAACATTATATTTGTCTTAAAGCGATATGTGTTTTTTATCATCAGAAAATCTTTTCCCTTTAAAACGTTAAAACTATTTCTTATCAAAACGAAATCTTTTAACACGATTTAATTGAAAATTAATTAACATTATCACATTATACCGATTGGATGAGTTACGTAAACCGATTACGTGAACGTAAATTTTCGTAACACTTGAAATCAAAGGCTGGGTATTAAATTCACATCTAATGAGACGAACCCCTCTTCAGCCTGAGGGTGGATAGGAAATATCTCATTAGATCTAATGATTGTTTATTTTATGGTACCTAGGACTTGTTTTTTAACCAACTCCAAATAAGGAGGTGCCTATCAACTGTTGTGTTGATAGGCATCAAAATGTTTGTTAAGCGATTTATCTTCCAATAGCCAAACAATTTTGATGATGCTTCTTTGGATAGATAGATCTTGATTCCAATGGTCTTATGTTAATTTTATTATGTCCCGACTCGTAGTTTTTGAGTTAGACTTAATAGTGCATAAAATTTTCACTTCTGCTGAATTATCATCATGATGATTAACACAAAAACTATTAGTTCGGCCATGAAAAAAATATTATATAGGACTATATCGGAGTCATGACCTATCGTTTTGAAAAATCGGCTTGTTAACGGAGTAATCGCAATATTTTTTGCAGCATCAGGTATAACTCAAAAACTACTAGTAGGATGTTGATAAAAATTATGTGACACGATTTCATTTGCTGTCTTTGGAATTTTTGGAAAAAGGAACTATCAAATTGACATTGTACCTAATGAAATAGTTGGAGTCAGTTTTTTTGCAGTTTTACTAGGCCTAATTATTAATACGCAGGTTGGCAATGCAAAATTAATACCTTTGATGTCTGGCGGCAGCGTTAATTTCTTACCATCAGAAAATCCGTATGCTTGTTTGCATTTCAATATCATAAACAACACCTTTGACGTCTATAGACGTAAATTTTTCACCATTAGGAAATTTATCAGTTTTCTATCTCTATACAATCACAAAATCGCAGTTGGACATCATACCATTTGTAGTTGAGCAATAAAAATTTGTTATCGCGAAGAACCCTTGGCATTGTGAATGCAAGCACAATATCTCATAATATTCTTTATTTCCGCCCTCATAAACAGGAACGACCCTAGTAATGACTCCCCATTGAGGGAGACGACATCTAACCGGCCGTTACGGTCGCCGGATATGTGACCGCTGCATTTTATCACCACTTTACTTTGCCACGTAATCGGGCTTGATGATAAAGTGCTTCTTTTCAACTTAATCTATGCATCCACTTGATTTGACCTGACGAAAATATACTAAAACAGAAAGTGACAATTGACTTTAGTTTTTTACTTAATTACTTTGGACTGAAAAAATATATAAGTTATAAAATTGCTGAAATCAATTTCAATTAAAATTACAAAAAATACTGCGTACTTTATAGTTATAGCAACATCGTACATAAAGGTGCACGCTTTAAAGTATAATTCAGAAACTAGAAAGCACCTGCTTCTCAAAGTTGATTGAAAGTGTATAAGCTGTTGATATACATCTAAAATATTTTGTAAATTGTCAATTATTTTGAATTTTAAGTTTTTTTTATGAAACAAGGTTACATTATTTTGATTGTGACACCTTTTAATATAATTTTCAAACTTGATAACAATTACATTTGCAGTCTGACTCAAAAACTGCTAGTACCACAGAAGTGTCACATTTTAGTGAAAAAAAAACGTTGAATTTTAAGAAAAACTGTCGCAACACGAAGTATACTCGTATAGTCGAACTGGGAACCCACTCCTTTCATAAGCTGAATGCAGTATGAATGGAGTAGCTAAGTAGGTGGGTAGGTAGGTAGGTAGTAGCCTTTGTATATATTAACTTTCTATTATAATCTTGATTTTTATTTATAAAACGCATGGTATAACATACCAACTCATCTCCATACGATGATGCGGATTTGCACCTTCGTGGTGCGCAGTTTGTCTTCCGACTAATTAATTAACTTTGTGGAAAATTACCTCTATTCTTTGATTTATCTGTCATAATCAATCATTTGTATTTCTTTATCCACAAGCACTTAATTCGTAATAACGAAGCATACTTCCTGATTCTAGACAGTGACCGCGCAGATTTTATATCTACTTGAGTCGTGTATGGTGACCTTTATTATTCATACTCTTACACACATGGAGCTTTACCTCAATATTTGTTTTAATATTTAATTGGAAGTAGAATAGGCATATTTCGTCATATTATATAATAAATAATAAATATCCCTGAACAAGTTACGAAAATTGAATTCAACCCCAAAGTAAGCAAGTTGTTTTATGGGTGTTAACCAACCAACAATACTAATACATAGAAATACTTAAATAGATACCAGAATAAATTTAGTAAACACCCAAACCCGGAAAATGCAGACAGCGCGGATTGGTGCCACCGCCTCCGACCTGCATCGTCGGGAATCGAACCCGAGCCTTGCGGTTAGTCGATGTAGTTTGACGTGTACGTTGGCCACTCGGCCGACGTTTGTTGGATACGTCTTAGCAAAAATACCATTTCCGAGACTTCAATCATTCTTTCAGTCTCTGAGGACATAATTAAAGAGTTTTAAAACAAATTATTTTTGTTACAGGTTGAATTCATAGAAGCATACTGTACACCACGCGACACAACCAGACGGTCACCACAACGCAGCCGACGCTCCCGAGAACCCAGACGTTCCCCCGAGTCCTCCAGATGGCGATACGAATCCCGTCGTCAAAATTACGACTTTGATACCAGAAGACCGTACGAATACGAGTCGAAAAGGTATTTTGCAAGAGACTACGACGCCAACCCAAATCGACGGCCGGCTTTCGACGCTGAATCAGCTAGACGGCGAGCTGATTACGAATCAGCAAGGAGGACAGACTTTGACTTGTCTGCTCCTGAAGCACGGCGAAGTCCGGAAAGTGCGCCAGAAGGTTCAGCGGAATCACCGCCAGAACCAGCGCCTTCTGCGCCCTTACGCCAAGAACGGCAGTCCAGGCACAGAACACAGCCATACTACGAATCTGGCAAGTACACCATTCTAAATACCTGTTTCACTCTTTATTGTATTTGTTTAAGGGTGGGTGATCATCATCAAACAAATTGATTTTTTGATGGTAATGAAGGCATAACGTTAGCAAAGGCTTATAAATGTGTTGCTGCTGAGCCTCTTTTGTCGATAAGAGGGAGTACGCACGGGAGATTTTTCGTTGCCGCGACCGTATATTTGTCTTGTACTGAAGCACCCGATATCAAAAGAATAATATAGTGTCGGGGTAACGAAAATTACCAGAGTGCGCTTAGTCTAAGTTTACTGTTTGCCCTCTGAATTCGATTGCATCATCGGTGACCACTGGCCATTTGATAGCAGGAATAGGCAAGACGGCTGTATTCCGGAGACTTGTCGCAAAATTCTTCCACGCAACGATCGTAGCACCATTTAGTAATCAACTTGACTCTTACTAGCTACTTACGAAGAAAGTTATTCTGCCAAGTGAGCAACTAAAGCATTTCAAATACCTAATATTGCTAGCTCTGTAGACGAGTCATTCCAATGTTACGTTTTGCAAAGTTGGGTTTTTATTTTATAGTAAGTTTGTTTTAATGAAAATGTCGAAAAAAGCCTCGAAGGTCATAGAGATTGAAGTTTTATCTAAAAACTAAACTTAGTTAAAAAATAAATTTATTTGCATTCTCACATTAACATAGTTTATGTGAAATTCTGTTTGACATTTAGTTTTACAACATCTAGAGTCAAGGTCTGAGTAACAAAGCCTCTGCCTCAATTGTACTGAAGGTTTGTTAAGCCATTGTTCTACTAGAACCTATCTCGCTGCTTGTACCATGAATAGAAAAGCTAACACTTTTGTTGCTTGAAGTTGGTTAATTAAATCTCGAGAAAAACCCCGGAACAACAAAGTAAACTGTGTCAATATTACACTAGTGACAATATTTTTCTTAACTTTATTTTTCTTAGCGAGATGTATGTTATGAAATCGTTAATGGTCTGTGTTTGCGTATTAATAAAAATAAGAATCACTGCGATAGATTTCAAGAAAGAAATCAGACAAGTCTGTACGTTTGTTTGTTCAATAAAAATCAAGTTTAATCAAAAGGCAAAATAATCTCTTGCAACTGCAATATTATGTAATAAATAAATAAAAATACTAAAATAAATCGCAAATTGCAATACAAATTTAAGTATTGTTGTAACAAATATCTAACGTCAATTTGAAATCAATAAACTATCTATAAAATAGAGAAATCATGGATTTATCTACTTAAAGTTCTAGAAAAAAAACGTCTGTGTTAATGTAATCAACAAGTAGTCTAAGCTAATACAAACCACACTAGGCTCAACAACAATAGGACATTTTAATCAGCCTTTTCCCCGTTTGTCCGTCTAGACTGGGAAAAATATCCCGACATTACAAACGCTGCCTTTTGACTGCGACATGGTCTCTGTGGAAAGATTCATATTTTATGGTGATTAATATGCCTTATCCACTCATAATGTAGCTCTTTGTTATTATCAGCATTAATTGTATACGTCCTACATTTACTAAATACCACATTTGTCACTAAATTGTTTGTTAGTTACTTTTGTAAATCATAATGCATGTTTTTGTTTCGTTTATGATATATAGTTAATAATTGAATGGTTCTCCTGATAATAAAAGAGAACTGCGGTTATGAAACTTTATGTATAGTTGTCATCGTGACAGTGTGTAATGAAAACTAGGTTTATTAAAAATATATAATCATAAAGACGCTAATATTTTATTGGAAAAAATTCGAAAATTTTAAATGGAAAAATGTTGGTTTAATTTGAATGCTATGTCGTGTGGAAACAATTAAATACTTTTTTATCAATTGTGACACAAAAGTGCTGAACTAATTACCATAAAATTATTGAAAGAACACTGCAAATATGACCTGCCTTACAAAAAATATTCATTCATAATTGGTAGAGTTATGTACAAAAACATACAATATAATTAAAAACGTAATGCGTGCATATTGTGTATATACTTAGGTACTTATAAGTAAATCTTTCATTTTATGTGGATCCAATAAATTACATAACTTTCTGAATACTTTTACATTTAAAAAACTACAATGAAAAATATACCAATAATTTTAATATTGCGAATAATTAAACAAGTTCTGATATATTTACGATAATGACGCTTGATGGGTCGCTTTAGATTCAAACGATTCGAAATGTCCTCTCTTAACATCTTCAAACGTTTTAGAAAGCAATTTAACACGTTAATCGTGGCAATTCAACAAATTTCAGGCTCCATGTCCATTCAGGCGAAAAAGCAATTACTTCACTTAATGGCGTCACTTTACACACATCGTGGGTTATAGACGGACTTAAAGTTTATTTTTACTATATCGAAATTTCACAATCTTAGATATAGAACAGTTATGAACACCTACTACTTTAATATGTTATTTGTTGTTAATACCAAACTTTTCCAACAGTAACATTTAATACATGGTACGTTAAATATTTTAACACAGTATGGATATTTAGATATGATGAAATTATTTAGAATTGGTAATAAGACTTCAGACGAATCCCCACTAGACTTGAAAAGCTTAAAAAAATTCATTAACGGAATAAAAAAATACTTATGATATTTCTATTAATTTCATCACTTATTTTGTAGTTTTAAAGCTTTTCTGATTTAAAATACCTTTGAGACTAAAGACTAAATGTGCACACAGCCTCGTATGATCATTATTGATAATAAAATGTTTTTATGTTAAATCATTCCTATTCCATTCCAAAGATGCTTGATAGTTGTTGGAAAAACATGAATTTTCAAATTTAAAAAAGATACCCTAAGTAAAAAATCTCATAAGCAGTTTGTTATACAGATTAAACTTTTCTAGAATTCATTATAAATGTAACGTGTATTACTTACGCTTATCATATTACAAATCAGTATCTAGATAATAAATCTTTTCTAGATTATTGTTTTAGAATTAATCTATAATACCACTTTTTGTAGTAATTAATTTAAGTACACTGAATAAATTTACTTCCTTAATTAAGTTACTCATTGTTTTCACTACTTTTAGTGTAAGTAAAATATACAAGTAGGATGTTGTTTACTACTTTAATGTCTACATTATTCCATATGCAAGAAGCATTGTTTAATCTAAAATAAGTTCGTTGTTTAAAGTAAAATTTAAATTACTATTTCTATGCATTTGTCGCTTGTGGCTTTAAATCTAGGCTTTTTATGCTCAACATGCATTCAAAAAGGTGCTTTTGTTGTACGAGTAAGGAATTCTCATTAGGGTAGCTTTGAAATAACATTAGCATCGTATGTACAAGTTAAAGGGATTTATTGCTTTCATTACCCTCTGCATTCTAAGAGTCCTTCAGTTTAACTGAAATATTGGGGCACAATTAAATGCAGGGGTATTAAGGGAATATGCTCTAAATCATGGGTTCAAAAAGTTTTCTGCAGCACCGACCCTTTGTAAGACATAATAGCTTGAAATCCATGCATGATCTACGAGTGAAATCTAAAACATACCTAAAATGGGTAAAAAAACTGACGAGTTTATTATTATTTATTTGAAAGCTAATCTTGATCCCTTTTTTTCGCCATTGTATGGCTCGATTCTCAAACAAGTATATTACACTTTATATTACACTCTGACCTTTATTAGAGATTGAGATTAACAGCTATTATAAGTTTGTATAAAAAAAATAAAGTATTGTTTATGACTTTCCCGGATTTTCTCTTTATAAGAACCTTCTGATAATAACTAACACAGCAAAAAATAATTCGAAAATATATCCATCCGTTCAAACGAGATGTGATAACCTCGCGAAATTGGGATTTAATTTTATAAAGACAGATTAATTTATTTAATGTATTTTTTAAGTTGTGGTTACTTCAATGTTGAAAAGGTTTGACATAATTGATAAATATCCCAAAACAAGCTACAAAAATTGAATTTAACCCCAAAATAAGCTTGTATATTATAAAATATATGCTTGTTTTATTGGTGTTAGTCAACGATTCTAACACATAGAAATACCTTAATAGATACCAGAATAAATTTAATGAACATCCGGACCCAGAAATGCAGACATCTAAATGGTCATAGCGCAAATGCCTGCCTCTGTCGGGAGTCGAAAACGAGCATCGCGGTTGGTCGGTGTAGTAAGGCGTGTACACTAGCGACTCGACCAACGAGGTGGTCAAATAATACAGACGGAAAAAAACATAAAACAATTTAATTGGAAAATATAGCTTAGAGTCTTTCTGTATTAAGTTGCTTTAGTACTTAAAACTTAGCGCTAACTGCTAACAATTACCAATCAATACATTATATTTAACTAATTCGAAAAGAAAAAACTTGCTCAATTTCGGAGAATTAAAATAAACTGATAATATTTAACAAAATTAGTGTTTTATGTAACAAATAACAATTTAACGTTAATTATAAATGAACATTCTGTTTCTCAAAAATAATAAATAAATTGTTGTTTCAGAATCTTCTTCAGAAGATCGATCGTCATCAACTGAAGGAGAAGAAGACGAATTTGGTGAATTTGATCCATTCGCAACAGCACCATCCTTACATTCTCCAGACAGTGCTCGATCGGATCCTCGATACGCCAACGCTCCGAGAAGAAATCCAAGTCCTTATTATTACGGTGATTTATTTAAAACAGCTCCACCGCCACCTGCTCCGTCAGTGCCAACAATATCATCAACATCTTCATCACGAGGGCCTCGATACAGAAAATCTGCAAGCCTTGACGCACCACACGTAGCTCCAAGGCCAAACCTGCCTAAAAGATTTTCAGTTGCTGAAGATGGTTTTCGTGAGTTAGAAAGATCATCTTCTTCGTCCGGCGAGAGCGCGTGGATGCCGCCGAGGCGCCGTGGGCGCGACGCGGCCGGCTGCGTGTGCGCCGCGCCTGAAGATGTAGAAGAGCATAGGCCCTCTCGAAGCGTATTTTATGTGCCGGCGCCCCTGCCACGCTGGCCGCAAGAAATGACAACGCGACAGATTTATGAAACAGCGTTCGACTGTAAAATAGCACGCTCTGATGATGACCTAGACGATTTTGACCGTGTCAGCAATCATCCAGCTTTGCTGCAAGCTGAAGAGCGGAAAGTTATATCCTCAGCCTCTTCTGCTTTTGAGGCAGTTGAGCGGAGTGAACCTGATTACAAGGGTCGTCGTAAGGTGACTATGAAAACTGATAGTGTACGACGCTCCAAAATTCCAACTATTCGTCAAAAGAGGGAAAATGAGAGCAATACGTGTGCTTTATCAGAGGAGTTGGAAAAAGTACATCTGGAAGAAGAAGAAAGGTCAACGACGTCTCAGTTACCATTACGAGGCTATACTCCTTCTCCACCTTCAACTGCACCCTTGCCTACAAAATTTCAGCAGAAAGATGGGTCAGCTATGAATAGCATAAAAAGTGCACCTAATCTGCCGCAAACCCAACCGTCTCATCCACGACTTAAGGATTTAAGACTACCCGTAAAATCATTGCGCGCACGGGATACACCTACCAGTAGTGACGCCAGTATGACTGATGTCAAAGCTTCAGTATCGACTGAACTTGATGTTGGTCAGCGATTAAGAGATTCGAGTCGAGAATCTCGAGATGGTGACGATGAAAGAGGGCAATCTAAAGACGGTATTTTTTTAGAGATTAAGGGTCGACCCACCTCCGATTCTGATACACCCGAAATGAATCGGTACACGGGGCCCAAGGGGGTCGGCCCTATAATGGAATTTAAAGGAAGGCCCGGCATTGCACGTCCACGAAGAAAATATTCAAGTACGGAAAGTATGGCTACTAGCAGCAGCGGGGGAAGCATGGAATCTCTACGTAGTAGTAATAGTGAAGGTGATAGAAGCAGCAGTAGTTCAGAAAGTCGTCACTCATCTTCTCTTAGTTCACATAGTTCAGATTCTGGTAACGTCCCGTTTATGAAGTCCCATCACATGCAATTGTCGGGGTTTGGTCACCATCCAACTAAACTTCATATTTTAAGCCCTATATCTGATAAATCTTCCCAAGAGCCAGCATCAGAAACGTCAGATAATAATAAAAACAACAATTCTCAAAAGGTTTCTCCTGAAGATGCGGAAACCAATAATACAACAGTACAAACCACAGTGGAAATTTTGCCCAAGCCCAAAAGACGTGCTTTACAAAACAGAAATTTATTAAATCTTGCATTTCGCCATTCAACTCCTGGTGATACGGAAATTCAGGGTTCAGATAGTGGAATATCAATTCATTCAAGGGAAGGTGTAGATTCACGAAATGCATTTATTAATTTTAAAAACAGTAATACAGATGAAAAAAATAAAGACGAATCAGTAGATCTATCTGATCTGCCTTTTGATATGCCTAAATTACGAAGACGTCGTGCTGAAGCAGAAGTAGACTTAAGGTCCTTGCCATTTGATATGCCTAAGCTACGAAGAAAATTGCGTGGACAGTCGTTGCAACTGACTAATGATTTTGGAGAGGCGATTTCTAACGCTTCATCTAGTCAAAGCGTCCAAGATTTAAACCAAGGTGAGAATCTGTTGTATTTCTAGAATTATTACTTAAGTAAGCTATTGATTTAAGTTACTTTAGTTTTATTTCATGAAGTCTCGGGTTCAATGCCCTGGTCGGTAAATAAAAATGTTTTTTTCAATTTTCTAATAAAAACCATCTTGCCCGGTATCGGATATGTGCCCGGTTGGCGTAAGTTTAGCCACCTGTCATGTTGAGGTCTTAGTGTCTTCAGCAAGTCGTGGGTGCCTCTACATATCACATCTGGAATATGGTCGTAAAGATACTTTTTATTAGTACAATAAGTTCATATTATATTTTATGTTCTATATTTTAAAAGGACACCTGCCTTTGTTAATTATTTTATTATGTATCACTTTCCGTAGCTAATTAATCAAATAAGAATGACTTTGATATCAATAAGATTGTAGTAAGTAGATTTCGATGCACTTCGTGTCTATTATTAATAAGATAGTATTTCAGAGCTACAATTTAATGCTGAATGCTAGTAACAATACGTTGCAGAAGAGGGTCTGTCAACTTGCATTGTTGTAGAGTCTAACCGAGACTGACTTTTACCAAATTATGCCGATTAAGATATATGACTCCAGATTTCTTGCCGGGAATACTCTCCTAATATTTAATTTACTTGAGTGCTTTTTGTGGAAACTTTTCCTGTATGTTACAGGCAATTTGTAAACGTACTGTTGCATTAAGAGTTTGAGATTTCTTGCGGTTTGACATTTAACGAGATAGAGCGTTTTTGCTTACTTTTTTTAGATTTCATATACGTTGACGTTAATTCAATAGGACGTTCTAAACAAATCGAATTTAAACGACATGCTTTTAATGTTTATCTGAAGTTTGGTATTTTATGTTTTTAAGATTTTTTGCTCGTCAAATACAATATTATTAAATATCGAGTCTAATCCATTGACGATCATCTCATCCGATGGAAAGCCTTTACGAAGTCTAGTACAGAAGATAGTGATAGTTTACGAAACTTTTTCAATTTGAATTTGAGATATATTTTAAATATAGGTTTGGCAAATGCTTTGACTCAATACAAATTCATAATTATTTTAAAAGCATTAATGGTTTGTTCTTTGGAATGTACTGTATTAAAAAGAATATCTCAGTTCTTCTCACGATTTTGTACTACTAACCGAAAACATTTTAAATTTAGATTACTTTTTCATTTCGTATTCCTAAAATTTCAATCATTTATTTACAGGAAAGAAACATCGCGAAAAACTTACATTGAATTTTGATAGTGGCAGTGGTAGCTCTGGCAGTTCTAAGGGATTGCATTTGAACTTAGGACCCATTGCACCACCTCGAGACTTGGTTGATGCGTCTTTGCCGCTTGACCGACAAGGGTGAGTAATGAAAATATTCATATCATGCTTATTAAAGATGTCAAAACATTTAAGTCTTAAAGTACCTTACACTTACCTTAAGTACTTAAGAAAGTACCTTATACTTTCGTTTCTTGATGGAAATTGATCTTTAAATTAAAGTACAATTTTGCATACCAAATTATAATAACTATTGATACCTGTGTAAAACGTCTAACATAGGTTTTACTTTCATACAAGAACAAACTAAAAGTATCAAAATATTTGCGAGGAATCTTAAATTTGTTCTTCTGCAGTAAATTTATAGGTGTCAAACGCTACTTGTAGTATTTGAATTTTAGATTGAGATTTTCTTAATAAGTATAATCAAAAGCCGCCTTATTTTTCTTTCTTTTTTGTAAATGAGAAAACAATACACACATTTTTTTTCTTAGTTTATTATTAGTAATTTCATATTGACTTATACTTTTACAGGTGGTATCATGGAACCTTAACGCGTGTAGAAGCCGAAAGCTTGCTGAGAGATGCGGAAGAAGGAGCTTTTCTTGTTCGGAACAGTGAATCAGCAAAACATGATTATTCCCTTAGTTTAAAGTAAGTTATCCATTTTAATTGTTATCTAGTGATTTAAGATTGACACGACAATAATCAGCAAATGATGGAAGCCAATACTGTTTTAGCAGTTTCCGGAAATATTTGATAGGTACTTCCTATTTTAGTTTTTAACCAGCTTTTAAATCGATGACAAAAAAACCTTTAAGCTGTATGTATAGGATTAGTCTTAATCATTTACCCTTTGAGTCATAATATGTATTACATCTTGTTATTTAATATTGTACGATCGTAAGTATTGGAGTGTGTATTTATTAATATTGTTTACCTTATGCCAGCGTTTAAAGTGTTTATAAGAATTATTTATACTTAGTCATCTTGTCTTATATAATTTGATTTTAAATCTGTCATTGAAAGTTAGGATCTCAAAATTGGTTGAAAATATAATTACCCCTAAAATACCCCAAAGTAACGATTACATACCAAGCCAAGTCCCTAACGGGCTGCGCAGAGAGTATTGAGTGCGAAATCACGATCCTTGAAGGCCTGCCTGAATTTCTCCTCATTCGTCACGCTTTTAATACAAACACGCCAGTTTCGGAGACTCTTGACACCACACTCGGACAATACCTGAGCGCTTTGTTCATCCAATGTCAGCCTAAGTTTCCAGGGTACCTACTACATCCATCCATATCTTTCAATCCCACTCTTTCACAGTCACGAATGCCGCCAGTAAACTATTATAGCGCTCGCGCTCTCATTTCAATCGCATTTATCCTACTCTCACCCTTTGTCTGACATATTTAACTCTCGCTTCCATACAAAACAGTGGAATAAGCAAAGAAAGTTTATGATCAAGTTTTAAATAGATATATTTTATGTTTAGGGATCATTTACTTTAACATTTTAATTTTCTTTCAGATCTACCCGTGGCTTCATGCACATGCGTATATGCCGTGGTGGAGAAGGCTATACCCTGGGAGGTGCAGCAACAGCATTTCCCACAGTACCTGCGCTGATGAGACATTACGTTACAGCTCAAAGGCTGCCAGTCCGGGGCGCTGAACATATGGCCTTATCGACACCTCTACCAGCAGTGATGCTTTGAAAACAGAAGAAATACTTCATGGAATTTATCTCAAATGCAGTCATACTGCAAACACGCTGGCCAAGCGTGGATCAAGGTGTAAATAAAGCTGGTTTTAACCATGTTAAGGAGTAGCAGTTATTTATTTTATGTGTATTCTATGTATAGCTTTAGAATCCAGTGAATTATACCAAAGAATTAGGATATGGTTAGCGACGTAAGGCTTGAATTTCTTTACGCTCAGATGTTATCGACTTATGATCTAGTCTTATAAAGCTGCGTATCCGCATACATTTTTGTGATAATTCGTTATTTTGCTTGGATTAAAGGTTATATAGAGTTTGTAAAGTGGCTTGAAGTTAGATTAGGTTGAACATTTGTGTCATTGAATGTCATTAGAAATTAACCAAAAAAAATGTTGTTTTAAAGAATCATTTGATTTCTAGCAGGCAAAGTATACAATGTTCAGTTTTTTAAGTTATAGTTGATTATGGAGTCTATTAAAAAAATCCTCAAGTCAGCTTAAGATACAGGCTACAACTTTTACTCCAAGTTCAATAACAATCAGAGTCAATCCTGTGGTGTATAATCAAAAAAAATCAACACAGGGTCATAGTTGGATAGAACAGCCGTAATATTTAATCGTAGTTTGTAATAGACGCTTAATATATACCACTAATGAAATAGTTTTTAAAGTACCAAGAATATTCAGTTTATGTGATTGATATGACACTCGAAAAGGACCAATTCCGATAAGTTATCAGATAATCGTATTGTATCATACGAAGTGAAACAGGTGATGGCGTCAGTTTCTTACCTAAAACTTTACGTAACAAACACGTCGATATTTTGAAGTTACAAAACCAATCAAATAAAAAATATTTTATTTACATTTAATTTTATTAAAATCATAAATATTTAAGATCCGATTCTAGTTTTTATGAAAATGCAAAGATTATTTTATTATATTAAAAGGTTTAATTCAATCTTTCTTAATGTGGTTTGTTATTTCTTCAGCCATGTTGCTAAGAACAAACAATAATGGCAACAAGATGTACTTTTAATTTCACCAAAAATAAATGAAGACCCCAAATGAATACCTCATAAATGTTTATAAATTACATTTAATCTAATTTTCCCGACGAATTTTTCGTTTCATCAAAACTTACGCTATTAATATACCAACCGTTGAAGGTACAACATAGTGAGTCACCATCATTAAAGTTGTCACGAAATGGTATCGATTATGTAGATACTGGCACAGTTCATTCAATCGTCTGTACGGCGTTTTGTACGTAGCTACAATAGGAATAAGACTTAGAAACACTTTTGCACCTTAAATAGAAATACTTTTTCATATCTGAACATAGGACAAGTAAAACCATTTAAATAACAATAGTAACTTATGCTTAGCACTTAAGTGTTTAAAGGTTTAATTTGAAACGCAGCTTTTATACGTAAATAAGTGTAGGTATACACCAGGCAGATAAATCGCAAGATAACCGGTTAAACTCATGCTAACATACTTTTTGTTTATCACAAATAAGAACACATTTTATGTTGAGTACAGAATTTATTTAAATTGTAACCATAAAAGCAATGTATATATTGATTGAAATGCTTTGTTGTCATGTTTTATAAATAGCATGAATGAAGTGTAAGTGTGACTACGTATACTTAAAATTATAAGATCATTCCGTAAAATGAAAATAGTATACCCTTTTAGTTATCAACAAAAAAGCAAATGTTTTTAATACGATTCTGATGAGATGAGTGTTTTCAGGATAAAAAGACACGACCAATATTACGTATATGTATCATAGACGGGAAGTGTGTTTAAGTTATTCTCCGAGTTTCTGCCCTGTGTTACCCTACACTAATGTAGCAATCATTTCTATTTTAATAGTTAACCCCGATAATATACTGCACGTATGAATATTATTAAGATCATAGAAAAAGATTGCACATGTTATGTAATATTCACATTGACTTATTTATATATTTTTTGTTACTTTAGAGTAAGTAGGTTTAGGATGTTTATGGGCCCTGGTATTTACAATTAGCTTAGATATTTCTTCATTTTCTCCACAATCCAAATTGTGCTGAACATGTAGAGACGCCATTAGACTTTTTATCGTTTTTTTCTGTGATTTAATTTAGAATAAAAACCAAAAATGTAGAATATTTCGTAAATTTATCTGTAAATTTTATTTATAATCCAGATAATACAAGAATGTTGGTATGTGCAACGTGATCTCATAAACTTTCCTCTGGATGCTTCTGTTACCTTAGATATAATTTGAAGATTTACTCGTACACTCGGCCTCATAAAACTTTTGTAAATACTTAATATTACAACTGTACAATTTTATTTTTTTAATTTTGTTACAATAGTATTAATAAACTATCTAAAAAACCTAATTAAGATTTGCATTTCATTAACAGCTGTTGCAATACCTATGTGTACATAAAACAATAAATACAATTCTGACAACAGTTTTCTTGTCACGCATGATTTTGACTGATAAAATATTTTATAGTTTAAAAAATGACTAATGAGATCATAACTTTAAATGATCAATTTATTCGTTTATTGTCTTACAGTGTTGCCACTGCCAATCACGGTTTCCTGTAACTATGTAGGTAAGCTATGTCCACTTTGGATAAGTAGTTAAGTAATTAAAAAATACACTTCCTTCAAGTGTCATATATCTTTGACGATTCCAATTAATTTTAATAATTGAAAATATCTAGACATCTTGTTGTCGATTTCAGATAAACGAACTCAAAATCTTTTAACATTGTTAAAAAAATCTGCGACTAATTTTTAAAACAAGTTACTAATAGTAGTTGTAGTACTTCAAGGTTTAAGTTGACATTATACTACCTATTAGAGTAATACAGACTAGAGTAAGTTTAATGTGAACTTAAACCTTAAAGTACTTAATGTGTTTCTCAAAAAGCGGAAGATTAATAAGAAAAAAAAAACTTTAACTAAACTTAAAGACTAAGTAAGTCTAACACTATTTTTACGAGGCCTAGTAAATGAGTAATTCGAGTTGATTGATTTGTACCTGATTTTAAAAGTAACAGCGTTGTTTGAGACTTAAAACTACGTTCTAACAGATTTATTTTGTTACGTGAATAATTAGACATGTAGTTGTATGGAAACAAGCGAATTTTGTATGTGAACATTAATTAACGTATTACTAAACCACTGCGAAGCAGCTTGCGCAAGTGTGGAACTAATTTTAATATAACTTTTAATATAGACTTACAATCTGTTAGAGTATGAGAAGGACAAAAAAGAACAGAAATTTAATTCAAAATGACCAATACACTTTCGACCATGCCAAAATGTAAAAATCTTTTAGACACGAGGAAAGATAAATTTGTCAGTTTTAATTTGTAGTTTTTCTGTCTCTAGAATAAGATGGCAGCACGGAAGACGTGGCAGCGTGGCCAAAAGGTCTTAGCCGGTCCCAGAAAGGGACAAACTAACAAAAAAAAAATTAGATGGCAGCTATAGCATTTTAAAATTCGTTTTGTCGTGCTCATTCTCTAAATACCTTTTTTATATTATGTAGTAATTCCATAATAGTAGGGTAATATTAAATTATAATAAAATTTTGTTGAAAGTTTGGAAGTGTCAAAATTTTTCATAAAACGACGTAGGTTTGGGTCGTACTTTAGGTAAAATTATAGCTTAACCTAGTTATAATCAAACATAATTTTGAAGGTGTAGTTTGAAATGGACAAAATAAAAGTATTAAATAATTCAGTTTCTTTCATTTACTGATTCTGTATTGCTTCTATACCTAAAATTGAATTTAAAGTGATTTTTCCACTATCCTAAAATAGCGTTATGTCTTTGCGCCTTTAGTAGAGACAGATTTAACTATGCACATAAGATGGTCTTACTCAAAACCCTATTGCTCTATACAATCGAACTAGACCTGGTTGAATATCGCATAGTGTAATAAAGCTAAGAACGCTTACAGCTTACTTATTCATAAACAGGGACTAACGTAGGATTAAAGTTAAGTTGATATTATAGTCTTTATGCCATTGCAATATATACTATACTAGGCTGAACCTTGGAGTATTTAGTTCATTTATTCAGTAAAAAGTTTAGATAGCTCAGTTCAATTCAAGCAGATTGATGCATAGTAATGTTTGGTCTTAATAAAGCCGTCTTAATGTCGCATAATATTATAGGTCTTAAAGACCAAGTCTTACTGTGTATCAGTTTAATTACGCTAACTCGCTATTACACACAGCTTAATATCGAAAGGTAACTCATTCGCAATGCGTAAGTAGCTGATGATAGTCGTCTACGGTCTAACTCTTGTTGTGTCTATAAAAAATGAAAGAAAAATACGGGTGGTAATGGAAAATATTACTAAAATATAAAATATAAAAATACTGAGTGTTTTGGAACTATATATACTACTACATATATTAAATTATCTTCTATCTATCTATACATTATATGTTATAAACTTGTTATATATAAAAATCGATTACTTTTCGTTAGTAAAGTTGAGAACAGCTGAACCGATTTGGCTAATTTTGGTTGTAAATTATTTGTTCAAGTCCAAGAAAGGTTAAAAAAATTAAAAAAAGGGAAATACTGCAAAGAAGCTAGGAAAAACAACAATTTAATTTTTCTTATACAAACCGAACGGGTGGAACGAAGTTCGCTGGAACAGCTAGTATATCTAATATAAATCTTTTTATTTTTAGAACGCCATTGTGTACGTCTATGCAACACGCGTGTCTAGAGCTGGGTAAATATGTAAAAAATGCCAAAAACTAACCATTAGGGGCCTGTCTTGGAGAAAGAATAAAGTGTAACAGAATGAAGGAGCAGTAGACCCTGGGCTTCCACGTTTATTAATGAATAAATAAGGTCTTTTTCTATTTCTTAAATCATAGATAGGATGCCAATCATGAGCCCGTAAGGAGAGCCTAAGGTAAGAAATATACGTCGCCTATACAATATTCTGATTAGATTTACGTTGGGACTACAAACTAGATTATCAAAGTTCAAATTGATCAACCAGATACGTAATCTATTATCTTAACCAGAATACGAAAATGCCAAGCGCTGATGGAAGTGGCAATTCATGCATGCCTCAATGGGTAGTCATAAAGACTTTATCCGATCTGATGGTAGATTTCAGAATTTTATAGATGTGTCACTGGTAAGTAGATGATCCCATGATCCATGTAAAATAAACATAATATGTCTATCTATTTTTATAAGGTCTACTGTGCGGTTTCTAAGTTGGAAATCTTTTTAGAATTACGTTCATTGAGATGTGATATTTTAATGATGGGAATAACATCAAAAAGTTAAATCTTAAGAAGTATCGAATTTAAAAATTTTGAGGAATCATTACGTGGAGTTTCTGTTTATTTCTCTAGTCCACTCTCAAAATAATCCAACCGTTTCTTTGTTACTACTTTTTTTTGTCATTTTTTGATTGTACTATTAAATCCAAAATTTTTGTATACAACTAGAGGCCCATGGCCGCCATTATAATTACAATCCTTGGAACGTGCAGAGTGCCCAAGTATCACGATTTCTTCAGTCTGCCTAGTTTCCTCCATATTAACTAATTATTTCATTTAAACCAGTTATCTTCACTCCCGTATACACGAAGAGGCAGAAAAAGGCATATCCAGGGCACCCACGACTTCCTGAAGACACTAAATCCTACAACGTGATAGTTGGCAAGCCTATCGCCAACCGGCAGGCAACCAGGCACATATCTAATTAGGTACGGGTAACGTTATTTTTTAATAGAAAATTAAAATAAAAACACTTCTTCTTGGTTGCCCGAACCGGGAATTTGAAGTCAAGTCCAACACCGGACCGCTAGGTCATCACAGAGCGAGAATGAAAAACTGTAGGTACCTACCTGCAAAATTCAGATTTTTGATATTATCATATTAACTGGTTATTAGCATATATCGAGACACTTTCAGTTTTTATTAAGTCTGAAGTCTTGCACGAGCTAAATAGTTTCTTTAGATCTGGCCGAGTAAGGAAAATATTTAGATCGCCTTATACTCAAATAACTTATTTATTAACAGCAACTAAATTTAACCAAATAATAAAGATACTATTTTTTTTGCTGAATTGTGCATTAACTGCTGTACAGCAACTTGCCTGGGTGAGTTCCTATCTACTTAGGTAGTTTGTTATTCCTGCCGCCATATTGCACAGCCATAATGACAAAACATGACATTGTTGTTCGTATGCTCACTATCATAAAAAATGTAATGGGAGTTTTGGCGTCATCAACAGAAAAGATGTTCAAAGTTTTTTTATAATTATTGAATTTCGTGTTTATATTACGTGAAAGTGAAATTTTGGTTGCATTTTGTACAATTTTGTTCATTTAAGTGCAATAATGAATTAATAATCATAAAGAAATTAGCGTATCGTGTATTTCCTCGTTGCCTCCAAATCTCACTAAAACTAAAGAAAATAATAAAATACTAAACAGTTGGCAATAGAGACAGAACGATAGAAATGAGTTTATTAAACACTTTGACCTGTGTATCATCATTAGTATCGTTCATGTTACAGTCAATATAAAAAAGAATTTAAAGCAGTAATTTATACGTTTTAGTTCAAATGCTTGTCAGCTATCTCAAGAAATTTACAGGTTAAATTAAGCGCCATCTATACAATTTTGTATTAACTTTTACATACTGATGCCCACAAACAAAACCTTTGGAATTTAACAGTATTTAAGCATCCAAATATTTTTTAATATTTTCAAAAGATGTCACTATTATAAAAATGTTTTGCTTTATTTCAATAACTACAATATTTTGTGCTAAAATAGTAAATAAAATATTTTTTTATCTCTTGTAGTCTAAAACTGCTCGAAAACAGTAAAACAAAATAATTTTATATGTAAATGCTAATTATAACAAAACTTTCCCTTGTACAATCTCATAGACTCCCAATACTTGATTATGGTGATGTATGTTTCCTTGATGCTACAGAATCTCTCCTAAATATATTGGAGAAGCTCCAAAATTCATGCATCCGATTTAGTTTTAATCTCCGTAAGTTTCACCACGTTTCCTTGTTTAGAGCTCAACTCAAATGGCTTCCTATACGACTCCGCAGCAATTTACATATTCTATCTCTCCTATATAATATTCTGTACAATCTGTCAGCTCCCTCATACCTGCGGGAGCGTTTTAGCTTTCTGCACTCTACTGATTCCCCATGTCGCTCCTACCGTAGCTCTGTACTTCGTTTTCCCGCTTCGCACTCTAATTGTTTTTCTAAATCTTTTACTTTCCAATCAATCAAATTGTGGAATTCCCTTCCTGTCGTGATTCGTGACAGCCCTTCTTTACCTACTTTTAAGAAAAGATCGAGGGAACATTACTTATCGTTGACACAATAACATACTCATATATTATCCTACTAAGATATTTTAATAACCATAATTGTACCTGTTTTATTTTTTACACAATTATTATATTTTTATTTATTTGTTCTAAGTTAATAGTTGATTGTTTTTTGTACACGATCCTTCCATTTTATTTTCACAGCTTCATTTTTTTTGGGTTGGCTGGAAGAAATTTCTTTAGTTAGAGATAAGCGCGCCTTTTGTGCATTTTTAACTTCTCGTGTATTTTGTGTATTTTAGTTTTTTGTGTGCAATAAATTATTAAATAAATAAATATAACATGAGAAATTTATGTTAGAGGTCAGCAAATTAGCACACCGCTCTTTTGGTGGTAAGAGACAACCGAGCCCTATGGACACCATACATGTGACAGATGCCTCGTTGTCCTTAAGGACTGAAGTAGGATGGAAGGTCTATTGTGCAAATCTACCAGCTACCCTGCCTTCCAGACCTGAACACAGAGTCTTTATGGCTGCAGGAATAAGTAAGACACTGAGTTCTGAGCTGAGTAGCACTAAGTACGGGTAAAGATGAAATTCAAATTCAAAATATATTTATTCACTTAAATATATACACAGATTCTTGAGACTCGATCGGACCAACACAGGGACCAATTATTAATTATTGCCTGATAATAAATACATTTTATTCCTAGATCTTTTGACGTCTTTACACATATTTATCGCCTCTGTAGTCTAGCGATCCGGAGTTGGACTTGACTTTATGAGGACACGAGTTCGAACTCCGGGTCGGGCAACAAAAAGAAAAATTATTTTTTCAATCTTCTAATGAAAAACACGTTGCCCGAGATTGGATCCGTGCCTGGTAGGCTTGTCCATATCACTTTGTTGGACTTAGTATCATCGGCTAGTCATGAGTACCTTGGCTTACAGCCATCTAACTACCTCTTTCGGTATACGGCTGTAAAGATGCTTTTTTATATTTATCTGTGTGTGTATTTTGAACCCTAGTTCACCAAGGCTGTAGGTATTTCTTGAATATCTGTCACTTTTTGGGCACTGATTGTAAATAAAATTATGAGATTAATTTGCAGAACCATTTTTTATTTATTTTAAGTTGTTTACTTCCTGTACCGAATTAATAAAAATAACTTTTGCATAATTGGCCTTTCGAATGTACTTGACCACATAATAACTTTATTATAAATGTGCTCCTTTTGTAATATGTTAACCGCGAACTCTGTGATATTCTCTAAGATAATTAAATTATTGACAATGGTGGTAATTTTGTTGCGCACTCATAATCTAGGCAATTTTAAGTTGTCGCTATCTTCTTACAACGAGTGTAATAGAAAGAGACAAAACACTTTTAGTGCTGTCAAATTAGTCTGTACGCGACATTTCTTTAGAGTTTTAATCTATCACGCGGATAACTTTGATTAAAAACATTATAATTTGACATGTCCGGACTAGGCTGACGTATCTTAAATATTCCGTCTCTTTTGTTCTTGTTTTATCTGAAAGAGAAAGTATGCATTTAAATTAAGTTTAGTTTGTGCATAGCAGAGTCACCACCAATAACTACTCGCTATAAATTAAATAACCCAAAGGTTAAAGCTAACAATCTAAGTTCAACCATAATTTGGGCGCGGTTTAACTAATTTCCAGCAAAACTGCTAAGTGTGCCTAAAGTTGTTGGAAGTAGTTTATTTCTAGCGTATTCTTCGAATTTTGTATTGGTTAATCTTTGACGAATAAAACATTTATTTTGAATCGATATATTTATTTTATATGAAAAATACTTACATGTAATTTTTACTCACGCGAACGCTGTTAAATAATGTCAAGCAAGAAACTTAACAGAGCTTTTTATAGAAAGAAAAGAGAATTTTTCATAATATATATTTATTTCATTTCAGGCAATTTAAAAAACTAGAAAAATTGTATTTTTGAATTTCGAATAAATATAACGTTGCCCAGGATTGCATGTGCTTAGTTGGCGATTGGCTTTGCCACCTATCACAATGTGAGACTAATGCCCGATTTCACCAAGAGCCCCTATATTTAGGGGACCTTTTAACGTGTTTTAGGGGACGGTTTTATATTGAAACAGTCCCGTAAGTATGGTTAAAAGGTCCCCTAAAGTATAGGGGCTCTTGGTGAAATTGGGCATTAGTGTCTCCGGCTAGTCATGGGTACCCTGGTTCTGCCTCTATCAATCTCTTCGGGGATATGGACTTGTAGATACTTTTTTTGTTGGTCTTGTGGAGTACAAGACAACAATTCTAAAATATAAACTAAATATAAACTAATTTCTAACATAATTATTCAGCTCGTAAGAAGCCATCTTTAGCTTGTTTATTACTAACACCACTACTTATAACGATGTAGTAATTTGTTGCGACGATTTACCCAGATGAGTTATACTGACACTGCCATATAATATAATACTGCATCCATAGCGTCAGTAATAGCCACTGTTATGTTCCATACTTAATGAGATTATGGGGTTGTAGTGGCAGAAGTTTTACAGACCAGCCTATGTCTATTATAAAGGTACCTAAAAACAGCTATTTTGGAATTTGGCAATACATAGGTCTATATAAGAATCAAAATCAGAAATAAACTTTATTTACAAGGACCATACAAGTGGTACTTGTTCGCATCGATATTTTTTTAAACTACCACCGGATAGGAATCACGGCCACACACTGAGAAGATCCGACGAAAGAAACTCAGCGGGCTTGACAAAAAAAATAAATATCCGAATAAAAATCCGAAAAAAAATAAATATACGAATAGCATAAAACTCAAAGTAAGCAACCTTAGCCCTTGCTTCTTGCCCCTACTAGATATTGAAATCAAGGTCTGTTTATGGTTAGCAGCGTTATTGAAATGATAACTTCTTTAGCTGCGTTGCACACTTTTTATTGAATGGGTAAAAACTTCTAAACTCGCGTCAGGACACGTGACTTGATCGATAATTCGTAAGACGGCGCAGGGCGTTTGCACAAATAAGACGGCGCAGAGCCCTTGCGCGAATGTTCGTGTTGTCATGTTTGTGTATGATAGCGCAACAAAAGAATAAAGACTACAATATTCATTAATATTGTATTCTACCACATAAATGATAGTACTTTCCTACTGATAATTAAAGCAATTCGTGCAAAATTATTCCCAAACCATTCCAAAATATCAAAAATGCACAACTTTAATATTCAAGTTTTCACTTCTGCTGGCACTCCCGGAGCGCAACCCGTCGTTTTTTATAGTAGTAGTCATCCGTTAATCGAAGTTCGACAATAATCAATTTTAATTCTAAGATGTTTAAAAATATATATTATTTAAATATGAATTATTAAAATTTAATGGTTTAATCTTTAAGATTATTAAATTTATATTGTTACTTATCTTTTTGATAAGAACACCATCTTAATTTATTTGGTATTGATAAATAATGATGTTTACTACTTTGTTTCTAAATATTATGAAAATTACTTGCGCGCCATCTGTGATATTTCATTCGTTGTCAATATTTTTGTTTGTTGTCAAATATTTAGTATTTTATATTTTTAAGAAGCATTATTATTAAAAAAATGTTTATGTATATTATGTTTAATTTATTAGTATATGTATATTAAATATTACGTATATGTGCATCATTACATAGTATAAAAAAAGTCGCTTCCTTTGTCCCTATGTCCCTTTGTATGCTTAAATCTTTAAAACTACGCTACGTATTTTACGTAACGAAGAAGGTTGATATGTATATTTCATAACCGTGCGAAGCCGGGGCGGGCCGCTAGTAAATTATAAGTGTGCAAAATTTCATACTCCTCCTTCCACGCAATTTTGGTAAAAAGGAGTCCAAAAGTTTTGCTTCACTTATTATTATTATGATACCTACTAGAAAGTATACTTGTCATCGTTGACGATAGGTTAACCCTTAAAAACTACAATGAGTCATGGTACTATTATGACTACAACTGGTGTAAAAACACCTGGGTTATTAAACTATGTTTAAAGGAACTTGTTTAAAGTGTAATTAGCCTCAATATTATATAAATGTTGCAACAAATACAAAAAAATTAGATCTTATTGTATAAAATCAGCTTCTAGCAGGTAATAATATCTGCATCCTCATATTACATAAAATTTTATTACTAGTATGTAAAATCTTTCCAAATAAAATCAATTTGTTATAATTATGTAATCAATCATTTTACTTATTTCAAGTATAGTTTGGACATTTATTGGGAAAACATTTTAAGTTATAAACTAAAAAAATGTACCTTTTTTTCTGAACCACAACTTGAATAAACTTTTAAACAATCGACTTTAGTTGTGACAAAAAAAATGCACCAAACTTTACAAAAAGTAATATCTTCCACAATGAGAATTAATTCAAGCTTTTGTTACTTAAATAACCACAAAGCAAAAATAGAAAAAGGAACTTTTAGTCACATAGAATGGCTCGATGTTCTTTACATATAAAATTTACAGCCAGATTGTTCTATGTCCGAAGCCAGCTCCTCCTCAATCTCGCAGTCTCACAAAAACTGACTTACGATCTAAACATAAGTAAATTACTAAAAAACAGTAGGTATTTACAAGACACAGACTCAGAAAAACTTAAGCAAAAGTTTTACTTACGCTAACATTCAGTAACCCACTATGAAATGAAATGAAATTTATTTATTTGCGGAGTATGTGTGTTTAAATTTGTTACAGAATACTTATTCATACTAACATATTCTACCACATTGTGGCGTGCAAATATCTAACTTAATTAAATGTATTGTATTTTTTATTTTTGTTATTTATATATTTTAACATATAAATATATTTACTACTAGGTTATGACTAATTAACTAAAGCAAAAATTTTAACGATCGAGTTTTACCATATCTACCATACATTACCAGCTTGACTACAACGACTACAACGGGTACAGCATATGACTACAACGGGTGTAAAACACCGGTCAGGTCATGTATTTCGTAACCTGCACACAAGCACCAACGCTTTCCAGGCGCGTTCGGGAGCTACGGGCTTATTAGAGGATTAAAGGGAGCCACGACGTGGTAAAATCACGCATCAAAGAGGTATCGCCAAATTATTAAGTGACCCGGGTGTAAAAACACCGTTGTAACCTTTAAGGGCTAAATCCTATTCCAAATAGTAAGTTAATAAAACCACCCAAACACTGAACGTTAAAATAAAATAGATTTATCCTTAATTGGAAAGCTTTGACAATGCTGAGAACAGTGAAATAGGTTGGCTCAAGTGTAACATAAAGTGTTAAAGGTAATGTGGAAAAGTACAAGAGCTATTTAATAAAAGTGTATCCATTTCACTCACTCGACCAGTACATATTTAACAATATAATGTTACCTAAACAGATATATATCACCATATCCGCAGGAGACCGGGGATGTTAATGCATTTCTGAAAGGCGGAAACTGTACTCGACTGCGATAAGTGGAAAAGCTCATTTTCTAGTTTCCTGTCACTTAATATGACACTCGTATTTTTACAAGCTTTTATACAAAAGTGTTTTTTACAATCTTATTTACAACTAGCCAACCTACGAATTTCTTTCTGCCTGACAACTATCGTCTTACAGATAAACACGATATAAAATGTTTTATTAGAAATAAAACAAAAATAACCAAAAAAAAGGTACCTTCACGCCCATATCCCCGCAGAGGTAGGCAGAAGCACAACCAGGGCACCCACGACTAGCCGAAGACACTAAGTCCCACAATGTGATAGGTGGCAAGCCTATCGCCAACCGAACACATTTCCAATCCCGACCAACATTTTTTTTTTATTAGAAAATTGGAAAAATCCAATTTTCGTTTTGTTGGCCGACCCGGGATTCGAACCCGGGACCTCATGCAGTCAAGTCCAACACCCAGACCGCTAGACCACAGAGGCGATATAGCAAAATATCTACTAATAAACTCGAAATAGCTTATACCTTGCATAGCCTCAGTTTAACTGTTCATACAAGGCTTATTCCAACCCTAACCCTAGTTTAAGTGCCGAATATCTATTGTAAATTAAAAATCTGCTTTCGACGTTGCTGCGATTTTTCATTTTACTCAGTCGCTCAGTTTAATATTTCTATTATTAAAATTGTTATGAAGAGGATTAGAAAGTAAAACAGAAGAAAGTAATTAATGATGTGATAAAGACAATATACCTTAGCTATTCATGACTTATTCTAAGTATAACCATAGCAAATATTAGTTTGTTTTATTTATTTTAAAGTGTTTTTATTAGATATTAAATAACAAATTGGTTGCGTTAGATAGTATTAATGAAACAATAGTGAAATCAATAAAAAAAAAAAATTTTTTTTTGAAAAATTCATGAAATTTCCCACACAAAATTCCAACTACATAAGTATGTCTATCATGTACAGAATCCACGGTCGCATTTTTCGTTACGCTGTCATTTACATGGTGTATACAGAACAATTTACTTTTTGACTTTTGCTACGGGAACCCCTTTCATAAACGGATTAATAAGTAGCATTCTTCGGAACAAATACTACTTGCCAAATTCTTTAATCGGTTTGTAAATTTTTTTTGTACTAAGGTGACGTATGAAATAAGTAAATGTTTATGTTATTATAAAATACAAATACAAAGTCTTTTTTAGGGTTCCGTACCCAAAGGGTAGAAACGGACCCTATTACTCAGCCTCCGCTGTCTGTCTGTCTCTAGGCTGTACCTCATAAACTGTAATAGCTAGCAAGCTAAAATTTTCACAAATAATGTGTTTCCGTTGCCTCTATAACAACAAATACTAAAAATTAAAAAAAATATATTAAGGGAATCAATGAACTTGAAATAACTCTATAAAATGAACTTGTTTTTTTAGTATTTTTTTGATCAATATTAAAAACGGTAACAGGTAGACACTTAAAATTTTCACAGAATATTTACGTGTATATTACCTTTCAAAATAAATAATTAAGTAACACTAAAGCAAATATTAAAGGAGGCGTCCATACAACAAACGTAATTTTTAATAGATATGTGATAGTACGGAACCCTTCGTGCTACGCGGGCGAGAGAGACTCGCACTTGGCCGGTTTTTGTATTTGTCCCTTCACGTTACGAAATATGAAATTATGATTTAACTTATATTTTTTTTGCTAGATTTATATATATTTATATAATTTCAAAGGCTTGAGAATGATATCGGTTACATTTTATCCCTATGTTTGAACCAATTCTCGTGGAAACAACGCACAAATCTAAATAACTAATATCTCTGGATAAATATAAAGTTGAGTTTTATTCCAAAGTAAGCAAATCATATGCTTCTGTCACGGGTGCGAGTCAACGACACTAATCTATATATTGATACGTGATTCCAAAACTTTGAACTTCTTTTTAGAAAAATTGCGCGAACGGAGGATGAAATTTGGCACACTTATAGTTTATGTGTAGGAAAAGTGCAGAACGCTAATATTTTTTAATAATAATGCTTATAAAGTACATTAAATCAATAAATAAAACATTACCTACACTACCATTAATTTGACACATACAAACAAATATAATGATGATAACAATAAAATATCACAGATGGTGCACTAAAAATTTTTGGAAACAAAGTAGTTGGTCTTGAGAAATGAAGATGGCGTTCTTATCGACAAGATATTATTATTTATTATAGTCGAATTTCGACCAATGGGCGACCATTAATACAACTACATGAAAAAAAAGTATCTTCACGCCCATATCCCCGAAGAGGTAGGCAGAGGTACAACCAAGGCACCCACGACTAGCCGAAGACACTAAGTCCCACAATGTGATAGGTGGCAAGCCTATCGCCAACCGGGCACATTTCCAATCCCTACCAAAAAATTTTTTTTAATCAGAAAACTGGAAAAATCCAATTTTCTTTATGTTGACCGACCAGGGATTCGAACCCAGGACCTCGTGCAGTAAAGTACAACACCCGGACCGCTAGACCACAGAGGCGATAGCACGAAAATACTTAAATTTAATTAATAACCTAAATGTGCAGATATGCCTGCGCGGGAATAATAAGCAAATATGTAAATTTGTTAGGTTATACAAAGGAGACATGTAAAATATTAAAAGAAAAAACTTGTAATATACAACACAGGTACCAATATTTAGAAATCTTTGACTGCAATGGCGGAAATAATCCAGTTACCACTAGCGTGAGATGGTTTCGTCACCATACGAGTTCGTCATTAATCAGTATTAGTAATTTTATCGCCTTTACGATCTGTTGGCCTGGTGTCGGACTTGATTTTGTGATATACCAGGTTCGATCTCCTGATCGGGTAACAAAAATCAAATGCCTTTTTTAAATAAAAAAGTGTCTTTGGCTAGTCGTGGGTGCCCTGGTTATACCTCTGTCTAGCTCTTCGGAGATATGAGTTTGAAGATACTTTCTGTAAAAATTTATTGTTATTATATAGAGGCCTATATCGAAATATACCCTAGGAAAGTTTGTAGTAGTCGCAACCAGCTGCATAGATTAAACCAAAACAGCAATAAAGCCTAAATTTATGGCACTATTGTGCAGCCTGAGATTGCGGAAATTGTATGAAATAAATATTAGACCGTTTCCGTCGTCGATCCTTGGTAGAGTTCGATTGTGTATGTTATTTATTTTATACATATTGGTTCCTTTAAAAGTTTAGATGTGGTTTTTTTATGTGATGGCAGGAGTCAACCGTGGCATACCTACTTATATAAGGTCCGTTAAATTTTGGAAGTTTAAATTTTTAAGTATAGTACATAAAAAAACGGGTTGCATTCCGGGAGTGCCAGGAGAAGTGAAAACTTGAATATTAAAGTTGTGCATTTTTTATATTTTGGAATGGTTAGGGAATGTTGCACGAATTGCTTTAATTATCAGTGTGAAAGTACTATAATTTATGCACAAATATTAATTTCGTGTCAATAACCTGCGTTTGACTTGACAAAAACTCGCTAAATTAAGACCACGTGACGGCTAGGAGCGTCGTCATATTATCTGTACATCGAACATTACTCGTCAACACATAAAGCTTATTTTCAAGGTGGAACAAATAGAGCAATGTCAAATATGTAAGCATTACAAAAACAGCAATAAATCTACGATTTATTTTAGATCTCGCGGCGTCTTATTCGCGCATGCGCAGTGCGCCTTCTCACGTTATGACGATCTGACGCGAGTTTAGAAGTTTTTACCCATTCCAAAAAAAGTGCGCAACGCCGCTAAAGAAGTTTTCACTTCAAAAATATAGAACAAAAGTCGTGACCCAAATAACTTCGTTTTCATTACTATAATACGTTTACCTTTTTAATTTGCTTCATGTGGAAGGAATGTGATATACAGAAATTAATATATGTTTAGGTATCACGAAAATATTATTGGACACATTGATGATTGCGTTATGGGTGTAAGTCAACAATACTAATAAATAGAAACACTTTGAAAGACACACCTAGACCAACATATACCGACAATTAAATGTCCATTGCACATGTCTGCTCCCGTCGGAAATCGAATCCCAACGACGCGGTTGGTTGCGGGCGTTAAGCATGTACCCTGGCCCCTCGACCAACGGAATAGGGCAATGTTATAGGTATATGTATATTATATGTTATGAATATGTCACTGTCCTGCAGCCTTTTTTTTGGAATGAATAATTTTTTGCCAACCTCGCGGTTTTTACAAATTCGCCGGTCTTTGTTGTCCTGCTGCCGTACACTACTCTAACCTACGAATCGGAACAGGACACTGTCTTTATACCGGAAGGAACGGCAGTGTATCTCCATCCAGGTAAAATCCTGATTGGTCATATCTCTTTGAAATCAAACCAGACTCCTGGTCCCGATCTGTTTATTCGAAAGCTGACCAAAACGTAGCAAGTACCTAAGACTAAGGATTCCGCCAAACCTGCACGACCAAAGCAAAAGTAAAGCGGAAGCGGATATAGCGCGAGATACACTGTCATGATGAACGTATGGCGCCTACGCGACTGCGATGCGGGAACACGGCGGAACCAACGCGATACGTGCCCGTACAATTGTCAGACGTGTGTACCAATGCGACACTGTCTTTATACCGGAAGGAACGCCAGTGTATCTCCATCCAGGTGAAATCCTGATTGGTCATATCTCTTTAAAATCAAACCAGACTCCTGGTCTCGATCTGTCGATTCGAAAGCTGACCAAAACGTAGCAAGTACCTAAGACCTGCACGACCAAAGCAAAAGTAAAGCGGAAGCGGATATTGCGCGAGACACACTGTCATGATGAACGTATGGCGCCTACGCGACTGCGATGCGGGAACACGGCGGGACCAACGCGATACGTGCCCGTACAATTGTCAGACGTGTGTACCAATGCCTAATATCCCAGAGCTTAAGGTATTATGCCCATCATCTTAATGCGTGGCGATCTACAACTGTGCGATTCCGAAGACATTTCTTACCTCGCATAACACCTTTGTGGAATCAGTTACCAAGAGTGCTATTCCCAAACGATTATGAATTAGGAACCTTCAAGAAAAGAGCGTACTCATTCCTTAAAGGTCGGCAAGGCATCTGTGATACTCCTGGTGTTGCGGATGTCTTTTAGCGGAGGTATCAGGTGACCCACTTGCTCGTTTGCCTCCTCTTCTATAAAAAAAAAACATTTTAATTTTGAATTTTATAGAAACTTTAAAACTGTGTTGATAAGTTTAACTAATAAAAATACAAAATAACCAGATATGTTAATTGATTAACTTGTTAGTCAAGTGTAAAGTATGCACCTTTAACTCCACTGATCATCTACGGGGTACGGATCCAATTACCGACAGGAACATCCTATTAATATTATAAATGCGAAAGTTTGTATGTTTGTTTGTTACTCCCTCACGCAAAAACTGCTTAACCGATTTTCATTGAATTTAGTACACACAAACTTGTAACTTGGATTAACACATAGCATAGCTTTTATCGCGGAACAATGTTCCTGTTGGACATTGGCAACGTCGCGGGCAACAGCTAGTATATTTATATGACAGACATATTTGTCTTTATTTGTTGTTCTGGATGTTTACAAAATTTATAACAGTATGTGTTTTTATAAGTAATCCTAAATATTAGTATCGTTAACTAATGACCTTGCGACATACAGCATATAAAATAGATAACTTTGTGCTAAGATAACTAATCTTCGTGTAATTTTTTCTCAGAAATGTTTTTTATTTATATATAAAATATGTTACTGATATGCAACTACAAAAAGAAAAGATTAAAATTAAGGTATAATATCAAAATGTTTCGCGTTGTAGTCGCTCAGGCTTCGTTTGGCGGCATCGCTTGACGGACGTGGCTCACCAATATCGGACTATCGGAAACTATGGGACGTAAGTCGCGGACGTCACCTTGAGCGTTCGGACGTCCAAAAGATATTTGGCGCGCTGGATGTTTATATCAACCGTAAGCGACCGTGGACGGCATGTGTACACTTATCAATCGCGGCCTTACGCTGAGTCCTGAAGCTTCGGATGATAATATGTTTTCAACACTCGCTTTACCACAATTGTCGAAAACAATTTTGAGAATTTGAGTGTTGTAATTAAGTTCAGAAATAATTACAATCTCTACTGCGACACCCGGTAGCAACAACTGTAGCCCATAAACTAAGCACTATACACACTATTACTAACAAAGACCTGGGGGCTGATTGCTTATATTTAAGTGATGATCACTGGGTCAAGTGCACATAAAAAACTGTTAAATGACGTGTTTTGTGTTTGCTATCTCTATTGTTTTTTAAGGTATCACTCGAGATAGCAAATATAAAACACGTCATTTGACAGCTATTTGATGTACACTTTACCAGTGATGATCACTAAAATGATACGCATTCAGCCCCCTGATGCCATTTCGAAATATTATTAGCTCACTCTAATGTGTTGACCTCTCTTTCTCATTTGAATTATTTCGTGTAGAACTTTTAAGCTATTGCATAGCTTCTATCGCGGTCCTTGAACGTGGAGACCGAATCCAGAAATTCCGTAACGAAAATAACCTAACACCACCAACTCCGACCGGCACAGCGATGATACTTTTTAGTTTCCAGCTATCTATTGATTAATAGACCATGATATGCCATCTACTGACTTTTAATGACTTTTTGATCACGCTTGTCTCTTTAGTTCAACAACTCGCCTCTAGTAGGCATTGATTGTATCGGACTTACCGCGCATTTGTAATCCACCACTTCGCCCCGCAATTTATTGTGACTCATGCCTGCTTATGCAACAGCGTTACGGCGGCAGTCTCCGAGTGCCACATGTCTTTTTTTTTTATTCAGTGGCCAATTGAGTGGATGTGATATATGGTATGGTATCTTAAGGGCAACGTGGACAAATTCACGAGAAATTACAAGTTTTAAACAATATTTCGTTATCAAAATTAATACTTTCAGAATCGGGATTAAATTCCTTTTATCCCAGAATACGTTGATTCATCACATTAATTTCATCAAATAATTATCTCTGACATTTTGTCGGCTGGATACCACAGGTTTACGTTATCACTGCATATTACATAAATAATTATTTCGTTAACGTCTCACGCAACCTGTATCCATTTTAATTACTAAATAGACTTTGTCATATAAGAATAGTATGTATCTTTACGTCCGAACACCCTAAGTGGTTGGTAGAAGTACAAGCCATGGTATACACGAATATTAGTAGTTCCTTCAGCAAATAAAAAGTTACCTAAACTGTTCCGCTAGATTAAAAATAGTCGTTAACCACTTAACCACCAGGTAAAGTTGTTTTTATTAGAAAACTAGCCGACCCGGCGAACTTCGTATCGTTTGACATTAGCAGCTTGTCGACTCCGGCCGAAGGTAATCAAAGGCCGATGGAAAAAACTGATGTATGATGCAAACACAGCTATTGATAGTTTGCATGAAAGCATTGTTATTTGTCCAGTTTGCCTGCAATTTTCCGCAGTTTTTCTCTATATATGACACTTTTCTTAATATTAAATAGCACAACAAAAAAGGATTTATTTATTTTAGTAAAAACGATCCATCCATTCAGGTGTGACGCGATGACTATGCAAAATTGGGATTCATTTTAATTCTTATATAATATACTAGCTGTTACTCGCGGCTTCGCCCGCGATAAATTGAGATGTAAGCTATCCTATCTTTCAAGTTAGGTCAAAGTGCACACGGTGTGTAAATTTGATTGAAATCTATTAAGTAGTTTAGGAGTCCATTGAGGACAAACATTGTGACACGAGATTTATATATATTAGATATGTATTTTTGTAAATATTACATATAATGTAATATTCATAAAAACATTTTGATTTTCCAGACCAAGAATAAGAAACGGAGACCTCACGTCGTAAACTCCAAACTACCACTAGACCACAGAGGCGGTAGATAGAATGATAAATCGTTTATTTTACCCAAACTTCTTTTTATTTTATTATTCACTTGAATACCTCGCGAAACCCATGATAGCCATTTATATCCCTTTATCAAATATCCTATTAACTTAAGTGAATAATCTTCTATATTTTACTTAGTAACAGTATGTTAATATTTGTAAAGGTCGCTCGGTAGTTCCAGCACTCAACCCTAAAGCCCTTGATCTTTAATGTTTAATAAAAATACCGAACTTAATAACGTTGCCATCTTCGTAATTTCGAAATAGCCTTTTTAGTTTTCTTTAAAGAATTTAGTTATAGAGATTAAAGTTAACATTTTTGTGTGGTTGAAGTTGTATGAGTTGAGTAGTCCTTCTAAACTGGACCGTTCTTTTATGTGTTTCAAAATACAATTTAATCTGACAAGTGGCGCTGAGGGTATCATTGTAAATCTGTACGAAGCTTGCATGGATAGCCAGTCTACTATATTATTTTTAATTAACATAGTCTTACGTCTCTCCTGTTCAATGTTACACAATTTTGCCCCTGCTGGTCTGGATCCGTAGCCAACTGCCTGTCTGCCAGGCACTTAGTAACAGGCGGGCACAAGTTAAGTACGTCTTTACCAACAAGAACGCTGGTGGTAGTGTTTTTTTTATGTTATAGGAAGGCAAACAAGCAGACGGATTTCCTGATGGTAAGAAATTCAGTATCTTTACGACCATATCCCCGAAGAGGTAGGCAGAGGCACAACCAGGGCACCCACGACTAGCCGAAGACACTAAGTCCCACAATGTGATAGGTGGCAAGCCTATCGCCAACCGGGCACATTTCCAATCCCGACCAACATTTTTTTTGATTAGAAAATTGGAAAAATCCAATTTTCTTTTTGTTGGCCGACCCGGGATTCGACCTCATGCAGTCAAGTCCAACACCCGGACCGCTAGACCACATATGCGATTTTACAGCCCTAATATTTCCGAAATGATCACACACACATTTTATCAACATGCTATTCGTAGTAACCTCTAAGCGGGACGTGACAAAATTACTACTACCACCTACGAATTATGTCCTATCTTTGATGGTTTTTCAAAATCCGTTGGCTTTTGGCCGAGTAATCGCTTAACAAACGTACAAAAAAAAATTAAGAACCTCCTCCTTTTTACAGTAGAGTATTTATAATTTTATAGTTTTTAGAGTATTTATAATTTTGCAAAACTTTGAATAATTTATATGTGACAGAACGGTGAAAATCGCTAACAGTTATATTTATGTTACTATCTTTTATTTATATGCTTTTGTTTATGGCTCTACAGAGAATTCTTTAAGAATTACGATCGAAGTCCAAGAAACCCCGTCTATATCGTTGCTAACAAAATATTGATCTATTACACAAACATGAAGTAGGTCATAAGGCGCTTTAGCTATTTTCTAAACCTCGTTCCGTGGTCATAAGGGTTAGAGCACATACAAGACTGAGATATACAGCGAATTTGTAAATCTTGTTTGTTTCAACGCTTACCTTATTTATAGCAAAATAAAAAATCTAAAACTATATGATGATATTTTGTACTAATAACATTAAATTCTTTACAGGTTATAATTTAACAATGTTCTTAACCCAGTGTGTTATATTCGTTAATTTAATTTAAAAAAGTAAGTGAATCGCAAGAGTAATTTCAATTTCAAGAAACAATAAACTATAAAGTGTGTAGGAATTATCGGGAGAAAGTGCGTAATATTTTTTGTATGACAATTAAAACTTCTTAATTAAAAGGCATCCAAGCAAATGGATTTTCTGATACATCTTCACGCCAAATCAAGCCAAGGTTGACACATAGTACGAACTGCCAAATGTAACGATTGCTCCAGACTTTTCCCCGTGATGGTCCGGGCTCCTTTGTAGAATAGACCATCTGCCTTCCTGCCAGGCAGCTCGTAAAAGGCGAGCATAGGCTTACCGTCACTAACACCGTGACATCTGACCAGGTGGTAGAGATTATCAGCGACTCATCCGGATAGGTACCACCGCCTTATCTATTCCTGCCGCCATAACGTCATGACGTGTTCCGGTTTGGACGGTAAGGTAGCCGGTAAACTAACTTTTGCTTGAGGCTTAACATCCTGGCCTTAGGTTGGCAACGCAACATTACCACCTTTGGTGTCTCTAGGCGGCGTGAATTTCTTTCCATAAAGAAATCCGTCTGCTTGTTTGCCTTCCAATATCATAAAACAAAGCTTTCTCAACAATCATGACTATTTTCCTACAAACATGCCATGTCGGAGACTTGACTCCAACCTCAACCAAACCCGACTGATTTAATTGTAGAATATCAAACTAGGTTTCAATGGATTTCTTGATAGCAAGTATCACAAATAATAGCCAATAAAGATGGTAATGGTGCGAAATAACCATCGGGTGAGAATTTTTGTGTGTAACTTTCAATTGCTCTAGGAATAGGTAGAAATTGGTGCTTTACTGGGTGAGTTTTCTCAAAGTATGGCTATTGACTTTTGAATAAAATCTCAGTCCTCAGATATTTCAAGAAGCTATCAATGCAAAACGACATATTTATTGAACATTTTGGTCAAATGAATATAAATGAATATAAATGAATATAATCTTGCCATAGAAAAGACCCACACAAACACACACATATGCACATACACACCCATTTACATACACGCACCTATGTGGCACGCTTGTGTTACATACACATCTCATATGTGTTTCGACCTTAAATATTTCAGTACCCTTAACATTTTTGTTTGAATATTCGACATTTGAAGAATGAATTCCATCGACCGAAATACTTCCTGGATATATTTTATCTCCATTATTGTAATTCCATTACTCAATGTGAAATTTTATTGAAAAGGAAACTCAAAGTGGCTTCTAGCAACATGTAAATATCTGGCTAAACATAATTTATGTTAATATTTTAAGAAAAGTCTGTGTTTTGAAGAATGTAAGAGTGTGATTATAAAAACATGAAGATGTTTTAATATATTCTGTGACGGCTGTCTTCTATCTTTATTTGATTAGTGCAAACCGGTTACGAATGTACAAAAACCATGAAGCTTAGAGGTATAAGAGGTCGACGAAAAAAACGCTGGCTAGATATTTTGGACCAAGACATGGCTATAAGGGCAACCAAAGACCGTGCCAAATGGAGAAAGAAATGGAATGAAGTAAGAAAGCGAATCCTAAGTTAACTTGCTCAATTAGAAACAAATGCTAATAAGATAGCAAGCTAATTTCTAATGGTTAATAACCGCAGCAAAACTGTAAAAACCCGATTCCATTTGTAGGGTGAATATGAATAGTGAATATAGTAGCATATGAATGTGCTACTGCTATTTGCTTCAGCTGATAGTACTTTATTACAGCTAGTAAGAAATAGCAATAAAAAATAGCAGTAGCAAACAGCAGCAACAAACAGCAGTCGTAAAAAGCAGTAGAAAAAAGCAGTAGCAAATAACATTAGCAAATAGCAGTGGAAAATAGCAGTAACGTATACAAATATCGGTAGCAGTAGCAAATATAGTAGAAACTAAAAATGTTAATAGCATTGTTACATGTTCTACTTATTAAATTTTACTGTATTAGCCATCGTGGGATTTCACCAGCTTAGAATAGTTTAGTCTTTATAGGGTAACTTCAGAATGAAGTTCATACAAACTTTCTTTATTATAGTCCTTTGGGATGGATTTTTGAAATAAAATATGCTTTGTTTGAACTCAGGTCTTCAAATCAAATTTCATCTAAATTCGTCCAGCGTTTTGCTTTCAAGTTTAAGCAAAAGTGTTAGAGAAAGAGTCAGATAGAGATATAGATATAAACTTTCGCATTTGTAAGAAGTAGTGACAATATTTTCCGAATAATTTGTTTTATGGGGAATTGCCCCATTTTCTTTATAATATTAATATGTAAATGTGAATAGAGATACTCCTTGACTACTAGTAAAACTTCTTTCACGAGAGTAGTGAGCAAAATAATTCGGAGACAGTAGTAAAGGAATGTCGCGTTATATTTGTAAAATTGTTAAACATCTAGTTTTGTTTATTTTAATAAACTCAGGCAGTCATAAATTTAACCGACTCCAAAAAAAGGAGGTTATCCATTAGATTTTACGTTTTTTTGTATATAAAGCTAAACACAATTATAATTTTATTATTATTTTTTGATTGAAAATTGCAAAAATAAATAATTTTGTTTAGATTTAAGTATGGATTTCCGTAAAGTAACGCCTTCTTCTATCATTTTTTTTGTATGTTTGTTACGTGATTACTCATCCAATGATTAACTAATTTTGATGTTTTTTTAGAAAGGTAGATAATGATTGATAATGATTCAAAATTTGGTCGATTAATTTCGAATTCCGTATAAAGGGGATGGAACTTTTTTGTATAAAGCCTGGGTTAGTGTCATTTCGCCATTTCGTGTTTTTTTTTCAAAATGGCGGCGTAAGAATACCTACAAATATCGATAGGGTACACTTGTACAAACACAAAGTATTAGAATCAACATACAGCGTCACGTTACAGAGTTATTTCCTATTACAATATGGAAAAGAGCTCTTTTCAAAATTTATTTTTTGTTTATATAACATGTACATAATATATGCATTTTATATTCGTTAACAAGTTTACCTTTTACCACTATCTCACCAATGGTTAGTGATGATGTAGTCTCTGTAGTCTCAGATGGAGGCGGGCTAACTTGGAAGAGGATAGTGATTACGTTTTCTAACTCACTTGACGGGAGCCCTTTTTCCTTAGAGTGATAACTAGCTACGGCCAACTATGGTGTGAGTAGAGGCGTTCAATTTAATACATTGTTCCTACAAGGCAATTGAAGTACTCACCTTCAATCTTTTATTGCAAACAACACTGTAACGTGATGCTTTCGGGTATGTTGACCCTTATATTTTTCAGTTTGTAAGTATTCCCGATCGATATAAGAAACTTTTATCATGCGCCGCTATTTTGAAAAAAAATTAAAATGGCGGTGGTTGACCTAGCCACAAAGGTTCAAACCCCTTTTGTCGACGTCACATGCTTATGTTTACGACATCATTGACTTCTTACTATCAGGAAATTCAGTTGCTTTCTAGTCTTCATTGTACCTAAGATTTTTTGTAGTTTTAAGTGCAGTACTTCCATTTCCTAATATTACTATTTAACACTCATGAACTGTTCGTCGGGTCCTGATCAACTTCATGCAAAATGGTTTTAGAAAAACAACCTACAAAATATCACCAAAATCCAAACACCATACGAGCAACAGTCGTCTAACTTAGGAACCTTCAAGAAAAGAGCGAGCTCATTCCATGAAGGTCGGCAACGCATTTGTTATACCTAGGTACTCCTGGTATTACGGACGTCTGTGAACGGCGGTGATAGTATTCCAGCAAGTGACCAACTTGCTCGTTTGCTTTTTATGTTTTTCATAATTACATATTATTATATTTCTATCTATCTGTTATAAATAACAAACATGAATAGCTATAGCAATGAAAACCTCCTTCTTATTATAGCCGGCTAAAATACATGTGGTTTCTTCCTGCGAAACTTGTGAAGTACCGAGATCGTACAATGTAAAAATTAGATAATATTATATCCGATACAATATTCTGATTTTTCGTAAAGAATCAAGTTACGAGTATTTGAAAGGATGTAATATTCAGAAAAGGTTTGCAGCGCTTTAGCGCTATCTTTTCAGAATGTAGCCTTATTGTATTTCATAAACCTAATTTGAATACAGAGCGGTTCATGTTCCATCAAGCAAATATCAAGTTTCAGTAAGCTTTGAAAACGAAACTTTACACGTTCATTTCAACACTAGCTTTAGTTTACGACTTTGCTTGCACATACTTAGATATTGCTGGTTTTTGGAAACTATAATTTTAATTTCAAGTTAAACTATTCCGTCAAAGTTCATTGTAATTTTAAATAATTTTCTATTATCCGCAACGCACTATGTTAAACCCAACGGAAAAAGGCCCTGGTTTTAATTATTTTAATTATAATTTTAACTCGTGTTTGTGTGTGTGTCTGTCTGTGACATCATAACTTTTAAACAGATTACTAATTTCAATGCAGATTTTCTTGTTTAAAAGTGGGCGTGACCGAAATGGTTCTTAGCTTACACTAGCAGCCCGTTCCAACTTCACTCGAGTGGACAAACTCTTATTTTATATATAATACATGTAAACCTTCGTCTTGAATAACTCTTATTTTTAAAAAAACGCTTCAAATACTCTTCGTAATTTTAAATATTTAAGCGTACATAGGAATACACAAAACGATGTATCCAAAGAATAAAATTCTCGAAACTGCACTCTCTTATTCCTCTTTTAACCCAATGTGTCCAAGAACAAATAATAAATGTATTTCTGAAAAAATTAAGCAAGTTAAACTTACTCTAAATGAATCAGAGTATATGCAAGATATAGGCTAGACAACTATAATAATAGCTATATAAATATGCACAAAACATCATAATTAATAAATTAAAATAATTATCCACAGACCCATAAAAACAAGCAAATATTAATACAAAGCAATAAGAAATTCTAGGAGAAAAACAAACTTAAGCCATAGGAATGACGCTACCCTCTTAACCAACCAGGCGGTCATAAATGCTAGCAGTAAAACAAACCTAAGCCATAGGAATGATGATAAACTTGGATGCTACCCTCTTAACCAACCAGGCGGTCATAAATGCTAGCAGAAAAACAAACCTAAGCCATAGGAATGATGATAAACTTGGATGCTACCCTCTTAACCAACCAGGCGGTCATAAATGCTAGCAGAAAAACAAACCTAAGCCATAGGAATGATAGGCTTGGATGCTACCTTCTTAACCAACCAGGCGATCATAAATGCTAGCAGAAAAACAAACCTAAGCCATAGGAATGACGATAGGCTTGGACGCTACTCTCTTAACCAACCAGGCGGTCATAAATGCTAGCAGAAAAACAAACCTAAGCCATAATACGAGTAGGAATGGTAGGCTTGGACGCTACCCTCTTAACCAATCAGACGGTCATAAATGCTAGCAGAAAAACAAACCTAAGCCATAGGAATGGTAGATTTGGACGCTACCCTCTTAACCAACCAAGCGGTCATAAACACAAACTTGTACACATTACAAGAACCACCGACTCGAACTTACCACCTTAGGCACCACTTTTTCTCGCGGTTTTTACAACTTGATCGGATTTTAAGTACCTTGCGATTTGATAATTATTTTTCTATACCAATATTATAAAGAGGAAAGTTTTGTTTTTTGTTTGTTTGTTTGTTTGAAATTAATAGGCTCCTAAACTACTGGACCGATTTCAAAATTTATTTCACCTTTAGAATGCTACATTATACCTGAGTGACATAAGCTTTATTTCATCAAAATCGGTGCAGTATAAGCCAAGTTACGCAGGTGAAGCTGCGTAAATCTGCTATCCAAAATAAAGCATTAGATTCCGAAATGATCTCACATAAGTTTTATCAACATCCTACTAGTCAACAAAAATAAAAAAATGCATTTTAATTATATCCCAAAAACCTTTAGTAGGATAAAATTAATATGGGACCACTTCGTAATCTTCACTTATCTTTCTAAAAAATCTGCCTTCCTGCCAGGCTGCTCGCAAAAGGCGTGTAACGTAGTGGGGGTGGCTTAGCTACCACCCACCACTATGTTAACAGAAAAACTTGTCAAACCAACAGACATAATTGGAGTACGGAATCCTGTTGGTATATAAAAGAATTTAAAGAAAATATAAACAAGAACACTGTATTAAAAATAAACACTAAAAAGAAAATAAGTCTATACAAAGTCTGTGCACTAGGTTCTGCCGGATTAAAAGGGGATAGATGGGCGTGGGATACGGTAGACTTGTCGACGGAACACGAAGGACTGCTACTGTAGCCTTCGGCGGTTGGGCTAGCGGGACCCTTTAGCACCTTCACTCAGCAGCCAAAAGCAGCAGGAGAAGTGGGCCGCTGGGAAGGCGGCCAGAGAAGAACACCGGCGGGCAGCCACCGCCGGTCTAGGGTCCTCCCACCACCGAGCAGCAGGCATCAGTCAGAAAGCAGCAGTCATAGTAGGACGTTCCGTCGACTCATAGAATTAGAATTTAGAATAGTAGGTCCTGTAGCAGATATATAATGTAAGCAGACTGTTGTAGAATTGAAGTCAATATAATGTAAGCAGACTGTTGTAGAATTGAAAAGCAGACTGTTGTGAAATCG
>NJDC01002820.1:189855-227226 GCA_002245475.1 Calephelis virginiensis | reverse complement strand
AATGATGATAAACTTGGATGCTACCCTCTTAACCAACCAGGCGGTCAAAAATGCTAGCAGAAAAACAAACCTAAGCCATAGGAATGATAGGCTTGGATGCTACCCTCTTAACCAACCAGGCGATCATAAATGCAAGCAAAAAAACAAACCTAAGCCATAGGCTTGGACGCTACCCTCTTAACCAACCAGGCGGTCATAAATGCTAGCAGAAAAACAAACCTAAGCCATAGGAATGATGATAGGCTTGGACGCTACCCTCTTAACCAACTAGACGGTCATAAATGCTAGCAGAAAAACAAACCTAAGCCATAGGAATGGTAGCCTTCGACGCTACCCTCTTAACCAACCAGGCGGTCATAAATACAAACTCGTACACAAGTCGGTCATAATTACAAGAACCACTGACTCGAACTTAGCACCTTAGGCACCACTTTTTCACGCGGTTTTTACAACTTTACCGGACTATAAGTACCTTGCGATTTGATAATAATTTTCTATACCAATATTATAAAGAGGAAAGTTTTGTTTTTTGTTTGTTTGTTTGAAATGAATAGGCTCCTAAATTACTGGACCGAATTCAAAACTTATTTTACCTTTAGAATGCTACATTATTCCTGAGTGACATAAGCTTTATTTCATCAAAATCGGTGCAGTATAAGCCAAGTTACGCAGGCGAAGCTGCGTAAATCTGCTATCCAAAATAAAGCATTAGATTCCGAAATGATCTCACATAAGTTTTATCAATATCCTACAAGTCAACAAAAATAAAAAAATGCATTGTAATTATATCCCAAAAACCTTTAGTAGGATAAAATTAATACGGGACCACTTCGTAATCTTCACTTATCTCTCTAAAAAATCTGCCTTCCTGCCAGGCTGCTCGCAAAAGGCGAGCATAGGCTTACCGTCACTAGCACCGAAACATCTGACTAGGTGGTAGAGTTTCGCAGCGACTCACCCGGATTGTTACCACCGCCTTACCTATTCCTGCCGCGGTAACGTCATGACGTGTTCCAGTTTAGAGGGTAATGTAGCAGGTAAACTTACTTTTGCTCGAGGCCTAACATCCCGGCCTCAGGTTGGCAACGCACCATTACCATCTTTGGGGTCTCTAGGAGGCGAGAATTTCTTAAGTACCATCAAGAAATCCGTCTGCTTGTTTGCCTTCCAATGTTATAAAAAAAAATAAAGTCGGGTTGTTATTGGCCGCGTAATAAACATACAAAAAAAGTATTAGAATTGAGAACATGGTACCTAGATAAACTTAATATGTTTTCATATTTAATAAATATTACACTTTTAATATGACATCTCTTACATGAGATGTATATTCAGAATGAGAATAAAGTATCTTGAAATCTAACCTCGTCCTGTTTTGAAGTCGTTCAACAAAGACTTAACCCTAACAGTGCTGTAGTACGATGCCATCATTATTCGACGGTACACATGAAAAAATGTAATCCTATCATAACTGGTTTTGTGGGTCTGTAGCACATGAGTAGATGTCCCTTTCTACTCATGTGTCTGTAGTGTCCACATAGCAATTTACTTTATTACATGTAGTGTAGGATTTTGTTGTAACAATGTATTGAATTACCTTCTTCTATATCAGACGTGACCGATCCAACATAGCTTGAACACAATTCTTTTCCATTTCCGTAACTTTATACGGGAGTATCTGAGAAGGGTTAAATCATTTCTTCATAAAGTTAGTCCGCATTTGTTCGATTACTTACAGACTGAGATCCATGCACAGCCAGACAATATTTTTAATTTTATAAAATCTTTTTTTTACCATAAGTTACCATTGTAGAAACAAATAAATGTAAAAACTATATAATCTGGAGTCAGTCAGTCAATTTTTTTTTCATATAACACTTTCAAACTTTTACAATTAATAGTATTTTTTTGACTATAGCTATAGATATTGTTATTATTTCTTTGATTTATTTAAGTTATCAGAAGACGTGTCCTCAACCAACAAAGTCTTAAGAAAGTTTCAACTTCTGGAACTTATTTAACTTTAAATATATATACGTATGTTTTCCACCGTGTTGGTCCAGGCTCATTTGCAGAATAAACCATTTGCCTTCCTGCCAGGCAGCTCCAAAAAGGCGAGTATAGGCTTACCGTCACTAACAACGTGACATCTGACTAGGTGGTAGAGTTTCGCAGCGATTCACCCGGATTGGTGAATCGCTGCCACCACCACCACCACCGCCTTAACTATTCTTGCTGCCATAACGTCATGACGTGTTCCGGTTCGGAATGTAGCCGGTAAACTTACTTAAACTACAAACTACCTACCTAAAAGTTGTGATAGTCACGATGTTCTAAATTTTATGTTAAATCCAACGACACTACCTTAGTTGGTAGTATAAGCAGAAAAAACGTTTTTTCAAAATTACAACGAATCTTTCCTATTCCATTTGTTCTGTTTGACATTTTTATCTTTTTTTTATTTATTGAACTAAAGATATTTTAGGGAATATTGATTTTGTGATTACGATTTCATTTATTTGCCCTATAATTTTATTAAAATTAATAATATATAATAATAAACATATAAATAATAAACAAATTGGAAAAGTTTGAAAAGGAATTCAGTTATATTTTAGATTGAAAATTTGTAGCGTAAGCTTTGTTTGAATTCGAATATAATTATTTCTCTACTGCCACTCTAAGGAGCGATATGTAACCCCCACGGAATAAATAGGCTGTTATAAGTTTAAATAGTTGTTATTTGTTGATGGTCATTGTCCTTGGGTCTGATGAGAAATTATGTGGTAAAAATAAGGGGGTTAAAATAACTCCCGATCAGTGTATGTCTGGCAGATTTTTGTGTAAAAGCTAACTTGATCAAGAGAGTTCTGTATGTATTTTTTTTTTATTTCATTAGGTACATGTAGGTTTTGTGGGAGATTATTGAAGATTTTTAAGTTTAGTGTTATATCAGATACAGAAAAAATCATATAGAACTGTAACATTACAGTTTCTATAATTAAGAAAATTTACATAAAATTATCGCCTTTGTGGTCTAACAGTTCGGCGTCGGACTTGAATTCTTGAGGTCCTGGGTTAGATCCCCGAGTCGTACAATAAAAATAGAAATTATGTAATGTTAAATGTATTTTCAATTTTCTAACATAATATATATGTTGTCCGGTATTGGATATGTCCCCGGTTGGCGATAAGCTTGCCACTTATCACATTGTGGAACTTAATGTCTTCCGCTAATTGTAGGTGCTTTGATTGTCCATCTGACTACGTCTTCGAGGTTGTTGGCGTTAGGATACCTTTTTTTTTATAAAATTTGGTGAATTTTTACCCCAGTCAAACTGTTTTACTTTATTTATTAAAGCTTCAGACATGGTCACTGTAGTCTACATTAAAAAATGTAAAACACGATATTTCCCACACGTGTACCTAACATGAATACAGAACGTTCATTATAACAAGAGTTTAAGGAGACAGCGGTTAATAAACTGCTAATACAATTTAAATTCATTTATGACATTGTACTAAATATTTATTTATTTATTTATTTATTTTACTTATAATAATGGAAGGCAAACAAGCAGACGGATTCCCTGATGATAAGAAATTCACTCCGCCTAGAGACTTCAAAGGTGGTAATGGTGCGTTGCCAACCTGAGACCAGAATGTGAATCTTCGAGCAAAATTAAGCAAAACACGTCAACGGCAAGCATTGGACGTTATGAAGACAGGAATAAATAGGGTGGTGATACCAATCCGGGCGAGTCGCTGCGAACTCCACCGCCTAGTAGGATTTCACGGTTTTAGTGACGGTAAGCCTATGCTCGCCTCTTACAAGCTGCCTGGCAGGAAGGCAGATGGTCTATTCTGCAAAATATGAACTAAAGTTAGTAAACATTGCATAAAATGTAAACGGTAGCAGATTTTTAACGGACTTCAAAACGAATTAAATTCTCCATTCGGCTGTGTTTTTTACACCATTACTTTGCAAACTCTGAATTGATTTTAATGAATTTTTTGTAATAGGTCATAATTTAGCAGTGGTCTTGTGTGAATTTGGATGTTGGAAATTTGACTAATGGTTTTTGTGTTACCTACATTTAATAATGCGTTTTTTTGTTTACTCAGACGACGTGGTTATGAAATTGGAGCAGTTTTTTATCAGTTGTGTTAGGCTAGAACTATTACTTAATTATTGTGCCTAGATATTTTATGGAGAACAAGAAGTTAACCAAACAAATTTAGACACCAAAAGTGATAAAGCTGCGTTCGCAACTGGGGGCTGTGGTTAAGGGTGAGTTTCTGGCATTTGTAACTTGTCTATCTATCTTTGAGTCCTGAATACAACAGCGGTGAATACTGGTATGGGGGTAGGAGTAGGTGTGTAGAGTAAGCAATGGTAATAATACCCGACCACGTCATATTCATGGTCGCGGTGCTAGTGACAAAAATCAGAGGTCTTTATTTGTCGTTTTGGGTTGGCCTTTATTTTTATTAAAAACCACAGTCTATGACCAATAATAGAAAAAGATAACCTACATGCTACATACATACATGAAGATACTTACATACTATTACCAGAGCTATAAACTATGCATTACTTTTTCGAGATTTCTAGAAACTCTCCTCTATTGTGTAAAAGGTTGAACATTTTTTCGTATAAAATATTCAACTATTGTATGTTCGTTTGAAGTTAACCTGGTTTTCTTTATGCCTTTGTAGGTCTCACGAGTAGAACAAAAAAGATTTTCAATGACGTTTCTTTTTTCCTTTTATTAATTAACCGTGTGTGCAAAATACGGTTATGTGTTTATCTGCCTATATGTGTATATGACTTTACTTTTTGCAACGAATTACTACCTATAGCATAAAAATACGGTAAAGCTATGACTGAGATGTTAAATGGCTTCACTACTAGAATAAAACAAAGTCACTTCCTCTGTCCCCATGTCCTTTAGTATGCTTAAATCTTTAAAACTACGCAACGGATTTTGATGCAGTTTTTTTAATAGATAAAGTGATTGAAGAGAAAGGTTTATATGTATATTTCATATCCGTGCGAAGCCTGGGCGGGTCGTTAGTTAATAAATAAATTTGACGACTAAACCAAGATCATTTCTAAAAAAAGATAAAAACACTCACATTTAAAACGAAATATGCAAGTTAGTAATACTCTGGCGAGCCGTCAAAGACTCCTCAGTCTAATACCCGTTTCTATGTTCAAGAAACGAGTTGTTTTCCTTACAAATGGTAATTTTTTGTATGAACAATAAAAAATACGGTTCTTCGCTTCGCTTCGCTGTTAGCTGGATATATTTTGTGTGACTGTGAGCAACGATTCGTCACTTTTAGGCAAACTACCAATGGTTATACTAACGGATTACGGTCCGCTGATTAAACGAACTGGGCTTAAGTCACAGAATTTACGACAATTAAATTTATACTTACCTTTTACGAGCTATCAAGTTATCGCCTCTGTGGTCTAGCGGTCCGGGTGTTGGACTTGACTGCATGAGGTCCCGGGTTCGAATCCCGGGTTGGCCAACAAAAAGAAAAATTGGATTTTCCAAGTTTCTTATAAAAAAAAATGTTGGTCGGGATTGGAAATGTGCCCGGTTGGCGATAGGCTTGCCACCTATCACATTGTGGGACTTAGTGTCTTCGGCTAGTCGTGGGTGCCCTGGTTGTGCCTCTGCCTACCTCTTCGGGGATATGGGCGTGACGATACTTTTATCAGGTTATTAATTGGTTCTTCCAGTAAAAATCGAAAGAAATGTTACTATCCAGAAGCTGTAATTTGTAGATGATACATTAAATGATTATTTCTTTACCTACCTAATTATTTCTTAGTAGTACAAAAACATAATTTTACCATAAAATTTGTTGTAGTTAATACACATTTTTTTTAATTTCAATTTCAATTTACTAAGTTGAAACACACAATTTTAAAGATACTACAACAAATTACATTTACAAATGAATTAAATTGAAATTTACGCTATTGATAAATAACAATGACAAGAAAAATGGGTATTATAATTTTGAGATTAGCTTTATGTTAATCTATTGTTCAGATTTACCAGAGTTTTCCAAACTTGGTGGTGTTCGTACCTTGGGAAAGCGATATTTTTAATGCACTGCTAGCCAACCAGGCGCACTTTGTATCGGTTGACATCACTATAAATTTGTATGTGTGGAAAGTTAAAGTGTTGTTATTTTTATTTTGCCAGCATTTTTTCGGGTTTATTGTTTATATGTTCATTTTCAAGTACAATTGGTCCTTCCGTTCAGGCGCGATGTCTACCGGAATAGGGATTCATTTTTATATAAGTACCTACTAGCTGCCTATTCCGGCTTCGCTCGGATGTTAATTTTTTTGATTATAAATTAAGATATTAGCTATCCTTTCTTTCAAGTTAGATCAAACTGCACACGGTAAGCAAATTTGATTCAAATCGGTTAAGTAGTTTAGGAGTCCATCGCGGACAAACAACGTGACACGTAATTTATATATATTAAGATAACGATAATTTCAGAAGCAGAACTTTGTTTTCTTTATGGTTTTCTTTTATTATTAGTTTTGTGATTTTCTGAACACAATTTATTGAAACTTCAATCGTCGCGTATTACTATACAACTAGGCGGAAATATCGACAAATTAAATAAGAAGAGATCGTAAGTATTCCGTATATATAATTAAAAATGTAAATAATTTATTTAGCTTTACAATGATAAAACAGATACACATACAATTTAATAGCCCGGTGAAGTTGTCAAAACCTCGCGGTTAGCAACATAGTAGTCAATTCGAAAAAAATAATACAATATAAATATTGGTTTTGTACTCGGTGAGAAAGAGGTGAATATGTAACGTCCATGTTGCCTAGGTATTATCCGAAGGTATATCAAAAGACTCTGATATACATACACAAACGATAGTGACAATGGCGCGTTTCCAACTGAAGCTGGACTGTTAAATCTCTTGCATAATTTTGCCAGATACCCTACGTTTTGAATTGGAACAAAACAGTGGCAAGCACTAAAACTCGTACGAATCAACTGTACAATCTGTTAGAATGCGACCCCTCACCCCGCTACCCTGCGCGGCGCCCCGCATTCGCCGCAAGCGATCAGTAGCGACAGCGCCTTTGTCACCGTCAAACTGATCTTTTATCAACATAAAAAAATAAAATGAAAAGTAACGTCACAATGCGAGGTGCACAGCTAGTTCGTACGGGTTGTACGTTTATATTTTATACTTTATGGAGCCCTAATGACAGTTCCACAGTTTACCGCTCCTGCCACACGATATCTACACTTCTATAAAATCAATGGATACTTTGTTTTTTTTTATGATAAAGGAAGGCAAACAAGCAGACGGATTTCCTGATAGTAAGAAATTCACGCCGCCTAGAGACACTAAAGGTGATAATGGAGCGCTGGGATGTTAGGCTTCGAGCAAAAGTAAGTTTACCGGCTACCTTACCCTACGAACTGGCGCACGTCAACGGCAAGCATTGGACGTTATGGTGGCAGGAATAGCTAAGGCAGTGGTACCAATTTGGGCGAGTCGCTGCGAAACTCTACCACCTACTAGGATGTCACGGTGTTAATGACGGTAAGCCTATGCTCGCCTTTTACGAGCTGCCTGGCAGGAAGGCAGATGGTCTATTCTGCAAAGGAGCCCGGACCAACACGGGGAAATCATCATCAGAGCGCCGCAGTGAGTTATTTCACTGCTTTATCGTATTAAGAAAAACTTGATTAAACGATAAAAATACCATTAATGGGTTATATAGATCAAAGGGTGGAGAAAAGTCCTGCAATTTAAGTGATATATATGACTCATTTTCAGGATTTTATCCCTTAGTCAGGTTTGACTTTCAACTACCTATTTTATTTGTATACATCAAGTACGAAACTTAGTCTAAAAAAAATTAGTATAAAAACCATTCCTTTCATATTATTTTTTTCCTCTATGACAAGTATGTTTTAACCCTTGATGGCAGAAAGAGAGTTGTTAAAAGCTTGACGTGTTTATTTGTCTGTCGATTTCGATTCGGATTTTGTTTCAGAAGAAAGAAAGACAGTGTGATCAAAATGGTTCTGAGCTATATTATTTGTAAGTTTTTTTCGGGAGTCACTGAAAATTTTAATGATTTTACTATTGCAACATAACGTGTTGTAAAGGTAAAACAAATGCATTGTTAGTTGAAAATTTGCGCTACAGGAAGTTTGAAAGCAATTATGTCCCCCGAGCACATCATTGTAATGGACACAAAGGGGACGAAGAGACCGAATAATCAGTTATTAAACTAAATGGGAAAGAGTTGTACTGGGTTTTTCAATTCAAACATTCTTTACACTTGGATCAAAACTGTTTTTTTGTTTGAGAAATGTGGGAAGTCAGCGAACTAGTAGACGGCTCTTCTGATGGTAAGAGACACCGTGACCTATAGACACCATAGATATTATAGGTGCGTCGCTATCCTGTGGCCGGGGTTTTAGGCCATTGTGTAAGTTTATCGACTAACCTGCTCTCGGTCCAAACATGATAGAGCAGTGGTGGGCAAATTACGGCCCGCGGGCCGGATCCGGCCCGTGAGAGGTTTTAATCCGGCCCGCCGAAGGTTTTTTTAAGAAAAAATATAAACCTCCTTAAAAAAAATGGTCGAAATGTGAAAAGACGATTGAAATTTGAACAATTAAGATACTGAATCGATACTTCAAACATATATATTTCTTGTATTCTATACTTTCATATATATACCTAAACCACCTCGATCAAGATATAATATTTAAAGTGAAATTGCACGAAAATCACTTTGTCTCCACTCTTTGTTCTATTGAAAATATGAATTACTTATATGTATCTTAATGTTTATAAAAAAAAATTGATACTTATAATATTTAAATTACAAGTATTCAATGATCGAATTCGCATTAAATGGTATTCAACTACCACGACAAAAGCTTCGCACTTAATATCATTAGGATACATAGCACAGAGTATTGTTTGGAAGCTAACAATTAAAACAATTTGGTTTGACGTTTAATTTCGGAGCAACATAATTTAAAGCCTTGTTTGAGGTTTAGGCATAAAATGCTGAATCATACAAGGAAAATTGATGTTAGAATTTTGCTTTGAACGCATGTTATTATTTAACCCTATGTCTACCGTTGATATAATTGTTGTATTTCACACAAGACAATAAAATTGAGACAAACATATTATCACTATAATGATACAAGTTGATTTAGCCCCAGAATAAGCACATTATATGTGTTATAAGTGTTAGGTAGTCAATGTAACTAATACAACATGCCTGTCCTAGCCGGGATTGGAACGAGAGTCGGGGATGATAGGTACCATTGAGCATGTACAATTGTGTTATCGGGGGGCATAGGCCTGTACACTATAATGGCTTCCGATCCGTCTTCGCATGATTACTGGTATACTTTTTTCCTTTTTAATGCCTGACGCAAAACTAGGTGTGTGTGTCTTAAAAAATATTACATTAACAGTAAAATTTTAAAAATCATTGTCAAACACAGCTGTGTTGAGCACTAGTACTATCTATCTATTCATATCTATAAATCCAATGCAATTCTTTAGTCTCGCTAAATCTCGACAACGGCTGAACCGATTGGGCTAGTTTTGGTTTTGAATTATTAGTTCAAGTCCAGGAAAGGTTTGAAAGATAAGAAAAAGGGAAAAATCAAAATGTTTTGCCTACTTTTCTCGTAGAAAATAGGAAAAACAACATTTTAATTTTCCCATACAGACTGAACGATTGTAACGAAGTTTGCCAGAACAGTCAGTTTTTCTATAAATAGCATTTGAATTCAAAAAACGAAATAAGTAACAAATAGGTCAAGGACTAGTATCTACAAAGTAGACAAGTGTAAGGCTTGAATATTCCTCAGCTTTTTATATTCGTTTTCTGAAGCGTTACCGGTGCTTTTCAGGTTACCCAGCCCTCTATACCTTTGAAAGTGCTTGACCTTTGCAAGTTTTAATTTAGAAACGATCCAGCAACTCACGAAAGCCCTTAAGAGTAATAAGTTTTTATTTAATTTTAGTACTCCTTACCTGTTTTAGATATTATTTAGAAAACAGAAGTTTTATCTTAAGTTGGATTTGAATATACGGTCGTTGATACTTTGCTAAAATGATGCTGATCAATCTATGATCTTTGATTAAGCTGATTAAAGTTATTTGTAGAAACCAAAAGTAAATCAAAGCTTAAACAAATCCTACTAATATTATAAATGCGAAAGTTTGTAAGAATGTGTGTATGTTTGTTATTCTTTCACGCTCGAATGACTGAACGGATTTATCTTGAATTTGGAACTTAGATAGATTGTGACCAGGGTTAACATATAGGCTATTTTTATTCCCTATCGCACAAATATTTAATTAGTTTATTAAATTTGTAAGTTCTAGAGATAACGTAAGTAAAAAAATATTTATAACCTTTCTTTTGATAACTCGTGAAAAGTGAAGAAGGTAAATTTAAATGTTCTATAAGGATAACATAATAAATCTCTAATATAATTTGATATTTTCCATCCTTGGAGCTTGGTAACACTTCCAAATATTCATATTTTTAAGTGATAAAATATTTGTATTTTAAATATTACTACGTACTACAAGTGTTTCTTCAAAGAAATATCGAAATGAAAACATAAAAAATTAATATAGGTTAATAGTTAGGTAATTATAATATAAGTTTGCGTTGTAGTTTATTTATAGGTGGCGGAGAGTTTTGCAGAAGCTCGCTTGGATTGGTTACACCGCCTTATTACTCGCCATTGTCATGTTATGTGCTCTATTTCCATAGGGTGGGTTAGCTGGTAGGTCATATAGTAGGTCACATACTAGGTCTGAGATCCCAGTTTTAAGAGATTTAACAAATTCAATGTTGTATGTTTATTACATTTAATATTAAAAACTTTATAATAACATTGAAAAGCTTCTGATTGATATACATTAAAAAAAATCGTTTATGGTAGCAAAGTCTTAACATACATACATGCATACATACATGTCTTTACGCCAAGTCCCTTTCGAGGTTGGCAGAGAGTAAGTTTCGAGTGTCAAACCTCACGTTCCTGACAAACCTGTTTGGCTTCCTTCAAATTCATTATCCTTTTCATGAAAACACGCTGGTTTCGGAGGCTCTTGACACCACCCTTGAATAATATCCGAGCGATCTGATCGTGGCATGTCAACCATTCACATTTGCATTGTATATCTGCTTTTTCAATCTTTCATCTGTCTTTCAACTGAACCGGCGTAACATGCCCTTTGGCATTTTAACACCAACACTTTCTTTTATTCCACTCTTTCTCGGATCTCACTGTTACGAATGCAGTCAGTGAGCGTTCCACCACAAACTTAATATCGCTGTGAAATGGGAGACTTATTTAGCTTAAGTGTTACAAAAAATCTGTTTCATGCAAATCTGCAAAGTGCAGGAGTTATTAAGAAAGTGAATATACATCCGTAGTCAGCATAATATTTCAAGCAGCAAAAACTGTAACATGTAATATCTTGGAAGTGAAACACAGATAACGTTTGCAATAAGGACATGGCATGATGCAATTCACCTAGTTTTGAAAATGTATTTCTGTTCCTAATGTAAAACTAGCTCAAAGATTGCTAGCAATTTTCTGAAGTGCAAAGAATTTTTGTTTTCCGGAGACATGAAATTTCGTATCAAATTACATACGCCAGAAATTTAATATTTTACTTTATAATTTACTAGCATTTACCCGCGGCTATGACCGCATTTAAGTCATTAAAAAGATTATGTGCAACAAGTTTCATGATGAAATAGTATTATTGTATTAGTAGTATTCATTTGAAAGTGTAACAAACATACATTCGCATTTATAATATTAGTATGGATAGCCACGTTAAAAAAATCCTATATCTCCAAAAATTAATTACTAGCCTCAAAAAAATCAATCAAAATAAATACTTGGATGTGTTTCCGTACACATTATTATTATTAGTATTAAAGAGTACAAGTCAAACAATCCCGAGGATCGCTGCGACTTTCACAGATCTATTGTGATCACGCCTCTTACTCAAAAAGAAAATTATTTATTTGTGGAATGTTTGTGTTAAAAAGTTGTTACAAAGATATTTAAGAATACAACATATTCTACCACATTGTGATGTGCAAACATTTGATTAAATTTAAAGAAGTTACATATTTATGTTAAAATATACATTTAAACCGCAGCACTTATATTTTTAATAAACATTTTATTTATTTATAAACATAAGTTTCACAATTTATTATAAATAAATTTAAAGGTAGATTGATTTTTAATCCTATCTACCGTATATTAAGCTTATATAGGTTCCCCAAGGCCAACAGCGTCTAGGAACTGTACAATTCACTTGGGATTTATCAGCTTAACATCCTTTATGTGCCCACCCAGAAGTCTATTTATTGTTTGGTTAACTGCTGGGCTATAACCGAGTATGTGTATTGTCGTTTTGTCTGCCTCCACGCAAGGGCTCTTTTGCTTTTCTCATCATCTTTAAATATTGCTTGGTTAAGTGCTGGGTAATAACCGAGTATGTGTAGTGCCGTTTCTTCTGCCTCCAAGCAAGGGCTACAGTCAGGCTCTTCTGCTTTGCTCATTCTGTTTAATTGTTTATTATCTCGGCAGTGTCCTGTTAATGCTCGGACTAAAATCTTGAGCTCTTTTCGTTGCATCTTCATTGTAATTGATGTAGATTTGTTGCAAAACTCCACGGCAAGTGTTTTAGCGTGCTGTTGGCCCATAGTTTTCAGCCAGCTCGACACGCTTTCCTGCCGGGTCCAAAACTCGAACAAGATTCTAAAAGTGATTCTAGCAATGCTACATATCGGTTCAGGTCCTGTGGGGACTGCATTTGAGCCGCTTCCACCCAGTTCGTCAGCAGATTCATTTCCCTTGAAACCTGTGTCCAGGAACCTATCCAACAGTTACTTTGTTGTTTTCTCCAAGCTTAGTTAAGGCTTGAGCACATTTAAAAGTCAGCTTAAATTTAAACTCGATCGATTGTAGTGCTTTCAAAGCTGCCTGGCTATTCGACAGTATAATGATATGCTTATCTAGGAGCTAAACTAGGAGCGGCTTAAGTTTTGTTGAGTACACACCAAGATAGCATTCATTTCGGCCTGATATACAGTAGCATGAAAACCCAAGCTTACAAGCTTGCTGAATAACGGCCGTTGGCAGAAAACGCCGTACACGTAGTAGTAAAGAGAAATGAAGTTCCATGCGAAGTTTCCCCACGAAATTGAAACCGGTATGTGGGATACTGGAAGCTTTTCTAGAAATTTTCTTATAAACTGAGCCCAATAGGAAAGCATGTAGGCAGCAAGGATTGCGATATTCTGTATTCTATATTTCAGGCTTGAAAATTCCATTAACTAACATACATTACATTTAAAAATCGTTTAAAACTGTTTTACTCCTCTAGTCCATAATGGTAGAACTTGTTGTTAGAACTTAAGTATTATTAGGTTTAACATTTATATCAGTTTTTTTTACTTTGATGTTATTGCAATAAACATATTAGTATTAAATAAGTATTTATGTAGAATAGTTCATAATTTTATTTTTTTATCTCTTTCATTTTAAGCTAGTACACTGTCTACCTATCCACTCGACAGTCCGTGGGCACTGCAGTGCCAATGTTTTTTTTACGCAGAACTGTTAGTGGCACTACAGTGCCACAACCTCAAAGCGTTTGTAAAACTTGTTTATTTCGAATTTATTGATGTTTTATTTTATTACCTATGTAGCAGTATTTTTTTTTCATAATCACAACTATACTTTTCTTTCTACAAACGTTTTTATAGGGACAGATCACTCGATTTTTTTTGTGCACCTATCGAGCGATAGCGCCGGACGGTTCTGGCACATCACTGTTTGCTAGCGCGGACAGTCAAGTGGCTATCGCTTTCTATTTTGTATCGTTTTTCTCTATTTTAGACTAGCTGTAAGATATCTCTTGTAAGAGATAACCTCGCCTTTTGTACAATATTTATACTTATATTGTCTCGCTGGCAATTCTCTATTACGTGTACAATAAAGTGTTAAATAAATAAATAAATTAAAGAATTGGTAATATTTTGTCAATAGATAGATAATACATTTAGATTGTTTCCTACTGTCCTGAATATTAGTATAACTAGAAAATTTACGTCTATACGGGTATACAAAGTAAGTACTTATTATAGAATAAATTGTTTGGAGTTGAAATGAGTGGAATCAAAGCAGTATGAAAACAAATTATAATTCAGCAATAATAATTTATAGCATCGAGTCACTAATACACAAACCAAAGGCTGTCTGTGTCTGGTATATTAAGGCTTTGTCCAGGTCAGAGGTTAAGGAACTATCGCGTGACTCGTTCCAGCCGTCCCTGCACTACTGATGTGTAGGGCGATTCACTGAAGGAAATATTTGCACCTGCAATCGTCCTCATTTACATAAAACATTTATGGAAATTTCTTTCGGAATAAACCCATAATTCTTTTGTTTTATTGTGGAGACATTTTTATAGCCCGACACTATTTTTACCTGATTCTTTTTGTAAAGGCCAGTTGCACGTTTCTAAGTTATAGTTCTAATATTTTATTCTAAATTACTTGCTTAGGGATAAATTATTCTATATTTAAAGATGTATAAAATTTAATACTCGAACGTGAAAACGACCCTTAAGAGCCAGTACAGAAAGGGCCTTATACGAACGTAGACATACATGCGTAGGTACTCGAGATATTTGAACTACATGAAATCAGTTTAGATGCTGCTTTGTGTTTCCTGATTTGTGGTTAATACGCTAGTGGTGGCATAACACGTATTGCAACGTTTTACGCATGTACGCCACGTGTGTCGGGTGCCATTGCCTTGCACAATGTTCTTTTATGGACAGTTACTTTACTCTTTGGACCAGAATTACGCATGGGTCAGTCCGCGTGTGTGATTGAAGGGAACAGGAACTTATTTTCAAATAAGTTAAAAAAGAGTAGCCATGGAAAAGAATAGAATAAAATAAGTATTTATTTTACATAGAACATACAATGAGTACTCATTATATGTGTTTATAAATATGAAATATACCATAATGTTATATGGAATCTGTAGAATTTTAATACTAAATCGTTGTATTGCAATTCGTTTAAGTGCTTCCATTGATAGCATGCGAGCCACAGCACAACTGCTGTATTTGGGTTAAAAGGCAGAGAATTCTAGTCTCTATGTGACACGCGCGTAAGACACGATATCTGGACGCAACATAAATTTCTAAGCGTGAGTGGCTACGCTCGTAAAATGTCTTTTGTGAATAGGCTCTAAATATATTATCAACCGAACCAGCGAATCAAGTGTCTCTGTTTTCAGATGGGGTTGCAGTTGTATATTTGTTTGACGATAACTTGAGTAGTATGATCAAATTTTTGTGACATTTGGCAACTTAAGATAAACTAAATACAATTTTTAAGTTCGATTATGAACAAAATCAGTTAGTAGGTGACAGTGCTAGGGTGACCTAAGTGGGGATCGAAAAATAAATTTTAGACCTTTATTTTGTGAGGGATATCAGATGCTTGATTTAAGATTTTCAAATCTGTTTTTTAATTTTCTGGTATACATTTTTTTTGGATTAACAGACAAAAAAGTAATCTGTTGTACCGAAATTACATACTTAAAATCATAACAATAACAATGACAAAGACAACAGTAACTGTTGTCGTAAAGACTTCATGATACTGCCACTGTCCTGTATAGGTTTTTGAATTGAAAACTTCTTTAGCGGTGTTGCACACTTTTTTTGGAATGAGTAAAAACTTCTAAACTCGCGTCAGATTGTCAGAATGCAAGACGGCGCAATGCGCATGCGCGAATAAGACAGCGCTGATCTAAAATAAAACGTGGATTCATTGCTGTTTTTGCAATGCTTAGATATTTCCGAAGATTATAGGATGCGCAATGGATAATACGCCGCAATATACCTACCATTACATTCTCACAAATAGCAGATACGTATAATATCAACAGACATTGCTTTATTTTTTCCATCTTGAAAATAAGCCTTATGTGTAAACGAGCAATGTTCGTTGTACAGATAATATGACGACGCTCCTAGCTGTCACGTGGTCTTACTTTAGCGCAAAGAGTGAAGTAACTGTCCATAAAGGCTTTAGCGAGATTTTGTCAAGTCAAACGAAGGTTATTGGTATGAAAATAATATTTGTGCATAAATGATAGTTCTTTCATACTAATATTGGAATGAATGAATGAAGGATATTTGGGATGACTAATATGTTGCCAACCTCGCGGTTTTTACAACTTCACCGGGCTTTAACTGTATAAGTACTCGTACATTGTTATAATTTTTGGTTACGATGGTATTGATTATGATATCTTAACTGTTGATTGTGCGAACACAAATATTGAGACTACGTCGGTGAAGACGATGTTGGTGATGACGATGCTTTCGTGACGATGACGATTTCGTAACGTTGTCACGACTCGATGGTGTTGGTGATGACGCGACGTCATGACGTTGACGGGAAAGTTGTGTATTTCAATATTTACACGCTTTTTTTATTTATTTATTTAACACATTATTGGACACAAAAACTAAAATATACAAAATACACGAGAAGTTAAAAATGCACACAAGGCGAGCTTATCTCTAACTAAAGAAATTTCTTCGAGCCAACCCAAAAAAAATTGAGCTGTGAAAATAAAATCGAAGGCATCGTGTACAAAAAACAATTAACTATAGCTATACTTAGAACAAAAAATAAAAATATACTAATAAAGTGTGTAAAAAATAAAACAGGTACAATTCTAATTATTAAAATATCTCAGTAGGATAATATATGAGTATGTTATTGTGTCAACGATAAGTAATGTTCCTTCAATCTTTTCTTAAAAGTAGGTAAAAAAGGGCTGTCACGAATCACGATAGGAAGGGAATTCCACAATTTGATTGATTGGACAACTAGAGTGCGAAGCGGGAAAACGAAGTACAGAGCTACGGTTGGAGCGACATGGGGAATCAGTAGAGTGCAGAAAGCTAAACCGCTCCCGCAGGTATGAGGGAGCTGACGGGTTGTACAGAATATTATATAGGAGAGATGGAATATGTAAATTTCTGCGGAGTCGTATAGGAAGCCATTTGAGTTGAGCTCTAAACACGGAGACGTGGTCAAATTTACGGAGATTAAAAATAAATCGGATGCACAAATTTTGGAGCTTCTCCAATTTATTTAGGAGAGATTCTGTAGCATCAAGGAAACATACATCACCATAATCAAGAATTGAGAGTATAAGAGACTACACAAGGGAAATTTTTGTTTTCGTAGGAAGAATTTTTTTAAAGAATGTAACATATGAAAGTTATAATAGACTTTTTTACTCACGTTAGTAATATGATCCTCCCAAGAAAGTTTCGAGCTAAAAATAACGCCTAGGTTAGTGACGCAGGTCGAAAGAGAGATCTGAGTACCGTTGTAAACTATAGGTGGCAGACTGGAAAAATCAATAGCCCCAAGCTGATATCTACTCCCGAGAATTATAGCTTTTGATTTTAAAGGGTTAACTAAAAGACCGTAGGATTAAGCCCACAAACTAATTGCACGAAAATCGTCATTTAAAGAAATCAGGGCGCTAGTCTTATCCGTAGTACTAAAATGACGGTAAATCTGCAAATCATCTGCATACAAATGAAAATTAGAAGAAATTACCGCAGTGATTGTATTAATAAATATTGAAAATACTAAGGGAGATAAAATGCACCCCTGAGAGACACCCGCAACTATATTACACTAGGTGGACTGCATTTCATTTAAAAATACATATTGTGAGCGACCACGCAGATAAAAGTCAAACCAATTTAAAGCAGATGAAGAAAAGTTAATGGTCTTAAGAGCACCAATGAGCAAATCAAAATCCACCGAATTAAATGCACTACTGAAATCAAGCAAAACGAGTGCGGTAAGGAGTTTCGAATCAGTTGCGTAACGAATATCTTCAGAAATTTTAACCAGAGCCGTCACTGTACTATGTCCTCGCCGAAAACCTGATTGGAATGGGCTTAAGAGTTCATTGTGTCGGAGAAAACGAGTTAGCTGCTCATGAACAATGTGCTCCAAGACTTTGGATAGAAATGGCAGTATAGAGTATAGAGATAGGACGAAAGTCAGAAGGGCTCAAAGGATGTGATTTTTTTGGAAGCGGAATGACCTTTGCCTTTTTCCACACTGAAGGGAACACCTGAGACGTTAAGGAATAATTAAAAATGTAAGTTATAACAGGAAGGATGTGAGGCAGGATAAGAACAATCATTTTGGAGCACAATCCGTCGTCGCCGACTGCCACTGATGAGATGGATCTAATGTGTTTTTCAACTTCCACTTCTGAAACTGCCATAAGCGAGAAGGAACAAGACGGGCATGAAATTAATGATAGATCACTGAGAGTAGCACGTTTAGTAGAGCTATCAATAGCTAGCGGTGGTGAAGAAAAGTGTGAGTTCAGCGTATTAAGGTCAAGACAACTGTTGTTAAAAACAGGATCCTTACCAAACCCTAAAGATTTTAAAAAGCGCCATTTCTGTTGGGAGTTGGATTTCGCGATAGTCTCGTGGATATAACGCCGTCTTGCAACAATACACATTTTGTTGCAAGTATTCCGGAGAACCCTATACCGACATAGATGATCTTCAGTTGGGTGTTTTTTGTAACACCTATTTGCCCTATCTCTTGCCGACATAGCTTTTTTGATTTCCTCTGAAATCCAAGGAGATGGCTTATGCTTTTTTCTCAGCTTTTTAAGGGGAGCGTGACGATCAAATAAACTTAGAATAGTCGAATTAAAATAGAAGATAGCAACTTCAATGTCACAAGCCTCATATACAGGAGACCAGTCAATGGCAGATAAATCTTCAGCCAGACAGTCGGAGTTAATATTCCTCAAAGAACGTCGGAGAATGAATTCAGCATTTCTTTCGGGAGAACGAACACGATATGACAAAAAGATTAAAAAACCCTTTTTTTAATGATATTGGACAAACAAGCAGACGGATTTCTTGATGGTAAGAAATTCACGACGCATAGAGACACCAAAGGTGGTAATGGTGCGTTGCCAACCTGAGGCCAGGATGTTAGGCCTCGAGCCAAAGTAAGTGTACCGGCTACCTTACCCTCCAAACTGAAACACGTCATGACGTTATGGCGGCAAGAATAGTTGAGGCGGTGGTACCTATTCGGGTGAGTCGCTGCGAAACTCTACCACCTAGACTCTCACACTATTCAAAAGCGACTCAAACGATTGCTTTACGGTAAAACTCTGCTACCATACTATGGCACACACGATTAGACAAAGCTACTTATGTCGAATGTGTTAGGTGGCAAACCTATCCCCAATTTGGGCACTTATCTGACCCCCGCCAAAGTGGTTATTTTTAGATAACAAAAAAAACTCAGTTTGGGTTACCCGACCCGGAAGTCGGGCCCGGGATTTCATGCAGTCATTGACGACAGTAGACCATAAAATCCTAACAAAATAATAAATTAAACCAAAATGATGGACAATTTTTTATGTAAATTTTTAAAACTCCAATTATATTCACCCGAATACGGCTACAACGTGAATATTTTAGAGTGTCATTCTTAAATACGACCCCGAATGTAGACGCCAGGGAAATACTTTTCAATTAAAAAAAATGACGCTCGTAAAATATGCGGTTGTGTAAAAATATGGCGGATATGAATATTGCAGCTGTTTCAATGTGGTCTGATTTTGTGTTTTTGAAGTTAAAACTTCTTTAGCAGTGCTGTGAACTTTTTTGGAATGGGTAAAAACTTCTAAACTCGAAATGAACACGTGACCTGATTCGTAAGAAAAAAAATTCGTAAGACGGCACAAAGCGCTTGTGCGAATGTACGTGTTGTCATGTTTGTGTACGATAGCGCATTAAATGAATGTTGTATTCTACCACATAAATGATAGTACTTTCATAGTGATAATTAAAGCAATTTGTGCAAAATTATTCCCTAACCTTTCCAAAATATCAAAATTGCACAACGTTAATATTCAAGTTTTCACTTCTGCCGGCACTACCGGAGTGCAATCCGTCGTTTTTTGTATTTAACAAACAAACAGACGGATTTCTGATATTAATATTACGTTACTGACCTGAAACTCAGATTTAAAGCCTTTTGTGTTAGTAAGCTGACTAGCCTGCCCCCCAAACCTAAGTGAAAAGTGCCCCTTAGTTATTACCACAACCTACAGTATTACTATTTTAATTATGCGCTTCGGCTTTACTCTTTTTGCACTTTATACTTTTATTTTTAAAATGGCTTACCTAATCTAAATTTAAGCGAAATTAGTAATTATGTGTAATAATAACTTTATATATATATATATATATATATATATATATATATCTCTTTAAAATACATTCGGATTTCCGAAGCTTGATGAATATAGCCGAAGAGCATAATTTAAGTAGTGCTACTGTACCTTTAGGTTAGGATGAAAAGTAAGTTATAATCTTTATCGGAATATAAAATAACTAACTGCTAAATTCCGTTATGACGGGTTCTGTAGATCCCTTATATATAAGGTATGTTGGGTAGAATCCTTTGAACGTTAATGTTATATTTTTAGATTAGGTGTGACCTAATAACGTAAAAATAAATCAAGATCAAAGGTCAAGTATCAGATTTGCATCTTAAGACTAACGCGTTAGGACTTTAAGACAGCAAAACACCAATCATATAAATGGTGTCTATATAACACATATCGCCTATAAGCGTCAGTAGATTGGAGTTTTTGTTTGCCATCTTATTTCTTAAATAGACAAAAAAATATTTATTTTTAATTATCACCTCTATCCTAAACTATCTAAAAATAGATAAGAGATATCTTGTTCACGTCAGCTTTAAACAAAAAAAAAAACGCACCCAAATCGGTTCATTCGTTGACGAGTTATGATGTTATAGATAATAGATAAAAACAAAGACACTTCAAACTTATGACATCCCTTTTTTTCGACTGGGGTTAAAAAGCAAAGACAAAAAGGGTTCAATATAATTTAATCCACATTGATTGAAATCCTTTCAATAATCCAGCAGTAAATAACACGAGCTTATGTACTTAGTGTGCTCTTCGGGATTGTATTTGTTACGAGTACTTCTATCTCTTAAATCCCAAGTTATGCTTTCCTTAAAGTGGATTGACTGTTTTTAAACACATGTAGGGTATGTTTAAAACATTTTAAAGTATTTTTTTTATATCAAAGCAGCGACCAGACTAGGTAGATACCAACGTTAAACTTAATCTTCGAGTATCTGTATTTATCAATAGAAAATAAATCAAAGTAACATTAGAAAATGTGTGTGGTTTCTGGTAATAGCTCTTAGGATTTACATTGATAAGGTTTTTTCATTACTTTTACGTCGTACTCCTCGTCTTCATCGTATCTTCAGAACTCGTTACGTCTGATAAGATCGCCTTTTTTCTATTTTGGTTGCTTTTTGCAACGATAAGCAAGACCAAGAATGACTGAAGAGAAAAATATTGACTATATGTATTTTAGATTTTCAATTTGAGCACGTGTGGATTGGGTTTAGATATCGAGGTAAAAAGTGGCCCCGTAAAGCCTCGTCAATATGGTCGCAAACAAAACTTATAGATAACGACACTTCATTGTGACGAAGGACTGGTTGAACGAGTAAATACAAACGTAACTAGCTAGCATAGCATAGCTAGCATACTTGCTCAACCCGGCAAACTTCGTTCACTTCGCACTTGTCACTTTATGACTACCCTGCAAGGTACCTGCTAAGATAATAATTATTATGTTCTTACTCATATAAGACGACCTGTATTTCCAAGTAATCGATTGAAAAAAATAGGGGACAATTTGTAAAACCCATACTATAAAAAAATGTGAGCCGTCACTGGACGCCTGGCAGATGTGAAACATCGACATTATTTTGTAAAAGTAACATTCAGAAAAGAACAGATTGTGACAGGAACTAAATATGTCATAATGATAAAATAAAATATTACGATTTTAGACTAATACGTAGACGTACTATTTTAGATATCGTACGAGTATATCGTCGATTGCGCATGGCGACGCGTGGCCACACCGTACACACTACTGCATATTATATATTATATATTTACCATCACATAGCGTGGCGACGCGTCACCACGGCATGCGTCGCCAAGCCAGAAATAGATGTTTCACATCAAGAACAATAAATGAAATCGGGATTCCCTTTAATGAATAATTGCTAAACTTATATTTTGACTTTTATCTGTTTTCCAAGGAAGCAGCTTCATTACGTTTATACGGGAAAAACAGAATAGACTATAACCTTCATTGGAACATGGAGTACCTATAATCTTCATGCCAAATTTTGTTATGATTTCCCGCTGAAACCCCTTTAGCGAGCGGGACGAAAAGTAGACTACAACTTTGCCCAAAACTCAAAGTACCCTTAACACAAAACCTGTCAAATTTCATTGCGACTGGTTTTCTGGACATTCAGCAAGAACCGATGTATAGATAAACAGAGAGACAAAAATTCTAAAATTGCTAGAAATGTGTTCTACTGCCCATTTTTAGTCGGCTGTACCATTTTTTTTAAACATCTTCAATGTACAGAATTCACTTCTACTGATTTATTATGAGTATAGATATATATCTATAATTTTATTCCCCGTATTGGTCCGGGCTCCTTTGCAGAATAGACCATCTGCCTTGCTGTGCCAGGCAGCTCTTAAAAGGCGAGCATAGGCTTACCGTCACCAACACCGTGACATCTGACTAGGTGGTCAGATGGACTAGGTGGCAGCGACTCGCCCGGATCGGTGCCACCGCCTTACCTATTCTTGCCGCCATAATGTCAGCGCTTGCCGTTGACGTGTTCCAGTTCGGAGGGTAAGGTAGCCGGTAACTTACTTTTACGGTAAACTAACAACCCGGCCTAAGGTTGGCAACGCACCATTTCCACCTTTGGTGTCTCTAGGCGGCGTGAATTTCTTACTATCAGGAAATCCGTATACTTGTTTGCCTTCCCATATCATAAAAAATAATACATCTATATATACATTTATAACATAATATGTATAAAATATAATATGTTATTAGTTAAAATTTCGAGTTAAAATCTTTAGATGTCACAAAGTATAAAGAAATGAAGTTATATGAGTTTGTTTCGTTCTATTCAAACTTCAATTTCATTCCAGTACGTATATTGTAATATTTCTGAGATAATTTCGTATACCTGTTCCATATTGTACTTTTATTTGAAATAACGATTTCAAGTTTCAATTCAATATTGGTATTTTACTTCATAAAATCTTTTATTTATAAACCGTCTCCTAAATGCTGGCAGTATTATTTTCAACCCCCAATAAAAACAGGGGTGTTTTAAGTTAAACGTGTCTCTCTTTCTGTATTTTTGGCATCATAACTTTTAAAGAGATAGGACCCATTTCGATGAAATTTTGTTTAAAAGCTAATGTAAAAGAGACTACCTCTTTAACTAAGAACTATCTTAGCGACATTATATGATGTAAGTAGGTTTCGTTAGGAGTTATTGATGTTTGAAGTAAAAACTTCTTTAGCGGCGTTGCGCACTTTTTCTGGAATGAGTCAAAACTTCTTAACTAGCGTCAGGACATGTGAACTGATCGAAAATTCGTAAGACGTTGCAGGGCGCTTGTGCAAATGTTCGTGTTGTCATGTTTGTGTACGATAGCTCAATAAAGGAATATTGTATTCTATACCACATAAATGATAGTACTTATAATTAAAGCTATTCGTGCAAAATTATTTCCTAACTATTCCAAAATATTAAAAATGCACAACACTAATATTCAAGTTTTCACTTCTGCCGGTACCCCCGGAGTGCAACCCGACGTTTTTTTTTAAATTTTAGTATTGCACATTTGTTTAATCTAGATTTCCGGCTTATTTGATATGATATTAGTTATGTTGAATACAGTAGGGATGTTTGTTGTTTCAGGATCGGAAGTCAAATAAAAAAGGACATTGTGGTGTTAAAATACAGTGGCTATAGACACAGTGGGTTGTAAGTGTGCAATACCAACCTGAAGCTGTGACTAGACTCTTGCTTAAGTAAATTAAAAACAATTCTAACCTCCAAATCAAGATATGACAGTGTCATTCAATAATAAATAATATGTAAATAATAAGTCAGGCAGTTTGAAATCCAGCCACGTTACTTCGCAAACTCAACCGCCTAGTTGATATATGAATAGTGTTGCAAAATAAATAAAAAGCATCTTCACGCCCATATCCCTGAAGTAGTAGACAGAGACACAACCAGGGCACCTACTAGCCGAAGACATTTATTTGATAGGTGGCAAGCTTATCGCTAATCAGGCACATATTCCATTCCGGCAACGCTATTTTAATTAGGAAATTAAAAATACACGTTTTTTTGGTGACTGACCCGGGGATCGTACGTGGCACCTCAAGAAGTCCAGTTTCATCTCGGACCTCTAAACCACAGAGGCAATTTGAATTGCAATATAAACATACGTATTTATTTATCATTTATAATTTGCGCGCAATAAAGTTGCTAAAATCCGAGTCTGATTTCATTTTGACATTTGATAATGTTGTTTTAAAAGCAATGACTCCAATCCTACTAATATTATAAATGCGAAAGTTTGTAAGGATGTGTGTATGTTTGTTACTCTTTCACGCTCGAATGGCTGAACGGAATTGTCTGAAATTTAGAACACAATAGATTGTGACCTAGATTAACATATAGGCTACTTTCAATCACGATCGCACAACGAGTTCCTGTGAAAACGCGGGGGAAGCCGCAGGCAACAGCTAGTATATCTATAAAGAGTTTTTAGCGCCATCGCGAAAGAAGATGGTCGTAGTTTTTTTGTTATTATTGAATTTGCTGTAAGTTATAAGTAAAATTCGTTAATTTAGGTGGAAATTAGTTTAATTTTGTTCAGATAAAGTGCAGAAGTGAAATAATTATGAGAAATTAGTGTACCGTGTATTTCCTCGTTGCCGCCAAATTTCACAAAGTGAGCTTGAGTAAAGTGACCATCGCTTTACTCAAGACCCAGACATAACTTTATAAATAGTGACTAATGACTGAAATAAAGACTTAATGAATACGGAAGACATGGCAGAATGGCTTAAAAATCACCGTAGCCGGTCCCAGAAAGGGGAAAATTAACTGCTTACTACTAATTAGGGGTTTTGGCGCCATCGAGAGAAAATATGGTCGAAGTTTTTTCACAATTATTGAATTTCGTGTTGATATTGAGAGAAATTAGTCAATTTTGGTGGCATTTTGTATAATTTCGTTCAGTGAAAGTGCAGAAATGAAATAATCAGAAGAAATTAGCGTATCATGTATTTCCTCGTTGCCGCCAAACCTCATTATACGAGCTTGGGTAATGAGGCCATCGCTTTACCCAAGAGCCTGACATGACAAACTGACGACTTATGAGTTATGAGTGATGACTAATTATAATTTGTTAAAATTGATGTAAAATTTTAAGCAAATTTCTACTTGACTAATGGCAAAATACTAACGTGAAGGTCAATACTTAAAAAAAGAAAACTACTAATTAACTAATAATATCCAGATACATTTTATAAGAAAGTTTTATGGTTATGAGTTCTAATATTTAATGCATACTCGTTAACAACGACAACGGAATACAAGGTTTTCAGTTAAAACCCAAATACCACTTGTCTGATCTTGATAAAATTTGCATGGCACCACATTAGAACCTAGTTTTTGAAAAACAACCTTCAAAATCTGTTTTAATTTTTTTTGTCACGTTGAGTTATGCTGAAATAAGTGAATAATTGGTGACTTATCTATGCTTATAACTCCAAACGTGTACAAAATTTTCCATGTAAAAAAAACATTTATTGTATAATAAAACTTTATGCGAAATAAACCACACGTAAGGCCAATTAAAAACGTTTTAACTTAATATCTTTCGATTGCCAATGGCTAGACGCAAATGGAAATTAAGAGCTCATAATATTCGTACTCATTCTAACGTTAATGTGAAAACTAAGGGCCAGAACACATACATTTTTTTGGTAATTAGCAGTGTTTCGTGCGTTCCTTGTCCTTTTAGTTTACGTTCTCTCTACGATCGCAATCTCGCCCCAATTGCCTTCTGAAAAGGTGACCTTGGTGAAAACTTTGAAATAAATCAAAATTTGGATTAAATTAACTTTCCATACGGATGCAAACCAATGCTTTAATCCACGTGGAGCCCCTATTAACTAGAAACGGCATTACTTCCTTGATGGAACCATGTTACTCCAAATAATAGATCATCTGCCTCTCCACCCAGTAGAGTAGAGAGTGAACAAATAAGTTAAGTGTGCTATTACCAACAAACAAGAACTTCGCAGATAGAGTTCTGTGCAACAACTTGCACTGGTAGTGGTGGTATCTATCGCCTTAACATTCCTTCCGTCATTTTTAGTTTGGACAGACGGTATGTAGAGACTTCCACAGTAGACCATAGGACAGCGACGCATCTATTATATATGCGGCGTCTGCCGTATACATGCAGAATTTATTTACAGAATCCCATTTCGAAATTTCGAAAGGAGTGATTTATACAAATTGATGGATCTACTTACACACACGAAAATAAATTTTCCATACCGAATTTCTCTGTTTTGAAATTTCACAGGCGGGACGGTGCTATTCCAAAAGCATAAAAAAAGCTATTCCAAAAGTATCTTTTACATAGATTTTGTATGACTTGTACAACACACAACACGTTTAAAAATTCTAACAGAATAGCAGCTATGATTTTACGATAAAACTATAGATTTTACAATATAATTACAATACGATGTAAAACATAATTCATATTTCAATTTACATCCATAAAAAGTGTAAATAATAGTGTAAGTAATAATTATTATTACTTGCCATTTTTGGGTAACCCAGTAACAGCAACTTTTTTTTCTAAAATGTGTTGGTACTCAATGACTAGCACCGTTAACAGAAGCTAACATGTGTGATTTGTTTATTGGACTCCTTTTTCCTTTTCTGTACGAAATTATTTAATGTATGGGTCGGTTGTAGCTTACTCCGTCTAATATCGTATCACAAGAATAAAAACTACAACTCTCTTAATAATGATAAAATATTTGTTATTTATTGGCAATGGACGTTGTAACCAATACCTCATGTGAAATATTTTGTTTGTCGTTCATAACATACGAGTATATAGTACATTTCTATGATAGTTCAATAAAAAAGTCGACTCCTACTCAGCTAGAGTGTGAGTCTTGCAATTATCACGACAGCCGGAGGGGAGAAAATGTAAATTAAAAAAAAAAGATTTATCGACGGTTTTTTCATTTAGTAACCGGAAATGTATAACTTATTTTTGTATTAATAGACAGTTATAAAATATAGAAAGGTTACTTAAATTAAGTTCAACTAATAATTAAGTTAAAGAAATAACAGCGAGGCGTTTTTATGCGGATTCCATTCGAAGGTATGTATGTTGGCCCTTATTCATATTGTTATTAGTGTTTGTTGTGAGTACGTAGTACATAATACTTTATAATTTGTGGTTGTGAGTTTATAGAAGAAGAGAGGTATTATTTTGGCAACTAAATTAAATAAAGTTACGTGCGTTCAAAATTTCACAACAAAGTAGAAACAAAGAGCTTTTGAATTCTTATGATTGTTAAAATTTACTTTCAAATTTAATAATATGATTAATATTAAAAGATACCTGAATTTTGTTTTTTTAATATCAGAGACTGAATTGACAGATATAAATGTCAAGTTTACAAATAATAATACGTGTGTTTTTTTGAAGTGCTGTCCTATGATACCGATTTTTTCAAAACGTAAATTAATGTCGATTTTCGAAGAATGAAAAACCCAAATTTGTTTAATGCTATATATTTATTAGTCACCTTTATCTGATAGCGAGACAAATTACTTCATTTTTTTTAAATTTAAGATAGCATAATTCCGCGGTGGTCCTATTGCCATCTAGCCTAGATCTGCTGATTGAATCGAATAGAAATAAAAAGTATCTTCATGCTCATATCCCCGAAGAGGTATGCAGAGGCACAACCAGGGCACCTACGACTAGCCGAAGACACTAAGTCCCATTATGTGATAGGAGGCAAACCTATCGCCATCCTATCACACATCCAATCCCGAACAACATTTGTTGTTAGAAAATAGGGAAAACTATATTTTCTTTTTGTTGCCAGACCCGGGAATCGACCCCGGGACCTCATGAAGTCAAGTCCAACACCTCGACTGCCAGATCAGAGAGATCTGCCAGACTGCCAGATCTTTTATCAGATAATTTTGAGTTTATAAGTACAACTCTCATGAATCAACTGTCCACTCTGCTGGAATTGGACTCCTTTCCCCGCTACCCCACGCGGCGCCCCGCATTCGCCACTAGCGCCCAGTAGCGATAGCATCTTTATTACCGTTATCAAACCGATCTTTTGTCAACATAAAAATGTGATGAATGAAAAATAAAAATGACAAATGAGGTCACAGCGCGAGGTGCACAGTTGTTTTATACTGGTTGTACTTAGTCATTATCTGAATAAAAAATAAAATTAATATTCAAAAATACAAGTGTTGTTTTTTTGTAAATTTTGTTTTGTGAAAATTTACACATTTATTAACCTACAATTACTAAGCACATTAATTTTATATATGACGAATTAATATGCTTCATCCGTTAAGATTTTCCAGTGTAACTTAAAAAAATCGGTTATAGATTTTGTCAGCATTTTGATGATTTGACGACACTATTTATAAATCGCAAAAATCTCACTACACTGCTCATGTAACTGACTAACTGACACTAAATGTCTCTCAGATTAAAGAAAAAGATATAAGAAGATCCGGCGTATTTCTCCCTTCCAACTTTAACTATTTTTTTTATAATAATAGGCAGATAGTATCGAGTCCTAAGAATCAGGACCTTTGAAGACATGTCTATCTTGGAAATTAATTACTCTCTTCATACAACCTTTTCAATATTTTGGTACTGAAATGCCCATCCCAATGCGGAATATCATAGTGGCAAGTACTCACGTGAGTGCACGTCGTTCATTTTACTGAGGTAACAGTAAAATCAACGACATCTGACAGATAAACTGTTTGAATAATCCAGAAACTCAATTCTTTTATGGTCTATGCCAACGATAGGCATCAAAGGCCGTATTAACGATTTGACTATTTGAGGCTAGGCTCTTAAGCTTCTTGTCAGAACATGCTCCAGAATAAGCTCTAAACTGGATAACTATAATAGCGAGAACAATGTTTTGGAGATAAGCACTTGAATTGCAACTTTCACTAGCAGATGAATAAAATTTGAACAATGTTATCAAATATCATGGAAATCTGACGAACAGATATAATTATGCCATAAATTCTCTCACAAAAGACAACATTACTGAAATCAGACCTCAATACGTAGTAAAGATACGTACGTACGTTTCTACTATCAGGAATTCCAAGTGAGAGGATTCGTTCCGAGTACAAAGCAAATAATAAACTTGGTTTCGTAACTCATCTCACGAGCTCTTGAGGATAGATCCACATTGCTATATACAGGTTGTTTTAAAAAGTGACAACACTTTTTTGGCGTATAATCAAATCAAATTTAGTATATTTATTTACTCACACACAAAAGTTGGTATGAACTGCAATAACCTAAGTAACATTAGAGTCTGATGCCTGTTGAAGATTCAAAGCCTGTGTTACAAGTCACCAGTGCTTTCCCGAGGTAAATATTTTTTATAACAAAAACTAAATCTATAACTTACCACGATATTACACAAAATGCACTTAAATTATGATGGCACAAAAAAAGGAAAAAAACTTAATGCAGACGTACAATTTATAGTAACGTATATAAATAATTATTTACCGAATGCGAAATTTGCTAAAAACCTTGGTCTGACTTTGAGTGAAGATTTTAGTTCGAATGCACACGTTACTGAAATCTCTTAAAAGGTGTTCTACACCTTTCATTCTATGAAGTGCTTACAAAAATTTCTGTACAATAAAGAATTAAAGAAAGACAAAGTAATAACAAAATAAACTATCGGAAAAGATAAAAAACAAGCATGAGACTTTCCTACTCATTTTAGACTGGTGAAATGAAAAATGAAAAAATCAACCTTTTGTTGTTGATGTACATAACCTAACCTAGCCTAGCTTGTATCGAGTCGTAATTGTTAGACTTTATATTATTTGAGTCGCAAACACTTGTAACGGTTACAAAAAACAATTCTAAAGAAAAAACTAATAGCGGAATGCGAAGAAAACCAAAGTAATGGTACTTAAAATAGCCGTAGCTTGAAAGTATGGATGTAAAAGTTTAAATAGATGATGTGGTTGTTGGACATGTCAATAAAATTGAATATCTTGGAATGCTTTTAGCATGAATAAAAACTACATAAAGAACAATGAAATGAAAACCTTACAAAATCTGTAGTTTTACGCAATCGCATACGACACAGTAAAATCAAAGATAGTACGAGAGAAAGATGGGGATTAAAAGAAAGTGCTAGTGTAAAAATAAAAAATATATATATGCTGACTAGATTCGATCAAGTGGCTAGAAAACATATGCAATGGGATCATGGATGATTGTAGGTACTTGAGAGACTTAAGTTGACATTTTATAAAAACATAAGAAAAAAAATTACCTACCACATTTTGGGACTTAATGTCTTCTAGCTGAAGTCGTGAGTGTGCTAGTTGTACCTCTACCTACTTCTCGGGTATAAGGGCGTGAAGATACTTACTTTTTTGACATTTTTTCTCTTGTTTTGAAAAGACGAAATTGCCAAAAAACGCTTACATAATAAAAACACCAGCATGTATATACAAACACGGTACTGTATAAAACCACGGAAAGTAAACAGAATGTTTCTGTAATTTAAATACTGTACATTTGTGCTACAAAGGCACGTATGGGAAGATAGCGTATTTAATTGTTAAATAAATAAATCGTTTAAATGAGATAATATTTCCCCCTAACTAAAATGTGTGAGCAAATATACGATTACTATACAATCTTTCATAGGCATTTATTTTAGGCATAGGCATATCTCGGGAAGTTGTAGAGGCAGGGACACAACCAAGGCACCCACGACTAGCCGAATACACTAAGTTCCAGTATGTCAAAAGTCAACGATTATAGACAATATGATAGACAACCATGGCCGAGAAACAATACCGATGTCATAGGCCACTGTCCTGTGGCCGTGATGTTAGGTTAGGCCTATTTTGCTAGTCTTATTATGGCAGGAATAGGCAAAGCTTTGAATCATCTGGTCACGTTACTGCACAGCATTCTGCCGTCAGTAATTTTGTTAACCTAGTGACCTATTTAACCTGTGCCATGAGCGAGCCTAGTGGAGTGGCTAATTCTTTGCTTTTTCTTTCAACTTCTGATACAACATAAAACTGATTTTTCCCTGTATTTGACATAAATAGCTCTTCTCAGATCGCTACTATACTTTTTCAAGGTTTAACACTTTTCAATAATGTTTTTTAAGAACACATCCTGTCGCTTTAAGTGTTGCAACAATAGCTGTGGATTTTGTAATATCAGCAAATATATTTGTCTGAAAATGATGATATTTTTCAAGTTAGAATAAAATGTCAAACAAATCTGAAGAACAGTTTTCGGATTTGCATATAACTCTCTAGACTACAAACTCTTGAGAGCGCTATCCAAAATTTATAGCAAATATTTGTCTATACACGTTTTAGTATTTGAGCCGTTTTCAAAGAGATTTCGCTCAGAATACAAAGCAAACAGTGAACCAGTTCTTGAAAATATTATCTATATTAATGAAAATATACGAAAAGTAGATTATTGCAAGGTTGTAATGTAATTTACTGTTACCAAGCGTAAGCACAAATTGCGCGATGTTTCATAAAAAAATGTTGTTTCTTATTAATTGGGTGTATGTGTGTGTGTGCTTGTACGTCTGCTTGCGACTGTGCGTGTGCGTTTGCGTGTGCTGTGAGTATGTCTATCTGAGATAACTGACATCGTAGATCTTCAGCGGGTGGATTAATTTCAATGTAATTTTTTGTTTGAAAGTTGAGGCGATCGAAATGGTTCTAAGTTATAGTTTATGGAGATATAGTTTATAGTCCAGGTTTTCAAGATCATTTGTGGCTTTTTCGTAGTCATCGGAATAGATATTAGACGGATTTTAGGTATTTATTTCACTTTAAAGCATATGTGAGACGTAGCAGAATTAACATTTACTAGTGCTTGTACAACAAACCTGGTCTAATGATGGAGCTCGAAGACAGCAGACGTAAACTTGGAATGCAGATGCTGGTAAATCCATTAAGTTTGGACTCATTCAATTTGCCCTAACTAAATCTGTGTATATTTTCTGATGACGACGATTTAGTGACAAGGACCTGGTGATTGAACTGGGAGGTGACTAATGAATCAAACTTTAAAAGTTATAGTATTTTTTTCGTAATCTTTGTACCTAGTTCTTATAAAAATTAAGAATACGTGAAAAAACAGTAAAGTGTCTTCACGCCCAAACCCCTGTAGAGGTAGGCGTAGGCACATCCAAGGCCACCCACAACTTGCCGTAAATACTAAGTCACAATGTGATAGCTGATAAACCTATCGCTAACCGGGCACATTTTTTTGCTTGGGAATAGAAACCGGACCTCATGAAATTAAGTTCAACACCTAGACCGCCAGACCACAGAGGCATTTTAAAGAGTTAGCGGAAACAAATAACAACGTGACCACACGTTTTGACGCGATACTCTCTAACAACATGCTACCACAGCACTGCGAAAACCATTCAGGGTACTCGTTGAAGTACATGTTTGTTTGCGTGTGCCGTTCTGGAACGTCTGTAGGTACTCGTATCATCCCACTTATCACATTACGGGACTTAGTGTCTTCGGCTAGTCGTGGATGCCCTGGTTGTGCCTCTGCCTACCTCTTCGGAATATGGGCGTAAAGATACCTTTTTTTTGCCATTTTATGTCAAATGTGGTCTCTTAAATTGACCGCACTATAGTGAACCTGTTTCTTACTGCAGACAGACTATTAATTACTCGTAATTAGACGTTACTCGTAACTCTATTCTAATATAAAATGTAAAGTGTGGTAGTTTGTTTTTCCTTGTTTTACTTGTTTTACTTCGTGACCAAGCGTTATGTTTTTAGTGTGGAGATAGGAGGCCACACTTGTAGTATTAGCAGATTATATCTAATTCTTATATTTAAAAAGTTTATCTGTGTAATAATAACATTGACTAGTATCATAATATAGGACTCTAATACACCGCCATAATAGCAGGCCACTTTGTAATAATAACTTTGACTTCTCCTCCTCCTCTTTGTAATAATAACTTTGACTGGCATTTTGATACAGGCAAAAACTTTATTTCTACGAAATTTCATAAGTTCCTGAATTCAGAGATATTTTAAAGTGGAAAGAATTTGTACTGAAATAGAAGCACAATAAGTACGATTTCTTATTATTTATGTATACTACTAGAAAATAAAAATATTGTAACATAGATTTGCTTTTAACAAAAACAAGCGCTGTATATTTTCTAATTTTAAAGCAAATATCAAGTATATTACAGCTTACAGCATTGCAGATACAACTTTTAACGAACTTCTTTTAACGAGCTTTTTGTGCTAAAAGAGAGCGAACAAGCAGGTCTTGACCGTTATTGGTCTGTCACTTAGTCGTAACTGTCTACACTGTATAATAATCCAGCATCCATTCGCGGACCATGAGCTCGTCATATCTGGATCCCGATGGAAATAAACAAACTCTCGAATTCAAATTCAAAAGTCAAAGTCAAAAAAAAAATATGTTAATATTTTCATACTTTAGAAAAAAAATGTGTTTATAAAAGAATAATAGGGATGATTATAGGGGTAATAATATTAAGATATAGTCGTCGGAATTATACAGTAAAAGTAAATAAGGAGGAGGTACGCTATAATTGGACTGTACCTATGATTTTTGTATGTAACGTGATTATTTGGCCTACAGCCAACGCATCTTTCGAAAAAGGCTATGATTGCAAGGTGGTCCTATATTAATTTTATTTTAGTTTTTGAGCTATGTTGAATAATGAAAAAATCATTTTTTTGTTGACCACTTTATGTTGAGGTAAAATTTACGTGGAATCATGTCCCTGTGTTGGTCCGGGCTTCTTTGCAGAATAGACCATCTACCCTTCTGCCAGGTAGTTCGAAATAAGCGAGCATAGGTTTACCGTCACTAACACCGTGACGTCTGACTAGGTGGTAGAGTTTCGCAGCGACTCATCCGGATTGGTACCAGCGCCTTACCTATTCCTGTCGCCACAACATCATGACGTGTTCCAGTTTGGAGGGTAAGGTAGCCGGTAAACTTACTTTTGCTCGAGGCCTAACATCCCGGCCTTAGGTTGGCAATACACCATTGCCACATTTGGTGTCTCTAGGGGACGTGAATTTCTTACCACCAGGAAATTCGTCTGCTTGTTTGCCTTCCAATATCATAAGAAAAACATTATTGGAACCATTTGCTAATTTCCGGAAAAAAAACATGATTAAAACTCGACGTGGCACTCAATGAAAGAGTTGGAGTTTTTGCAGTTTTACTACGCTTGATTATTATTACGACTTCCCAACGGGAAAGTCGAAAAGTTATTCACTTAAAAACGCGGACGGGGTCACGGGAAACAGATAGCTAAAATAAATAAGTCAAAGTTTTTAAGTATTGATCTACTTTTGTTGACTTAATTTAGATTTTTTTGTTTTTAACAGCCAAGTACTTTGATGTAAACAATATTTTCATATTTCTAATAACGTAATATTTCAAGGAAACAGCGACATCAATTTACGTCATTTGAGCAATATTCACCGTGCAAAAACGAGACAACGAAGATAACTTTGCGAAAAGTATTAGCGCAATTTCGCGAAAATATCTCGGTTTTAACAAAATGGGGATAATCCAATGTGATGACAGTATATTTTTTCCTTGGGACAGAGAACATTTTTATAAATCATTTTTTAGCTTTGTCAAGTCAGTTGGTGAAATTGTATCAAGTATCTGGTTCCAGAAAATCTACCGTTTCGTTAAAAATCTATCGTCGTTTCGTACCGTATCGTTTTTTAGAGTTGCAAAGGAAACTCTAAAAAACGTAATGAAAATATGACAACAACATTAGTCTAATTAGATATTAAAAGGCTAGAGTTTACAATATTGCATTTTAGTTTTAGCACATGTGCTTAACTCCTGGAATAAAATTTTATAAACTTTGAAGGAAATTCATTACATTTTTTTGATATTAAAATTTGTACCAAGCTTGTGACAAGTGTTAAATTTGAAATAGAGATAATTGATAGTTATGGCCGTTACAAAAATATATGAATTTTGTCCATTGATGAATAAATTTAATAGCATCACATAAAACTACGTAGTTATATGGCACAACTGCCACCGTAAATGATAGGAAAGGGAATAAAAAATCACAGCAGTAGTTTTCCTCCATTCTTGATGTTTAAATGGTTACAACATTCGTCAGCCAGAGACAAATGATATAGGTTCAAAGCCTGATTATCAAATACTATCCTCAAAATTTTCGAAAATGTTAATAATGCCAGTTGAAATACAGGTTTTTTGTGACTATTGAGTTTGCGTATACATTTGTAGCATCGCCAGATTCTGGACATCTATGAAAATACAATTGATATTTATTAGAACCAGATTGAAATATGAATCGAAAATGCATTTTCTATGCATGTTGGTGATATCATCATCATCCTAGCTTTTTTTTTTCGAAATGACTACTTTTGTGTACGTCTATAGACTTTAACAACGTCACCGGGCTAGTCAGTGTTTATTCCAGTTGTTTCTCAAGCTTTAGCACGATAACCTAGGGTTGGCTTGTCTTCCTTCTTCATCTAGCACGGTCTTCGGCATCTTCGATTGTGAGTCTATCAACACACATACCTTGTTTTGCAATATCTAGCCAGCGTATTCCATACATTAATAAAAGTACTAGCTGTCCCGGCAAACGTTGTTTTACAATATAAATTATTTCTAGTAAAAAAATGTTAGAATGAACAGCCCTTATTACTAAGGGGTGTATATAATAGATGTTAGCCGATTCTCAGACCTACTTAATATACTCACAAAATGTCATGAGAATCGGTTAAGCCGTTTCGGGGGAGCACGGTAACTATTTTGTGACACGATAATTTTATATATAAGACAATTGATATTTATCAGAATCAGATTGGAATCTGAATTGAAAATGCATTTTTCATTTATGTTGATGATATCGTCATCATTCTAGCGTTTCGCAATATCCAGCCAGCGTATCTTAGACCGAATATAAATGTAAATCTAATACCAGATCGGACTCGAGGACACACTTAAATTATCCGACAAAAGAATCTCAGTCAGTTGGTCTTTTTCTTTACATTATTTACACCTGTATAAGGACTCGCCGGACATGAAGACACAATTAAAATAGCCGACAAAAGAATCTCAGTCAGTTGGTTTTTTTCTTTATTATTCCTATATCTGTATAAAGACTCGCAGGACTCGGAGACACTTAAAACAGCCGACAACAACCACCACCAATTTCTATCTAAACCTACAAAACAGTAAAAAACAGTATTCTTATTTCATAGTCAATAAGTAACACTATACTTTTTTTAAAGTTAACAGTCAAATAACATAGGATTTCAGGAATTGGTTTAAAAAAATATGTTGCCCCTTGGACTATTCTTTTACTTTTTGCTTTTCATTTTTAATGATTTAGGGTGGTTTAATTTTCAAGACGGATATCGTTGCAACTTCTATCCATAATCAGTTTTAATGAAAGTATACATAAAGCAAAAGTGATACATTTTAACAGTAAAAAGTACACATCGTCTACACACTTTTTTGAAGTAAACACTTGTACCTATCCACTTATACACTTTAATACTTTTCGTTACTCTATAGCCAACCGCATTCACTTTTTACAGCATCATCAGGGCTTTAAAACTAAAGATAATAACACATCATCGTCTGCACGTCGTCGTCTGATTATGCTGCGATGCCTGTCTGAGGTTGGAATGTTAAGATTCCTGCGTAAGTAAGTTTTTCGGCTACTTTCATTAGAACACGACTGCGACAAATACTAACTTTATAGTGCCTTGACCGCCTCGTTGGTCGAGTGGCTAGCGTACACGCCTAACTACACCTATCAACCGCGAGGCTCGGGTTCGA